>CM051377.1:13129445-13441945 GCA_028015245.1 Cardamine occulta | reverse complement strand
GTTTTAAGAAAATGGATATACCAATCGTTAAAGAAGGTTTTGTTTTCTCCATGAACCGAAGTCAAACCAAATCTAATTTCAGCTAAACTGAATACCAAAGCTGGTTTAATGTCTCTGAAATTCGAACAAAGCCAAAAGCGAGCGGAATCTTCGGTTTCGATACCGACACTTCCATGATGACTCACAATGAAAGATGTATGTGTGGGCAACGGGCAGAGATGGGGTCAGGCGAAACTAGTGGAGTTGAACAACTGATAACATATTCGGGCAACTTTTCAGATCTGCCCATCCTTACCTACAATCTCGATCGCTCCCTCGCCACTTGTCCTAATGATATTGCCTCGTTTTTACTATTACACATCGTGTCGTTTTTCACTCAGTTTTGAGTTGACCTATGAGCAGTGAGAGTTGGACTTGATGAATCCTGACTGTTTAAATAAAAACGGCATGATGTTTGTGAATGTTGAAGACAGACGCTCTGAAGTGTAGGGCATATGACCTAAAAACGACACGCTGTGTCCCTTGGGTCTAGCCGTTTAGGCCTTTGTTCGTCTTTTTGTCTCTTTCTTAGAACCAAAAATAAAGAAGAGACCTTTAACGATTTTGCGAGGGTAAGATCCAGAGATTGATTGAATCAGCTTAATATTTTATCAATTTCAGGTAATCCTTTTGTTTTTTTTCCCACCAGATTGTTAAAAATTCTAGCTTTTTGTGGTTCCCCTGCTTCCTGGGAAAAATGCTTTTGCTGTGTTAAGTTGAGATGTGAAATTATAGGTTAAGATTTGTTTTTTTCTGTTCTGCGTTTTGGTTTAGATTGTAGGGTTGTGATTTAGATTATGATTTTGGTGTTTTGGTAATTGAATTCTGATTCTCAAATTCTTTAGCTTTCGTGCTGACTTGTGTGCTTTGTTGTTGTTTCAGTTCGTTCTTGGAAGCTTTTCAGATTTGTAACTAAGCACAGTCTCATGAATCATGACTTCTTCAGTCCATGAGCTCTCTGGTTTTGATTCTCTTTCTGATAATCCCATCTTCTTTAATTTAATATTCTTAACTCATTCTTGGTGCTGTGTTGGTTGGGCAGATAACAATGGGAAGCAAGAACGTCCAGATTCTCAAACCCGACCACCGGTTCCTTCAGGACCAAGTTCGGAATCCATAGAGACAAACTCTGTCTACTCAGAGCCCATGGTAAGTTCTCTCAACCAAAATCCCATGGTAACATGTTTGGTTTAGTTTCATGTGATTCTGCTACCTTTGTAATCCAAGTATTTATAACATCTCTCTTTTTCGATCCTAGAAGCTTTTGTTTACATACTTACATTGCCAAAATCAAGACTTTTGTTTGAGCTAATTCAAGTAGGAAGGTCCCTTGATTATCATCTTTCTGCTATTTCTAGACTTAGTGCGAATGTGAACTTTGATTGCTTTGAAAAACAGGCTTGAGATGTAGTGTAATAATAGTATTGATTCCAAAGAATGCTAAGCTTTTTCACCTTTTCTAGTTAAGAATTGAGATGCTATGGTTCTTGTTTTTGTGTGTGTTTGTATTGAAGGCACATGGGCTCTACCCGTATCCAGATCCTTACTACAGAAGTGTCTTTGCACAGCAACCGTATCTTCCACATCCCTATCCTGGGGTATGTATTATTAACTCAGCCCCAACGTCTCAGATTCTGAATGTTGAAAAAGCTTTTGTTTTATTTTCAATGGTTTTTCTCAGGTCCATATGCAGTTAATGGGAATGCAGCAACAAGGGGTTCCATTGCAATGTGATGCAGTCGAGGAACCTGTCTTTGTTAATGCAAAGCAATACCACGGTATACTCAGGCGTAGGCAATCCCGGGCAAAAATTGAGGCACGGAATAGAGCCATCAAGTCAAAGAAGGTGAAATCCCGGCAGGCAAACACAGTCACTTGTTTGGTTGATTCCTTCCCAATATGTTCTTATTTCATGTTTGCAGCCATACATGCATGAATCCCGGCATTTGCATGCCATAAGACGGCCAAGAGGATGTGGTGGCCGGTTTCTCAATGCCAAGAAGAAAAATGGAGACCACAAGGAGGAGGAGGAGGATGCAACCTCTGATGAAAATACTTCAGAAGCAAGTTCCAGCCTCAGGTCTGAGAAATCAGCCATGGCTCCTAATGGTAGATCTTGAATAAGGTTCCTGAAATACCGCGAGTTTAGTTTCTATTTTGGGTGGAAGTTTGTCTCAGAGCATCATCATCTTTGATATAGTGTTTTTGGACACTCTGTGTCGACTATGTATAGGTTATTGCTTGGAGCAGCTAGGGTTACGTTACTTACGTTGTATTAGTGATTAGAAATAAAACTGAGCAAGGAAATGAAAAGTGTGATTGAAAGTATTGTTGTACCAAAATGATTTCTTTGCCAATGAACTGTTGTTTTTGGAAACTAAACTAATATTCTTACTTGTTTCTATGATTTTGAATATAAGTTTGAATGGTGATATGTAAATCTTATGAGATAGGCAACAAATGTATCTTTGTAATGGATGTTATGACTTTGTAAACTTGGATTTGTGCTATTCTTGGGTCTTCAATGAATGTGGGTTTTTTTTTTTCTTTTTTTTTTGTCAAACCATTAATGGATATGTTTTTTTTTTTTTTGGTTTTTAGAAGGCAAAACCTCGTTTTCTCATTGATTCAAGTTCTTATGAGTTTTTGAATTTCTAAGAATTAGAAAAACTAAATTTTCAATTTATATAAAGCATATCATACTAAAAGGGTCAATATAATTAATAACTATAGAGGACTTAAAAATTAAAAATATACACACAATTTTTGTATTATTAGTCTCTCTCATCAATTTGTATAAGTTGAACGAAAATACCCTTCCGCATGTAACAAATTATTTAGCGATATAATAAAATAGATATCGACGGTTTTATCTATATCTCACAATATTATTACCAAATACCTAGGTAAAAACATATTATGAGTTAGATGATTATCTATTGGGTTAACATGATATCAATATATATATATATATATCAGTAAGTTTATAAATATATCGTATCAAATGATATTGTATTGCCATAAGTTTATAATCTATGTGATAAATTCATATTTATCTTGTTAACTCATTTATTATATCATACAAAAAAAAATAAAGAGTTACATATAACGTGCTATATATTAATTTTGTCCAATAAAATCATTCTTATTAGCTACCGTTAATTTATACATTATTATATTTAGTTATCATGATAATTTAATTGTCACATTTAACTTATATGTTAGCATTCTTATATACATTGCTAATTAAATTGTTACATATGGTAAACTAATACTTATCGTGATAATTTAATTGTAGCATGTGGTAAACTAATATTTATCATGTTAAATCATTTATTATATGATTAGTATCAGCTAACTTATACATTAACTTATTTATTTATTATGATAACTTAATTGTTATGTTTAACTTAATAGTTAACTGTGTTATTTTTTGTAACATATTAAATTATTTGTTAACAGTCTAAATATTGTGTTAATTTTTTTTTGTAACATGTTATATTATTTGTTAACAGTCTAAATATTTTAATGTTTGTTGGAAAAAAAAGAGAGAAAAAAATGAACAAAAATAAATGTTTTGTGAGACATGAAGTTGAGGGTCAATTCCCTTTGGTATAGTACTTGGAGAAAAGTTAAATGTGACAGAACTAATAAATGAATCTTCTTTGGCTATCTCTTATCATTTCCCTACTAAAATTAAGCGCTATATAAATATTGTTTTTAACGTCTGACTTAAATAATTAATAACGAAAGTAAAGATCATTAGATTTGGCTATTTGTTCGATTAAAGGGTTCAATTTAATGTCTTTATGAGACCATTTCACCATTCCATTTAGCTTTGTTCGGATAAATTTTAGTTTCTGTACAATTTTATGTTAATCCTTCATTTGAATTATCTTTTAGACCAAGTTCGTTCATTTAGAAGGCAGATTATTCTTAGTTTGCCACTTTATTATGCAGTAAGCATAATCATTTCATTTCCAGACAATTTCAATTTCTGAAGTCATGTTTTGTTCTCTTGCGCCTTTTTAATTTATTTATTTATAAATTTTGATTAAATAAGGTTCCTTAAAAGCATTGCTTTGATTTTCAGACAGCTTCTGGCTGAAGTTTGGGTTGTTGGCTTATTGCGCTTTAGCTACTGTCTCTTTGGAGTTTTTAGACAATTGATGTGAAATTTTCAAAGACCTTTTAAAACAAATTACGTGTAAACAAAACCAAAATAATATAATGTATATATGTATAATAATGACACATGAATTTGTTTTTTTTACTTACTTATACAATTACTATACTAGGTTCTCATAAGTTAAAAAAACATATATATTCACAAAAACAAAGTTGCGCATTAATCATGTTAAAGTCACATCATGGGACGTTTTATTCTGAGCAAAATTTCAAAATATGACATTAATATGTAATAATTTGTTGGAGGTTTAGTGTTGTTGTCATGGGTCCCTGTGTGATTCTATCTTCCTAGATTCGAATCCGACTTCCATAAAATGAACAAAGAAATGGTGGTTGTTGGTTCGGAGTTGTACTTGCTTGCTGACTTGCTCATGGAGCTTCGCAGGGATGTGTATTGTGATCTTACTAACCATAAATATCTGTCTTTTTTTATGTAACAGTATTGGAAATTAATGAATTCTCATATAATAAACTACGGGTGAATCATAAAATCCTTAAGCCTTATATACATATAGATATATATATATATATAATATGAAATCCTGAAAACTTTCTAAATAAATCCTAGTATGAAAATTAGCTAAAGAACAGAAAATAAATAACAATATTGTACGTCGTGGGATGTTTCCAAATGTCGATTGCATCAAAGTTCTATGCATCGTGGGTTAGGCCATATACTCATGCGTTGAGTGCTGTCATTTGTGTGAGTATAAAAATGTATGGTTCATGTGTGTGGTGTGTGCGAAGATGTATGACTCAAAATCTCAAATCATAGGGAATGATTGCAACAAAATTTAACTGGGAAAGAGAGCAAAGTATAATGCATTTTTATTCTTCTTCTTCGTGGGTTTATGCGGTGTACGTAGGATCTAATATGTAATATGAAAGGTCTACTGTATTCCTTTAGCTATCTATAGGCCACTTCACTTCTTCATCAAGCCCTCCTATATACTTTGTTTTCATGATAATATAGTATAAAAGATTTTGTGTTTTGGTTGTTAGGTAGGAATCTTAATTAACCATCGCCGGGATTAACTCTTTCTCTTTGTCCCTTTACATACATATTGAAGTCTGTAATTCTCGTCCCTTTCGCAACGCGAAATAGAATGGTGATCAGATTTGTGTGTGGTTAAGGCACATAGCGAGAACAATATTTAATAAAAAAAAATTTGGTGCTAGTATCCTTAATGTGAGTTGCGGACATTGGATAGAGAATGAGACATTGATTAAAAGAAAATTTGAAACCAGCTATAGATATCTAATTAGGTTGAAATATAAAGATTTATGTGATACAGTATTTGAGTATTTAATATCTTGACGGACGGATCCATTATATGATTGAATATTATAATCTTTTGAATAACGGATCCATTATTTGATTGAAACGATCCTCTTCTTCAGGATTATTCTTCAAATCAAATTTGATGTTGTCATATGACGTAACGAAAAAATATTATATTTGTGGTACGTCTTTGATAAGCTCGATTGTTAACTTCATGGCGAGTGATATCCACAAACTTTAATCTCACTCATAATTATTAATTAGTTTATATATATGTGAATATTATATGATCAAAACAACATATGCATGAGCAGCCTATCAAACTTGGAGCCTTCTTTTCTATCCATGCCTGACTTTACACCTCTATCATGCCCATGCATGGGTCCCTTTCTCCACCTCTATCTCTCCTTTACACAATAGGAACAGTGAGTGGGAAAAAGAGATGTGAGATTGAAGCAAAGCAAGAAGACCACCATTGTGACTTGTGACAAAAATAGGGCTTTTCATTTGACTTCTTTTTGTTAACTTTCATTTCATTCCAAAGAGTGGTATAAAAAAAGACACTTGTGCTTTTTCCCCCTCCATTGAGTATGTGATTTCAATATCATTGCTGCATCGATTTCCCATTTATGGAGTAAACTCATGTTTTGTTTTTGGTTATACTTTGAATTATATACATGGAGAAAAGCAAATCCTATAAGTAATATATAATAAAGTTTGATTAGCTATTATGGATGCTTTATTGCTGTATTTAGTTTTATATGTAGACTATATAACAAGAGTTTTAACCGAATAATTAAATTAGTTCTATTGTAAGTTGTAGTTAACGTGGCCATCATTTTCTTTATATTTAGAGATTCTAGTTTTAATTAAACCAAATTTTGGAATTTGCGAAGTTGTAGGAATTTAATTATAGCGAAGATGTTTTCAACGAAATGACCTCTAATTTTGATCTAACTCTAACCAACCATTGTATACTTTCCAATTTAATAAGATTAATGAGATTGTGTTGGTGACTATAAATGTAGAGTGGTTAGTATAAATGTAGGCCAGCCCGTAAGTGTAAATGTAGGGTTGTAAAATAAGCTTCAATCCGAACTGATCATAACAAACATTGATTAGTTTGAATCTAGATTAGACACTAGACTGTACTCATTTTGAATGTAGTTAACTTATTCAGAAATAGAGAATAGTACATTTATTAGTCTATATCATCTTTCAAAGTTTTTGGTACGAACCTCGGCGCCAGTAAATTTGGGGTTAAATGGTGGTATATCGCGTTAGGATCGAACGTCCAAATACCCTATTTGTCAAAAACAAAAAACAAAAAGTTTTGTAACAAAGACATCAAAAATGTAACCAATAAACATGAAACTTCATGCATAATTCACATATGAAACGATATAAAACGAAGATCAATTTTTACATTTGTATATATATATATCTGTATTATATGGAGCTCCAAAAAGAAGTATGCTAATGGTGGAAAATGACAGTAACAAAAGAAAAGAAATAAAACATTGTAAATTTGGGAAATCAAGCAATGTAGTGTGTGACATGGGAACAAGAGTAAGTGGACTTGGCCCAGTGGGGTACTCTTTTGCTCCATGCCTCTTGCTAAAAATAAAAAGTTGACACAACAAATACAAAAATGCATTGATAAAGCCAATTATTAATTTGTAAAGATAGATATTGTCAAATTAAAAGGTTTGACATTCTTTTTTCTCCATCAACCAAACTACGCACTCTATTTATAGTTTTGTTTTCCTTATTATGAAAGCATCCAAAGCCTTTTAGAAAAGAGCACTGCATAATGTATAATGTGTTATGGCCTTATGGGGTCTATACCTTCTCCCCCTTTCAGAGGATTTGAGGCAAATGACACAGGGAACACTCAAAATGCAAAATGCTGATTTTTTTTTTTTTTTATAAGAATGTTGATTAATTATTGCATAGGGGAGGGCTTTATATTTGAGTGAGTGAATGTAGTGTTTTATTTATGCATTAGTGACTGGTAGATTAAGCATGATTAGTTTGAGCATATTGCTCCACCATAAAAATTCAATGTCCATTTATAAAATAAAATAACTAAATTGATATATATACTGAATAACCAAAATATATGGATATTAAATCGGAATATGAAAAACTGTATTAACTTTTTTTTTATCAGCACTAATCTTATTTTCCATTTAATAACACGATAAAGTTTATGTATGATGATATTCAGAAGAAACAACTAACCTGAATTACGTATGTGAATTCATAAGCCATTTAGATTCCTCGTTCCGATAGGTAAGTTGGTAACACATAGACTGAGAAAAATTGAATGATAACGTATTTTCACATATTTTTAACTTATCAAATAATTTTGCGAAATCATGATCTACGTTTAATTGTTGTTATTGTTCTCGATCTATCGATGAAAGATATTTTTTTTTTTTTTATCAATTCCAACATTCTATTGTACATTTACTTTTGATGATGTTTATGATTGTGCCGGGAAATTAACAGTCAAAACCGAATGCTAACTTAAGCCCAAAATTCTTTAAACCGTAGTTCAAACACGGTATATAAATATAAAACTGATGTACATCTTGATGAGAACCAACCAAAAAAAAAAAAAACTCAAAAGAAATATGTTTTGAGTGGCGCGAGAAGAAACCTCGTAATATTTGTGTAGTTAATCATGTGAAGTGGTGTTTTATGAAAAGAATAGAACTTAAAAAGAATTTATGTTTGGGTGTATTGGATGGAGAAAAGTAGTATTAGTAGTAGTATTTAAATACTCCTATGTTAATTACAACAGAGGAAAAGGGTATAGGGGGCTACGTGGGTATATCTGCCATGTAGAAAATCGAAGCGCATGCACAAAGTTGGACTCATGATTAGACCTCACATGACCACCTTCATTTATTCTTACTCCCTCTGTCTATTATTAATTACGAAATTGATATCTCTATACAAATTTACGTGTATTTTGTTGTATATATACGTAC
Organism: Cardamine occulta; assembly: GCA_028015245.1. Lineage (NCBI taxonomy): Eukaryota > Viridiplantae > Streptophyta > Magnoliopsida > Brassicales > Brassicaceae > Cardamine > Cardamine occulta. Next base: position 13,433,437 of record CM051377.1, on the reverse strand, counting down.
ACCATTTTTATAAGAAGTTAGCTGTTTGTCCGGACATTGATTTTGTACAAATCGTTACAGAACCATAAACAGATTGTACTTACCAATGCCAAACTTGTCTTCTCCTTTTTTTTTTTTTGAAGAGAAATTCCATTATATTTTAATAAAAATACAGTCTCTGTCAAATTAAGCCAAACAAAATTTGATTACATTCTTAAAGAAAGATTAAACACAAAGAAGTCTTAATTTTAGCAACTAATAACTTTTTATTTTCAAAAAAATAAAATCCCTTCACGCTTCTCACGCTCTCAGTGACATTTTTCCTCATGTATCATCATCATCATTATCAATTTATCATCAACGTAAATGCATACAAAGATGTAGATATCACACATGATGATATATTGTACATGCACATACATCAGCATCACCATCATGATGATCATCAGAGACAACAGAGAAAGAGGAGAGAGGAACGAACTTATGTTATGTCCTTCTCACAGAGAGCTAAAGACAAGAGCTTTTTTTTCCCTAAGTTAGCAAAAAAACCATTTCGTCAAATATCCGTTTCTTCTGACAACAATTTTATATTTTTTCCGAGTAAAAAAATAATGGAAAGTAAAGAAAAAACAAAGATTGGGCTGTCTGCTCTCTGCCTCCTAATTTAGTTAGTTGTTTAAATATATATATATATATATATATAATATCATTACTGTTGAGGGTAGAGTAAAAAACAGAGGGTTTTGCAGAGACTGTTTTGCGTGTGTTGGCTTTTCTCCTTTATTGTCTTTCCCCTTTTTTATCCTGCACCTTAATTAATTATAGGCTAACTCTTTTTAAATTTATACTACAAAACAAGAATAATGAATAAACTTGGGTTCTATAGGCGTACCATAATGGATTTATTATAAACATTAGCCTATTCGAATTCTTATTTAAAAATTCGTAGACAATGTATTTGATTTTGTAAATAACAACATCATTTTCTAATTTTATTAAAATTCCAATTGCAACATTAAAGTAACATATTGTCATAAATTATTGCTTGAGCTAAAATGATTTAAATGAGACTTTGCAGTAAATATAAATTCACTTTTACCAATAAACAAGCCCTAAAAGCTAAAGCTTTTATAAAATTCAACCCACCTGGCGTTTCAATTTTTCATCTTCTTTTTTCATTAATTTATTTATTTTCTGTACCTTTATGCTGTTATGTTCTTGTAAGTCCTCTCACTCTCTCTCTGTCTCTCGCGCCACACAAAAAAAAAAGTAATTTCTTTTACAGTTTTTTTATTTTTTTTTGTACAGACATCCCTAAAAGGATCTCGAGATTGGCGTCTGAGATAAAGACCCCAACTTTGCCTTCCTTTTCTTTGCTCCTCTTATCTGCTTCTGCTCCTTCCTCTCGCCATTGCTCTACCGTTTCTGTCTTCAGCTAAACAGAGAACAAATAACCGAAGCAATAATATTAATATTTAAGATAAAGTTTTGTTTTTTCTTTCCTAAAACTCCTTTTTCCCACCATTATCTCATGAACGCGAGTGGAGGCTCTCTCTACCCAGAGAGCCTACCCTTGAAAATAACCCATCAACTATAATAAACTCAAAAAACTAGGACTCGAACTTCAATCTTCAATCACCATTTGGGTCTTGTTTTATTCTCTTAAAGACTCAAACTTTTTTCTTTGTAACTTTGAGCTATGATGATGGTCCACACGATGAACAGAGAGTCACCGGATAAAGGGTTGGATTCAGGCAAGTATGTAAGGTATACACCGGAGCAAGTAGAAGCTCTTGAGAGAGTTTACACTGAGTGCCCTAAGCCCAGCTCTTTGAGAAGACAGCAACTCATACGAGAATGTCCGATTCTCTCTAACATCGAGGTTAAACAGATCAAAGTTTGGTTTCAGAACCGCAGGTGAAATTCTGGATAATCATCTTCTTTTCTGAAAAATCTTTGGTTTATATTTATTCATTGATTGTTTTTCTTAGCAAAAGAATCTTTTTGTTTGTATTTGAGCATATGAAGATGTTAAAAATGTTTTTTTTTCTTTTCTTTTTGTCACTGCTTGATACGTTTTTAAATTTCTCTGCTGTTCTTATTATCTGACAATCTTTTGGTAGTTGTCTTTTGGATCTAAGTGATCATTAAGTTTTGAATTCTAATGTAGATCCAGAGCTTCTAAATCTCTCAAAGCAGGATATGTAGTTGAAAATCTAAATACAAGAAAGGGACATCTAATCAAATTGTCTTTGAATGCGTTTTGTTTCACATTTATTTCCGTCAAAAAGAATACTATTTTCTGCCACATAATAAGATATGATAAATGTAAAATTTTACATTATCTTTTTAACTTTATATCATTGGATGTGATTATAAAGCCAAATGGTGTTTGTCTCTGTTCATCCACTAACGTTTTATTCACATTATACATGCACATTTGGGTTTATATTGTTGGCATTATTTGCTTATTGAAGCTTCCTTTGATTTCTTGATTTTAAGGTGTCGAGAGAAGCAGAGGAAAGAAGCTGCTCGTCTTCAAACAGTGAACAGAAAGCTCAATGCCATGAACAAACTCTTGATGGAAGAGAATGATCGTTTGCAGAAGCAAGTTTCACACTTGGTCTACGAAAATGGCCACATGAAACACCAACTTCACACTGTAAAGTCTTTATTTTTTCTCTATTGTCTGTTTTTAAAACTCAATTTCTATGAATCATTTTTGTTAAAAAGTTGTCACATTTTGTGCACTGTAGGCATCTGGGACGACCACAGACAACAGCTGTGAGTCTGTGGTCGTGAGTGGTCAGCAACATCAACAGCAAAACCCAAATCATCAGCATCTGCAACGTGATGCTAACAACCCAGCTGGGTGAGCTTTTCTTGTCCGCTCTATATATATCTCTCAGTCTGTTGAATTCTATTTGCTACTTAAAATGTTTTTTTTTTGGTTGCTTAGTCTCCTTTCGATAGCAGAGGAGGCCCTAGCAGAGTTCCTTTCCAAGGCTACAGGAACTGCTGTTGACTGGGTTCAGATGATTGGGATGAAGGTAAACTACTCTTAAACCTGCATAATCTAACTTATGTTGTTATATTGTATTTGAAGATGAATTTAAGTGTTGATTATTTGATGAAACCTCTTTGCTGGTGTAGCCTGGTCCGGATTCTATTGGCATCGTCGCTATTTCGCGCAACTGCAGCGGGATTGCAGCACGTGCCTGCGGCCTCGTGAGTTTAGAACCCATGAAGGTAATCAAAGAAGCATGATTTTGTTTCATTCTATTATGACTTGTGTTGGTAATGAGGAGTAATTTAATAAAATTATGCCAATCTTGATTTGTAAGGTTGCTGAAATCCTCAAAGATCGTCCATCTTGGCTGCGTGATTGTCGATGTGTGGATACTCTGAGTGTGATACCTGCTGGAAACGGTGGGACTATTGAGCTTATATACACACAGATGTATGCTCCAACAACATTAGCAGCAGCTCGTGACTTTTGGACGCTGAGATATAGTACATGTTTAGAAGATGGAAGCTATGTGGTAAGCTTTAGGATTTGTTTTTCTGTTTTGGGGTTTTCTATATTACTTCTACTTCATGTTGTGTTCACTCGCTGACTTCAGGTTTGTGAGAGGTCTCTTACTTCTGCAACTGGTGGTCCCACTGGGCCACATTCTTCAAGCTTTGTGAGAGCTGAAATGCGACCAAGCGGGTTTCTTATCCGTCCTTGTGAGGGTGGTGGTTCCATTCTTCACATTGTTGATCATGTTGATTTGGATGTAAGTGACCACTCAAATTGGTTCTAAACACATCAGCTCTTTTTAACAGTATGTTCCTGACTTTGTGTTCTGGTTTTGCAAGGCGTGGAGTGTCCCTGAAGTCATGAGGCCTCTCTATGAATCCTCGAAGATTCTTGCTCAGAAAATGACTGTCGCTGTAAGCTCAAATAACCTTGTTCCCGAGTGTGTAGAACCCGAACAACTTGTGAATACTGACATGTTTCTTATGTTGGGGTTGTTAATTCAGGCTCTGAGACATGTAAGACAAATTGCACAAGAGACAAGTGGAGAAGTTCAGTATGGTGGAGGGCGCCAACCTGCGGTTTTAAGAACCTTCAGTCAAAGACTCTGTCGGTTAGTATCTCCTTAATTTGAAAAGCTTTATTGCCAAGTGTTTCTTTTTTTTCTTATTCTAATTGTTCAAATGGATAAACTTCAGGGGTTTCAACGATGCTGTTAATGGTTTTGTGGATGATGGATGGTCACCAATGGGTAGTGATGGTGCAGAGGATGTTACCATTATGATAAACTTGTCCCCTGGGAAGTTTGGTGGGTCTCAGTACGGTAATTCATTCCTCCCGAGCTTTGGTAGTGGTGTTCTTTGTGCCAAGGCATCTATGTTGCTTCAGGTATATGTCATAAGGATTGGATAATGGAAACAGCTTATCTTCAGTTTTGGTCCTTTTCAACTAACTTGCATCTCTTTCTTGTTTAAAGAATGTTCCACCCGCTGTCTTGATTCGATTCCTTAGAGAACACCGCTCTGAATGGGCTGATTACGGTGTGGATGCTTATGCTGCTGCATCACTCAGAGCAAGTCCTTTTGCTGTTCCTTGCGCTAGAGCTGGTGGCTTCCCGAGTAACCAAGTCATTCTTCCCCTCGCGCAAACAGTTGAACATGAAGAGGTACACTAAAGAATAAAACAGTTTCACTTTTCTTATCTCGTTAAATACTTTTTATAGTCCTGATTCCTGAAACCTTTCTGGTTTACTTGATTCAGTCTCTTGAGGTGGTTAGGCTTGAAGGTCATGCTTACTCACCTGAAGACATGGGTTTAGCTCGGGATATGTATTTGCTACAGGTTTTACTTCATAAACTCTCCTCCAAAGTTTCTCGTTTCCTTGGTTCTCTTGTTAACATTTTTGATCCTTGATTTTTCTTGTCCAGCTTTGTAGCGGTGTTGATGAGAATGTGGTTGGAGGTTGTGCACAGCTTGTCTTTGCCCCTATCGATGAATCATTTGCTGATGATGCACCTTTGCTTCCTTCTGGTTTCCGTGTCATACCTCTTGAACATAAATCAACTGCGGTAATATATCCAAAAGTCATTTAAAGATCAGTATCCAAATCACATATAATTTTTGATGCAATAATCTAATCTTTCACTCTCATATAGAACGGTGTATCTGCCAACCGTACACTAGATTTAGCCTCGGCTTTAGAAGGATCCACACGTCAGGCAGGTGAAGCGGACCCAAATTGCTGTAACTTTAGGTCGGTACTAACCATAGCATTCCAGTTCACATTTGATAACCATTCAAGAGACAGTGTTGCTTCAATGGCACGCCAGTACGTGAGAAGCATAGTAGGATCGATTCAGAGGGTTGCTCTAGCCATTGCTCCTCGTCCTGGTTCCAGTATCAGTCCAATCTCTGTTCCCACTTCCCCTGAAGCTCTCACTCTGGTCCGTTGGATCTCCCGGAGTTACAGGTACTTAATAGCAATCTTAATTTTTTTTAGTTTATATGTTCAAATCTGAGTGTTTATATATCTGAAACTCTCTTATATTTGGCTGTTGTAGCGTTCACACTGGTGCAGATCTCTTTGGCTCTGATTCTCAAACAAGTGGTGACACGTTGCTGCATCAACTCTGGAATCACACTGATGCAATCTTGTGCTGCTCCCTCAAAACTAACGTAAGTGACTAGGCCTTCGCATTCGGATTTCAAAATTGTGACTAGGACAAGTTTTTGCATTTTTTGAGATGAGTGACATGAAATCTTTTTTGCAGGCTTCGCCGGTTTTCACATTTGCAAACCAAACCGGTTTAGATATGCTGGAAACTACTCTTGTAGCACTTCAAGACATAATGCTAGACAAGACCCTAGACGAATCTGGTCGTAAAGCTCTTTGCTCTGAGTTCCCCAAGATCATGCAACAGGTTTTGTTTTTTTTTTTCTTGGGACACTTTTGTCATTTTTCCTAGAAAATCATTATTTGACTTGTAATCTTTATTTTGTTTTATAGGGCTATGCTCATCTTCCGGCAGGAGTATGTGCGTCAAGCATGGGGAGATTGGTGTCTTACGAGCAGGCAACAGTGTGGAAAGTTCTAGAAGACGATGAATCAAACCACTGCTTAGCTTTTATGTTCGGGAATTGGTCGTTCGTTTGAAGAATAAGAAGAACAGATAACACTCCATTTCCCATGGGAGGAAGGTTATTTATGTAAGATATTAAATTTAGGCTTCGATTATGCTCAAAAGTATTTTGAAATTCGAGGACTGATATGTAATATGACTAATGCATGATCCTTTATGGATTGTTCTTGTTCCTATGTCATGGCAGGATATTATTATGTTAATGTTATCAAGTCTTTTTTTTTGTCGTGCTAGTTTGTTTTCACAAGGTTACTACTCACTAGTTATAATTAGTTTCTTAGCTCCACTATCTATTTATATTATAAATTAAAGCCTCTCTGTCTTTATTATAGGTGTTTGACTTGTAGTTTTTTTTCCTTTCCCGGCGTGTAGTTATTATATTGCAGAGTTTAAGCTCTTTATTGAATTCTCATAGTATGTGGCAAAAACAAAATTATAAAGAAAATATGAGTTAAATTTTCGTAGATATGACTTATGAGATATCTAATTGGACAAGAAACTATATTAAGTTTCGGAAAATCTAATAGGAAAAAATTCGAGGTTGAGTATGATATGCATGCACATCTTATTATAGTTGTATATTTGACTATTTGTATATATGTTGTTTCCTTTCGATTTTTGGTTAATAATATTTTCTTTAGTAATAAAAGTAGTTATAAAGGTATTAAATGGGGGAAATGATTTTTCATGTATACATAGTAAGAAAGATAGAGGAATGAGATAGGTTGTGTAATTTTTTGAGTACTAATATCAATAAAATAAATATATGTATTATTAATAAGATATTATGTTAGATTTGTGTATTATTGTTTTGAATAATGGAGGGTGGTCCAATTTGAATATAGGTTCTAGTTGTGGAAGCCGTTAATAGCACTGCAAACAAATTTAAAGATTGGATTTACATGAATCTTTCACAATTAATGAATCTATCATTACTATTTATAAATTTATCATAGACTAAAAAGATTAGACGTACGTTGAAATTGTATCTATCATGATAAAAGAAATGATGATGATGCGTGATGCCTCCCACTCTTTAACTTATAGACGGAGAAACCTATAAAAGTCTTTTTCTGTAGTTGTCTATTTCAATGAAAAAGTTTTAAATGTTGTAGTATTCTACTGAGAAAGCAACCAATTTGGTAAAAGACAGTAGAAAATACAAAATGGTAAAAAACAAATATTAGTAAAACGGTGAAGTTACCATTTTGGATTTTGGTAAAACGGTCGCAATAATAGTTCCCTTCTTTATTATAAAAAAAAATCCATCCTTGAAAACCAAAAAAAAAATATATATATATATATTTCACTCTTGAAGGAAATAAGTTGATATCGCCTCCCCTTTATGAAAAATGAAGAAAATGAGCATGACTCTAAATTCTTTATAATCACGTAACAAAACGGCTATTAATTATTTTATTTACCACTAATGAGAACTAGGCCTTGGCCTTTGGTTAGTGCTATAAATATGGCCTTTTAATGAGAGAATCTTATTTCTCTCTTTATCACTAACAAAGAACAAAAATGGGTTTGGCGATAAAAGCTCTCAAATATCTTCTACTCGTCCACATCTCCTTGACCTTCTACACCAATGAAGTGTCATCCGCTTCTCATGTGACTCCACCGTCGTCGCGGCCGAAGGTGAGCCCGAGACTTGTAGCAGTTCAAGGCATGGTTTATTGCAAGTCTTGCAAGTATTCCGGCATCGATACTCTCGTAGGAGCATCTCCTCTTCAAGGTCTTACATTTTAACTTCCTATATCTCTTTCAAAATTTTAATTATCTTGTTGTCTCGTAGATCTATAACATCATAAATTTTCCATGACATATATTCTTCTTATTAACTCATGTTGTAGCGATATAATTTACGATTCTTTAATTAATTACGTGTTCAACAAAAAAGTATGGATGCATGCATAACGGCCTCGCAGAAAATGTATTATATCCACTTGATGGCTGCAAAATCTGAGAAATTAGTGTTTGTTCCAAAAAAATTTGTCTGAAATAGTTCAAAGACTCATTTAGCTAACGATGTGCATGATATGCCAATTGATTTTTGTATGAAATCACTTGAATTAATGATTTTATTCCAACAAATTATATAATGCGACTAAATGTTTTATTTTTTCAATTAAAAAACGACCAGATATTATAAAAATATATTGCATGCCTGATCAGGAGAAATGTCTTTTCAGTATTTACACAAGTTTAAAAATAAATTATTCATACTTTTGCATTTCACATTTGTCGAGTCTCTCACGCCACTTGGCTTCATGCATATAATTGTATTTTCCTCCACTTAGCTTTTAATGTTAGTTATATTTTCCTTTAATTTCTTTATGGCTATTTTTCTTTTCCAAAGTTAAATGTTGATATTAAACTTATTTCATAAATTATTGAATAGCTTACGTATATATTTGCTAGAAATCCATTAAATGTTTCAATTTTATAGGAGCGACCGTAAGGCTTGCATGCAACATCACAAAGAGAAGTACTGTGACAATGGAGACAAAAACAGATAAAAACGGATACTTCTTCATGTTAGCTCCGAAAACACTCACCACCAAAGCGGTTCACACGTGTCGGGCTTGGCCCACGAATACCAAGCCCGCGTCTGCAAAGATGCGCACGATTACCAAGCCCGCGCCTGCAACGACGACATGCACCGTCCTAACACAGCTCAACAATGGAACCACCGGTGCAATACTTAAGCCTTCTAAAACAATTAACATCGGTGAACATGACTACGTTCTCTTCTCTGCTGGTCCCTTCGCGTTTGAGCCGGTCTGCAAGCGTTGAAGACTCCAATTTCGTTTTATGTATTTGTGTACTTGATGATCACTAATCTTCACTAGTGATTTCAACGTTCTGTCTCGTTTTTTCTTTTTGTTTTTTTTCGTGGTACGTTCCCGTTTGAAATGTATGTGTGTGTAAAATAAAATAAACAATATAAATAAATAAAAGAAGTTTATGTGTGTGGACATTTTAAGATTGTGTCAATTAGGGGTGGGCATGAATCGGATATCCGAGATTTTTAGGTTATCCGGATCCGTCGAGAATATCTTAAAATCTTAAAATAATAATATAAATTTATTAAAAATGATTTAAAAATAAAAAAATCATAGAAAATATTTTAAATCAATTTTTATAAACATTTTGAACATATTTACTATGTAAAATTTTAAAAATACACAAAAATTTCAAATAAAATTTATTTTTGTGATATTTTACATAAATTTCAATCTATTGTATAGTATATATATAAATATTATACATATGTTTTAAATAAAAACTATACATAAATGGATCAAGATATCCGGATTTTTAAAATAAAATATCCGAATTCGGATCTGGACACTTTGGATATCCGGTTTTTCGGATCAGATAGGAGTGGATCTCATATCGGATCTCGGATCCGGATATTTTACCCAAACCCTAGTGTCAATGTGTCTTTGATATATGAGTTTGTACTAGTTAATTAGTACGATCTGTGGAGTTGATATTTTACTTTTTATGCTTCATCAAGTTAATCTTTATACGAGCGTGTGTACATGTATAAATGTCTTCTTTATTAAAAAAAAAATAATCTGGATTAGCCCGGTTCAATATAATTTATTTTGGTTTAATAACCTAAGGATACGTAGAGACTGTCAAGAGTTAGAGCCCTCACAGTCACAGATGTCTTATTTGCTTCACCTTGTGGTGTATAGCCTTTTCCTTTGTTCATTTCTTACAATTGACAAGAGAATGAGACAAGTGTGCTCCTTCCTTGTCTTCTTCAACAAGTTTTAACATGTAACATGTACGTTGCAACGTATGACAAAATTATTGAAAGATCAATCAAATATGAAGAATAGAATTACAATAGCATTAAACCAAAAAAGTTTCGTCGTTAAAATTCTTACAATAGCATGAATTAGAGTGATTACTATGAGTCTTCAGGTTCTTCATCACCAATCAATACCGAGTTGCTTGCAGAGGATTAGATTACTAAGATTCGTGATCACGAGCACCGATGCATTTACATAGTTTGCATTTGAATCTTAGCCGCCGCCTCTGTAACGATTCATAAATAAATGAAAACAAAAAGTATATATAGAGAAGCAAAAAGTTCAAAACATAATGAAGCAAAAAACAAAAAAGATAGTTTATAATGAAATTTCAAACAGAGATATAGTATGGAAAAATATTGAACTCTAACGCCAAGGTGAAACTCAGAGAGTTTTCTCTTACGAAACTAGGACTTAAACATGCCAAATATTTCCCATCCCTTGAACATTGATATTTGAAATTGAATCTGACTAGTTGTTAAACTACCTATAGTTTATCTGTCACAGAATATACACAATGCATTATCAACTAGTTCCATGCACTCACCAAAGCCAAGATGATGATGACCGACACAACCACGATGGTTGCCATGTAACCAGACTCCATATTCTTCTTCACCCACACCAAATTAAATTTCTTCTTTCTTAGTTTGTTTCGTGTCTTCTTCTTCTCCTTCTTCTCGATCGGCTACAACTTGTTTTTCAACACAAAAGTTTACAATTTGTAAATTAATCAGGGAAATTTTGTAATTTTACACTTTGTAATTAAGGAATATGAAACTAGGAAAAATTGGAAATTCAACATTTTTGTCGTTCCATTAATAAGCAGACTTAGAAATTTTACATTTTGTCATATAGGAACATTAACTAGGAAAAATTGGAAATTTTACATTTTAGGCTACTTTGTGTACACATGCATGCAGTGATTTAAATCTACGACAATATTTAACATTTTTATTTCAAAACACTCAAATTTTTTTATGATATTTAGGTTCTGTTGATTGCACATATATTTTACCAATTTCTTTGCTTACGATTTTCTTGTTAAAATGAAAAAGAAAATTCATCGATTTTCTTAGGATATGTTTGTTCGGTGAAGTTGGACGTGTAGTATTAACACCAGAGATAAAATCCACAGACAAGCCAAGGACAGAATCAATCTATTCATAGTGTACGACAGCTCTAGTTCTGTCGCTGTTGTTATGACATTACATGAATTGATGAAAACATGGGTTATTTTTGTCTAAAGAGTGATCCTTATAAATCCTTCAAACTCTTCACCAATCAATACCGAGTTGCTTGGAGAGAAATAGATTATCAAGATAAGTGATTAATGGTGCCGATGCATTTACATAGCTCTGCATATGTATCTTAGCCGCCGCCTCTGCAAAGATTCATAAATAAATGAAAGCAAAAGGATCATCAACGAATTGCAGCCTTCAAAACATAATGAAGAAGAAACTCCTATAACACAAAATAGATTTATGAAATCCCAAACAGAAATAGTAGGGGAAAATATGAACTCTAAAGCCAAAGTGAAACTCAAAAAGATCGCTCTTACAACAAGATGAGCTATGCAGGCCAAATATTGCTGTGTGATTTATCTAATCCCTTGAAAACTGATATTTGAAAACCTTGAAACTAAATCTGACTACTGAAGTTACTAGTTTATCAGAGACAGAATACAGTTAGGAGAGTATCAACTACTTATGCACTCACCATCCTCGTTAAGCATTTTAAGTAGCTGAGCCCTTGTGGGAAGAGCATACATCCCAAGAGAAACAGCTTTCCGTATAGCCCATCCATGGTGAGGAGCAAACACTTGAGCATAAGACTTAGATGCTGGATCCTTTAAGGAGTTATTACCTCTGCAAATGATATCCAAAATACACTTAATCTTCTGTTCTTGACCAAATAAACAAGAATTAAAAAACTACAACAAGACTCCGTTTTCCGTTTACTTCAATGCACTTATTAAAATCACCAGCTTACAAACTGGCTCGGGTGATCAAGTTTATACATAGAACGACCTAATGCATTTGATTACACTTTTCACAAAACTAACATAAGAGAGACTCGAGAAGAACACTTACTCAGAAGCTATGATCTGTTCAAAGAGAACCCTAACCATGTCAAGACCACGTTTTACCCTCAAAAGGTTTCTCGTATGACTACCAGCTTTCTTTACACAGTTAGCCTCAATATCTTTGTCCACCATTACCAGCAATGTTGGTATCGAACTCGAAGCCCTCGCAAGATCATCAACCTATAGTCATTTCCAAGAGTTAAAAAACTGTTCCATTTCCCCAACCTTCACAAACCTCCAATATAAACAAACACTACAATATACATTTCATCAAACTTGGAAATTCACAAGATAGATTCCAATTACTTCGGAAACTGACTTTGCTAATTAAATTCAGACATCTCACAATATAGTCATTCGTACAAACATTTCTACACAAAAATTCGAACTCTATATTCTTAAGATCTCCTGCAATTTTCAAATTCAATTCACTTCTCTAAGAAGCCAAAAACATACCTTGGCAACATAGTCCATCTCCGCAAACTTGAAGGCTATTCCGAGGCAACCAAAGAGAGGTGAGACTAGAGAGCAAGCGTGAGAGAATTGGCCCACAGGGAGGTCCGGACTCGGCGAATTCACGGTGACCGCTAGTTCCTTGAAAGTGGTTGAGATTTTTCTCAGCGGCTTTCCTGCGTCCGAATCCGCCATAGAAGATCTCTACTTCTCTCTCTCTTTCTTCTTCTTCACCCTCTCCTGATTTCAATTTCTTCTGTGATCTTTCGATTTGATGTTTGATTTGCCGCGGAATCTACTTTGCTTCGAGACGACTCAAAAGGAGATTCGCTGATCAGTTACTATTGACGTTTGGCGTTCTGATCATATATATCCTTCTTCAGGATAATAATATCCCCCGCCGAGTTTATGAATTACGCGGCGTTGAAGTAAAATGTCGGTATTACCAAACCGGCACAAAATAACCGAATTTAGTGAAGTTCATTTATTTTTGTTGGAATCAACCGATATTCACAATAATTCAAAGCCGAATAAATCAAATCGAATTTGTTTTTGTGCGAGTGAACAGGAATTCATTTAAAATAAGAGTTTTAATTAATTATATAAAAAAAATTTAAAATTTACCTTAAAGTATTTAATGTTAATTACAATTAAAACGAATTATACAATTCGAACAGGATCAAACCGAACCAAAATGTTTTGACCCGCAGATAACTAGGACTGAATCGAATTTGCATATCAAGAATGATTGCTAACCCTTCCGACAATCTGGAAGACACTATATAAAAATTAAATTAAAAGCTATGTTAGTCATCTACTACCAAAGTGATTCAATAGAGTTAACAAAACAGTCAAAACTACTACTACCATTTTAGTGGCGTATATTGAAGTCTTATAAATGGATTAATCTTTCAAGATTATGGACTAAGATACCCTTAACGATGTCCAAAAGGCAATTGATGATGTTGATGAGTAGATAAAAAGACAAAATAAAGAGAAAGGTTCTTTGAGTGTAACCTTAACAGATGATGGATGAAGTTGCTTATCACAAATGGAGCAGACCCGAACAAAGGTGGATTATATGTAATTATGATTCATGTTTTTCTTATTTTAATGGAGATACGCGATTCTATAAGGTATCATGTAACAAAAGAGTGAGCAAGGCAAGCTCACCTATGGAAGCTGAAGCAAGAGCATTACTTCATTCACATGCAACAAGTTCTGATGACTTAAAAAAATATGACTAGGGATAATTTAGCTAAAAAATGTGGGTTTCGAAACTTTTAATGTTCCACTCTGTCTCCTGATATTTCTTGAATTTCATTAAGATAAGTAAATATTTTGACCAAAAAAATAAGAACAAACCAAAAAAAAGAAAGACCAAAATTATGGGTAGGGGATTCTATATTTAATGTTAATATTGATTATTGGGCAGGCGGAATGGCGGATACAATTATTTTGAATACTTTTTTCAAAAATTATTATAAAGATAGTGACATTGATTGATTCTTAGGTGGAGCTTAATTTAAAATTAATTGAAGAATATTTGGAATAATAATTTTGGATAAGAATGGTAAAAGAAAAGAAAAAAAGGAATCTATTTGGTGACTTATGGAGCCAAAGACGGTGTTAAGTATCGTTGGTAAAAAACAATTCATCAGTTTTCGAAAAACGTCCACTTGCCATTTACTCAGCTTTTACGGTTTTCCGCCAAATTTAATTCTATTATTTCAAACTTTTCTCTCTCTCTCACTAATTCTCTAATTTATCTTTTTAAAATTCCCCTCCTCTTATTCTAGGAAAAAAAACAAGATACTTTTCATGATAGCCCCTCCACTCTTGTTATTATCCACAATCTGTCTCGCATATTTCGTTATGCTTTTTATCATTTAAACCGAACAAAACAATTTGAAATTCACAGTACCAATTACCGAACCCCTATTTTTAATCCGAGGAAAACGTGTAAATGATAACATATGATAATTTTCAATAAATCTGAATTGTATGTGGGGGTACTTGCATGAAACTTTACAAAATAAGAGGGTGAAACAAAAGAGGGGTGTATATTGGAGTTTTGTTAAAGATACACACTCTTTTCCGCCTACACAGTTAGCACTGTTCTTTACTTTTGTACAATTATATCTGAGCTCTCCAGCTGAGCATTTTCCCTCAATTTATTCTAATTCCCACTCGAAAAGCTCAAACAAAAGACTCTTCTTTACCTAAATCAGTGACGCGCGTTTCGTTTTTCTCATCCAGATCTACATTTATCCGTTTCCGCCTTCATTGCTCTCTTTAACTCGTTCCCGACGGCCGAAGTTGTCGCCGGGATTCTCGCCGGTGGTTATTGTGGAACGGTGCAAATGAGTCTTTGATCTTACTGGTTACTTCTTTGTTATTGAAGTAAGTATTCTTTTTCCCTCTTCTGTGTTACTACTGATTTGTCTTTGTATTTCTCCCTCAAATTCGATTTTTTTAAAGTAATTAGAAAATTTCTGTGTAGCTCATTTGCTTGAAATGAAGAAACTTTTTTTTTCTGAATTTATTCATTTCGTAAAAACTTTTACTTTCTTGAATTTATTCTGCTGTTTCACTAAAAAAATCATATCTCTCATTTAAAAAATAAAAATATTGTTTTTTTGTGGATTGGTTGTTCACAAAATGACCAAAAAACGTAGAAGGTAACCGACAGTGTAAGATGAAAGAAGCCAGAAATTACGTGTTGTCTGTGTTCTTGAATTCAGACAATCTACTAAAGTCCGTACTTTTTTTATTAATAATCATGCTATGAGGACCCAATCAAACAGAGGATTTGTACCAGCCCGGGTTCGATTCCACTGTTCGTAACGGCGAAAATTGGATAACTGTTGCTAAATCCAAAACTTTAGAGAAATTGTGTAATGAATAAAAGCCAAGTTTCCTTTTTTTTTTTATGTTTCTATAAAATGTTTAGCAGAAATGCATGATCATTCATGCGTCTCTTTTGATTTTCCAGGATTTTCTTTTGGTTTGGATTGATTTTAAAATGGAGGAAGTAGCAGCTAAGGCTGAGGAAGAAACTATGGAAACCACAGTAGAGGCAATGAAAGAGGACAATGCAACTACAGATAATGGAAGCAAAAGTCCAGAAAATGTTTCTGCAGTGTCTGTGGTGCCAAGTCGAGCTGCTACTACTAAAAAGAAACCAGCCATTAGCTCGAATTTAATAAAGCCAACCGCGTCTTCTTCTTTACGGGTCTCAAGTTCTACGCCTGTGACAATCAGGAGGAACAGCACTGGAGGAGTAACAGAGAAGTTAACTGGTGCTGCTGCTAAGGTTTTGCCAAAACGAATGAGTACTGCCTCAGTTACTGATCCGGTAAGGCGGTCACTTCCAGAATTGAGGAAGAGCTCAGTGTCTACTCTTTCTGCTAAGACTGTATCCAGAGCTAGCCTTCCCGAGAGTAAAAAGTCTGTGCCGGTATCACCAGGTAGTCGGAGTGCGACTAAGTCAACTGGGTCTAGTTTAAGTAAGCCTGAGTCTTCTGCTAGACCAGCAATGAGTGTCTCTGTGTCTTCAAAAAGAGCTCCATCTTCATCAGTGGACAGTAATGGCAGCAGGACCAGTAGTGGAAGAGCGCATTCTACTCTCTCAAGTGGGAGGACAGTTTCTAAAGTTTCTTCTCCCTTTGCTGGATCATCACCTTCTGTTTCTAGTGGTATAAGATCAAAGTCATTCTCGACACCTCTAGATCGAAATTCTAACTTCTCTGGACGGAAGAAAACAGCTACACCAGATAGCCGGGATTCACGACTCATTATTCTTCCAAAGGTGGAGGTTAAAGCTGGTGATGATGTGGTAAGAACTCACTTTCTTCTTTGTACTTGCTAGATTTTCATACAATAGGCTCAATCCTTCTTTCCTTTTTGTGGTTATTGATTAATGGATGTCCGTAATTGCTTAAGAGATTGGACCTCAGAGGCCACAGGATTCGCAGTCTTACCTCCGGTGGACTACAATTGTCTCCAAACCTAGAGGTAAACATATATTGCCATGATTACTTCATAGTGTTCTAGTGCAAACACTTTGCGACAATGATGTTTATATAGATATGTCAAACTTGGATTTGAATAGAAGTAGGGAGGAGTAGTTATTTATGCTTCACGAGGAAGAAATTTGAATTTTCTTAGTGAGTTCCTGATATTAGTTTTAAAAATTCGAGAAGGATGAATACAATCTTTTTGACATTAAAATAAATATGCTCACCTCACTTATATGAAGTTTTACTTCAATCATTCAACTTATTTACTTTCATCTGCATCTACTCCTTACCAGTTTGTCTATCTTAGAGACAATCTCCTATCTGAGCTGGAAGGTATTGAGATATTGAATCGAGTAAAGGTCAGTAAATTCATATCCCCAGGGTTCTTGGTTTTCAACAATTATATGCTCACACCAGCTGTGATCCTGTTTATCCTTTAATCTCAGGTTCTAGATTTGAGTTTTAATGATTTCAAAGGGCCTGGATTTGAGCCACTTGAGAATTGCAAAATGCTACAGGTCTCTTTCTCTCCCACTCTGTCCTTGGTTCTTCCTTTATGAGTGCTATCTGATGAGTATTTAAATCTTGTATTACTTGGGCAGCAACTATATCTTGCTGGAAATCAGATAACTTCACTTGCTAGTCTGCCTCAACTTCCAAACTTAGAGGTGCGCATTAGAAATGGAGAAAGCTTTTGTTCCAACTATGTGCCAAATAATTGCTATCAAGTTTCCATTCTTGCATCTCTTCTTGTGGATTACCCTGACTTTTCCCGATTATTATCTTTCGTGTTCACATGCTAGTTTCTCTCTGTTGCTCAAAATAAATTAAAATCACTTGCAATGGCAAGCCAGCCCCGGCTTCAGGTACATTTTCTGTTTCAGAATTGAGGTTGTTTACAGTACATTTGTACAAGTCAGAGTTTTTTAGACATCTCATAAAGATTTTTCTCAGGTACTAGCAGCAAGTAAGAACAGGTTAACAACTCTGAAGGACTTTCCATATCTACCAGTTCTTGAGGTTTCAATTTTTTATGATCTGAAATATATTTATTCACCCATTTCTTATTTGGCTTATCAGTTGGTCGCATGCGCTGCTTTAACTAACACATCTATGGGATACTAGATTACCTAGTATAAATTATTGATAAACCATCATTTGTGGAAAACTTTCTCCTCTTAACCAGTTGTTCAGTTTGAGTACTTATTTTTGTGGTAAAGGCATTTGACCGTGTAATAACAGAAAGTGATGTTCCATTTATTTAATTTGTTGTATATAGAAATACAGAGTTTTAATTTTATTTTTGTTTTCTCTATTACAGCATCTGCGGGTTGAGGAAAATCCGTTGCTGAAGATTTCTCATTTGGAAGCGGCATCCATACTACTTGTAGGTCCTACATTGAAGAAATTCAATGACAGAGGTACTCTTATGTAAAACTTGTAGAGCTAAGTGCAGTAGTTTGCTTAAGACTGATCGTTTCATGAAAAAGATGACTAGCATGTTTAAGTTTTTACTCATCCATATGGACTTCCAAGTGATTGTTCTTCTGGCGGTGAAATCTAAGCAAGATCATGTGAGAAGATGTAGGAGCTGTTTCGATGTTAGATCAATGGAGATAAATAATACCTGTTCCTTTTTAAGTTGTATATTAAGAAATTACATACCAGCTGTATCTGGACAATAATAATCGCATTGATTATATATAAAGTCTATCTAGGAATGAAGTTTTCACTGATACAAATAGAAATTAGTCAGAAGCTTTTCTTGGGATGTACCTTGGATTTTATCTAGGTCACTTTGGTCCATGTTAACCTTAATTTTTTTCTTTAGATCTCTCTCGTGAGGAAGTGACAATTGCAAAGCGTTATCCTCCACACACAGCCTTCTGCCTCAGAGAAGGTTGGGAGTTCTGCAAGTCTGATCTGGCAGCAGGTATGAAATCACTTCTCAGAGTTGTATAATCTTTCATTGTGGCTTAAGCCTTGATGTTAATGCATAACTTGATGATCTCCATATGAAAATTAAAACCTTTCCTCTCTTTATTTTTGTTTGTTACCATTTTCCATACTTGGAAGGTTGACTGTTTAACCAAATTGGCATTCTTATGTTAACATTATATCTTCATATTGATGTTCTCGAGGTTTTTGGACATAAGGTGTTTGTTTCTATTTATGTAATTGCTACTTGAGCTTTTATGGAACAATAATCCCATGCATTCAACTCCTATGTTCCATATTTTGCATACTTTTAAATATTCGTATTCATGAAACTTCTTGTCAACAGAATCGACATTTCGCTTCTTAGTTGAGAGGTGGCAGGATACGTTGCCTTCTGGTTATCTTATCAAAGAAGCATCTGTTGACCGACCTTCTGAAGAATCTCCCTGCCAATGTCACTTTGGTCTTATTCAGGAAAGTACTACTGCTACAGATCAAGAACTAGCCCTGAGATATCAATGGTCTGTGGCAGACAGATCTCTTTCTAATTTTGTTCCTATTCTTGATGCAACCAATGAGGTAAAATTTCCCTTGCTATACTTTCATTTGCATGTGTGTTGAAAGAATCTGTTTTCTTATTCTTTTTCTTATTTACAATAGGTCTATTGGCCAAAACATGAAGACATTGGTAAAATTCTAAAGATAGAATGTATTCCTGTGATGGGAGAGACTGAATATCTATCCATATTTGCCATATCTTCACCAGTTCTGCGAGGTATGCTTCTTCAGTTATACAATAGGTCAAATGGAAGTTTTCCGTTTTTATGTGCCTTGCACGAATCTATCTACTGGTGTCCTCTAGAATATCATAGCGAAGTACTGTGCAGGAAAGGGAATACCAAAAGTTGTGAGCCTTGAACTACATGGGGAACTAGTTGAGGGAAATATTATCAAGGGTCAAGCAGTTGTTGCATGGTGTGGCGGGACACCCGGAAAGTGTATTACCAGGTGGATCATGTTTTCTGCTCTCTTTAGTTATATGCAGCTTCTAATATTTTTTTTGTATTCCAATTTCTTGATAGAGTTATGATTAATAACCAAAAGAGGTTTGTTCACTTTTTGTTTGAACCAGTTGGTTGAGGAGAAAGTGGAACGGGAGCCCTGTGGTGATCGATGGAGCTGAGGATGAGGAGTATAGGTTATCTTTGGATGATGTAGGATCAAGTATGGTTTTCATGTACACACCAGTCACGGAAGGAGGTGCAAGAGGAGAGCCTCAGTACAAGTACACTGACTTCGTAAAAGCAGGTGGATGAAAAAGCTTCTGCATAGATAGTGTCTTTTCCTTTGTCACAACATTCGCATAACTTTGTCATTTGTGTTGCTTTGATTTCATCTCTTTCATTGTTGACTAAAAGGTCTCTATGGTTGCTTGTTATGCATGGTTGTCGAATTCATCACCGTAGCTGATTCTGTTTGCAATAATCTTATTTATCTCATTTATCTATTCCATTTAAATGTTTTCAGATTGATTCACTTGCATGCTAAAACTGATTTATGTAGTATAGTGGTTGTGATTTGTATGTTTTTCCATTTATCATCTTTTTAAAAATTAAACGCCTGCTGGCTATTAAACTCTGTGGATCTAAGGGTACTAATTATTAATCCTGGTGGCAGCTCCTCCATCTGTTAGTAATGTTAGAATTACTGGAGATGCTGTTGAAGGCTGCATTCTAAAGGGGATTGGAGATTATTTTGGAGGCAAGGAAGGTCCTAGCAAGTTCGAATGGTTACGGAAGAACAAGGAAACTGGGTAACTATGCATGTAGATATTTGTTTTTTGCCCCACTGTTTCGTGCTCGATGGATAAGGAATTTAGCACGTGAACCTTTATGAGTGTCTGAATGTGTTGTCACTGAAGTATCTTACTTTCTTTTTCATGGTTCTTGATCTTTTTTTGGCTTAAAGCATTCAACAAGTTCCTCTGCCGGTTTCCAAATCATATCTCTTTTGCTAAGAGATGTTTTTATTACAGAGAACTCTCATTGATATCGGCTGGGACATCTGAGTATACATTGACCCAGGAAGAGGTTGGCACACATGTCACTTTTGTGTACATCCCTGCAAATTTTGAGGGTTGGCTTTCTTTGTAGTTCTTTTCCCACAGATTTTTACTTAGATGAAACCCTCGAATTATAGAGGGTTCATAGACATTTTTGACGTTTCCTAGAAAATTGCAGGGGTAGAGGGAGAACCAGTTTCAACTTTATCCAGTGTAGTCAGGCCAGGTATACTAAAAATTTTGGAAGGCAAATTTCTTCATAATTCTTTTATGGACGAAGATACTTTTCAAGTATACTGATTCTTCTTGCTTTAACAATTGACTGTTGTGAACTAGTGTCTATTATTAGTTCTAGTTTTTGGGTATGAAATACAATTTTTATCTTGGTGATTAGCGCTTAGCATTTGATATCTCATCACTTATTCATCAGAACTGGTCATTTGGATTTGCTGGATTTGTCTCTTCATTTTTGGCTCAGTTTTTTTTTTATTGAAACTGCAGCACCCCCAAAAGTAATAGATGTTAAGATAGTTGGCGAACTGAGGGAGAATAGTAAGGTCACTGTAACAGGTACTGTTACAGGAGGAACCGAAGGTTCGAGCAGAGTCCAATGGTTCAAATCAAGTTGTTCTATCCTGGAAGGAGACAATTACCTTGAAGAATTGAGCACATCAAAAGTGGCAAAGGTAGGCTAATGCTCATCTGTAAAAGTTTGGTAACACATATAATATATTCATAATGTTGCCTCAATGTTTTTTCCCAGTCACTCCGTATACCCTTGGGGGCAGTGGGCTTTTATATAGTTGTGAAGTATACTCCAATGACACCTGATGGTGAATGCGGTGAACCAGTATATGTAATATCTGAAAGGGCAGTTGAGAGTAAGTTAATCTTTTTTTTATAAATATATGTATTTACTCATCTTCTTTCTGTGATGTGGCATATCTTGTGAATATAATGTATTTCCTTCTGTAATGTGACGTATCTTGTAAACACAAAAATTCCACTAGCAGTAGCAAGGATGTTTTTCTCTCGATATTTAATATCACCTATCTAGTTCCAACTATTGTCCTGCTCTATGTTTTGTGTTTAGGTGATCAATTTGCATTGTCTTTGATCTGGAATGATCATATTATTGTGCCTATACTGATTCAGTGCTAATTCTTTTGAGTTTAATAACTCGCAGCCCTTCCTCCCACCTTAAATTTCTTGTCAATTGCTGGAGACAATATTGAGGGTGGAATATTGACAGCATCATATGGATACATAGGAGGACATGAAGGTAAAAGCATATACGAATGGCATTATCATGAGGTATATATCCTTCAAGCTCTTCAGATTATTTCCCTCTAAGATATAGTCCTAACTTTAGTTTCTATGTTCAGCTCCAGGCACGGTATAGTGTCTTGTGAGATGAAGAAAAAATTTCTATATTTGCAGTAAATAATTAGCTGCCAATACTTTTCTGAGTGTCGCCTTCAGGAAACTTGGTTGGTTACATCTGATTGCTCTCTCCTTCGATCGCAGGCTGAAAATGATCACCCTGGTACATTGATACCTGAAGCCTCTGGGCTTCTTCAGTATACGATTACTAAAGAAGCCATTGGTAAATTCATTTCATTTCAATGTATTCCTGTGAGGGATGACGGGATTGTGGGTGAGGCAAGAACTTGCATGTGCCAGGAACGTGTTCGTCCAGGTAAAATGCATTGTCTTGTTGTTTCCATGCTACGAGGTGATCGGTGGAATTTCTGATACAATGTGAGCTTGAACTAGTTTAGCAAACTTTGCGAATGCGAGTATGATCTAGATGTGTAGATCCTATATTTAACTAAAGACTGAGAATCACATCACAAGTAAAGTAGGCATGCAACCAAGATGAACATGATTTTTTTAATGCATTTTCTTCCTTCAAATGTTTTTTAACTGTTTATTGTACAGCAATTTTTGCCATAACATTTTTCTTATTATATGTGGTTTTTATCATCAGGAAACCCAAGAGCGGTATCTCTCCATGTTGTTGGAACTGCTGTTGAAGGAACAATGCTATCTGCAGAAAAAGAATATTGGGGTGGTGAAGAAGGAGCATCTGTTTTCTGTTGGTTCCGGGTATTGAACTTCAAATTTTCAAAATTATATTATTGGGAAGATTGTTCCTTTCTTTTTGGGTGGGTTTCTGAATGCATCAAATATACATATGTGCTTTGGTAGTATTTGAATCTATGAGAACACAAAAGCAACAGTTTTCATCCTTTTATTGTCGATAATCGGCATGGAAATTGGAATGCCTTGAGTCGTTTTTTAACCTATCAATTTTCATGCAGACTAATGCAGATGGTACTCCATCTTGAAATAAAGGGTGCTACCACTTCGTCGTATCTGCTGTCAGTTGATGATATTGGTTTCTTCCTTTCGGTTTCGTATGAACCCGTTAGAAATGACCGGGCTCGTGGACCCACAGTTATTTCTGAACTAGCTGGACCAATTGTAGCTGGTATAATACTCTCTTCCTATATGTTATCAAGCTTTACAGTATCTAAAGGGGTACTAATTTCCATGTACAAGCTGTGTAAGTAGATGATTCATCTTTTCATTCATTTCTCCACAGGCCATCCAAATTGTCAGTCACTGGAGTTTCTTGGATCAATGATTGAAGGGCAACGCTTGAGTTTTGTTGCTTCATATACTGGAGGGTAAAATTTATAAAGCTGCTTAAAATTAATGTGATTGTCAGATGGAAAAATCCACAACTAATTAACGTTTTGCATCGCAGGATAAAAGGAAATTGTTCTCTTGAATGGATTAGGGTGAAGAGCAATGGTATTAGGGAAAAATTGAGCAGTGATGGTAAGTTTTGACCCATTTAATACCTTTCAGTTCAGATTCGTTGCCATCCCCTTGAAAATCTTCTTCAGATTACTCAATATGATCCCTAAACAGAGTTTTTGGATTTATCACTGGACGATGTTGGGGAAAGCATTGAACTTATTTACACTCCTGTTCGTGAAGATGGAATTGAAGGGAGTCCAAGGAGTATCAGGTCTGATGGCATTGCTCCAGGTGCGCTGTCTTTCCAAAATTGAAAGAATGTCAATCACTCAATCCTATGGCATTGAACTTATTTACACTCCTGTTCTTAAGTATACACTGTATCTTGAGCTGTTTTCTACATTTACTTATCTCAGCTCCTTCAATTTTTCCTTTGTAAACAGCAAATCCTATGGGGTTGGAGCTTTTAGTTCCTGACTGCTGTGAGAAACAAGAGATTGTGCCTCATAAAACTTATTTTGGGGGCCATGAAGATGTTGGGGAGTATATCTGGTATAGAACTAAGGTCAAGTTGCATGGATCTGCACTCACGGAAATATCCTATGCTGGTGAAGAGGTCGTTGCCTGTTGTAGAACATTGTAAGTGCCCCAGATTTCCCAAACTGTGTTCAAATTTCTCTCTTAGTTTGTTCTTTTGGATAAGTGTGAATGATTCGATTCTCTTGCAGAAAATATACTCCATCAGTTGAAGATGTAGGGGCTTATCTAGTCTTGTACTGGATTCCTACTCGCGTAGATGGGAGAAGTGGAAAGCCAGTTGTTTCGATAACAAACTCTCCTGTTGCCCCAGGTGCAGACATTCCCATGCTTTCTATTATCTTGCTAATTATTGTACCAATCAGATAGAACATTTTAGTTACCAATAAATCATTGTCCACATGAATCTAGTTTGTTATGCTAATTATCACTTTCATATCACTTTTTGAATGAAGCTTTTCCTTAACCTGTCAACTTTCAGTTTATTTCCAATCTATTTAAGGCCATAGGTTTAGCTGATTCGTAAAAAATCTATGTTTCTGACGCAATAAAGTGAATAATGCTGCAGCTGATCCTGAAGTATTTAATGTTCGTGTGAAGAAACTTTTTTCGGATGCATATTCTGGAGAAGGAGAGTACTTTGGTGGCCATGAAGGTGCAAGTCTCTTCAGTTGGTACAGAGATAATGAGGGAACCATTGATCTTATTGCTGAGGCTAACTCAAAAACCTATGAGGTGACTGAGTCAGATTACAATTGCCGGATATTGTTCGGGTATGTTTCCACAGCCATTTCTCCTTGCAGCTTTGACAAGCATCAATTGCTTATATATATTCCTTTAGCATGCATGTATTTATGGCTGTTTTGGTTTTACAGTTTCGAATGTTTTTGTTTTGTCTCTCATTTGTGAAAGAATCTCTTAGGCATGTGTTAACGGGTCTGAGCCCTTTAATATTTCTTAATCACTGACAATGGTTGTATCAGTTCATAGATATTAATGTTTCTTTTTTCGAAGTACTGATAGTGATCCCTAGCTCCATGATGTGTTTCGACTTTTTGTTTGAGAACTTGAATCTTAGAACTTAGTCAACTTATTTCGCAGGTACACACCAGTTCGTTCAGATTCTGTTGTTGGAGACCTAAAGATGTCTGAGCCAACTGAAATTATCCTCCCAGGTTTTCATTCTTGATCTCTAGCAAAACCTTGATGTCACTGATTTCTGATGTTGTCTTATTTCTCTTTTTTGTTTCCTTTTCTTTTGGGTGTCTTTGTGGGTTCTCTTTGCAACACAACTCAAACACTTTTGATCACGATACAGAGGTTCCAAAAGTAGACATGCTTGCTTTCACCGGAAAGTCTGTACAGGGTGATGTTCTCACAGCCGTCCAAGTGATCCCAAAGACTGAAATTCAACAACTTGTTTGGAGCAAGTACAAAGGAGATATTCAATACCACTGGTATATTGCATCTCTCCTGACCTCTAATCCCTGGCTAAATATTTGCATGAGACATTTTGACAGTTACTGGAACTATGAAATATTTAGATTCAGGGTGATATAAGATGAACATTTTTCAGATTTTGGCTGGCGTTGATGCCTCTAAATCCAATCATATGGAAAACGTTGTGTTGAACTTTGTATCTGACATCCGTAGCCAATCTGCTTTCTTTTCTGGCAACTTGCATTTTATAAATGACGCCACAGAAACCTTTCTCAGAAACTGTTTTATGTATTTAATCTCACATAACAAGGGTTGTGACAGGTTCCGCTCACTAGAATCAGGGGATAAGACATTGTATGAGGCTCTTTCTTCAGAAATTTCGTGTTCATACAAGGTGCGATTTGAGGATATTGGCAGATGTCTCAAATGTGAATGTGTAGTACATGATGTGTTTGGAAGGTCTAGTGTACCAGCATATGCCGAGACTGGTCCAATATCACCAGGTTTCTATGCATTTCAGTTACCATTGCATCTTGTTTACCATTATCTCTGACGAAGTGAAGGCGTGACCAGAAACTTTCTGTCTACTTCAGGATTTCCGAGGATAGAGAAGCTGGAGATTGAAGGACAAGGTTTCCACACCAACTTATATGCTGTTCGAGGCAATTATTTTGGTGGTAAAGAGGGAAAGAGTAAAATCCAATGGCTTAGATCAATGGTTGGAAGCCCTGATCTCATCTCAATACCAGGTACACAAAACTTGTGTCACAGTGTTATTTTCTTCATTTCAAATAGTAAAGCTTAGCATTTCATGTAATAGTCTCAATTCTTGGTTCTCTTGTATCCAAATTCCTGGAAAAGTTTCAACCAATTTCATCTAGGGATTTGATTCATTTCGCTTAAATTTGTAGGTGAGACAGGAAGGATGTATGAAGCTAATGTGGATGATGTCGGATACAGACTGGTCGTTGTATATACACCCATACGTGAAGATGGTGTTGAAGGTCACCCAGTTTCTGCATCAACAGAACCTGTTGCTGTTGGTAAGATTTTTAGTTATCATCATTATCATAATTCATAATCATAATTGTCATGAAAATTTTCTTCGTTCTTTGTTGTTCTGAGTATGTACTAACTCTAGTTATCAAGTCTCTCAAATATAGCCTCAAGTTTGCATACTGTAACTCTTTACGAGCTTTGTTAAAGAGGTTAAGAGGCATATCTGTTGCCTCTTCCACGACTACTTTTTTTCATTCAATGGGATTGACGCTGATGATTAATTTGCAGAACCTGATCTTTATAAGGAAGTGAAGCAGAAACTAGAAACTGGGTTAGTGAAGTTTGAGGTAAGATTAACTTTGTGCTTTGTTTTCTTAGCTTCACTAGTTTTTCTTTCTTTGCAAAATATGCAAAAAAGTTCCGTTCCTCTATCATTTTTTCCCTCTTTTGTTCTTTTGGAATCAGGTGCTATGTGACAAGGACCCTTATCCGAAAAAGGTATGTACTTCAAAGAAACTTCTGGTGTTACAACTAATTTGTTGTTCATCAAATTGGAGTTTTTCTAAAGGGCGAAAGTGCTAATGATGTAGATTGTGGGAGAGGGAAATCTCGAGAGACGAATGCTAGAAATGAACAGGAAGAGAATAAAGGTTGTGAAACTAGGTTCAAAGACGTCTTTTGCAACTACTGAAGTTCGTGGAAGCTATGCTCCTCCTTTCCATGTAAGTGGTTTCTGTGACCATAATCACTACTCTTAAATCTTCAAACCATCTTTTCTAAGTTATATCATTTTGCATCAAAACCAGGTAGAGACATTTCGTAATGATCAGAGAAGGCTAAGGATTGTTGTGGATAGTGAGAATGAAGTAGACATGGTGGTGCATTCGCGCCATCTCCGCGATGTTATAGTGCTTGTCATTCGAGGCTTTGCTCAGCGGTTCAACAGCACTTCACTCAATTCTCTACTTAAGATTGATACATGAAATCGTACATAATGAGTGCATATATTGCAAGTTTATTTCCGGTGTGCCATTCAAAATCTCATACGCTTTGCTGATGGAATTGTCTCTGTTGCTTTTGGTGTTTTTCATCGTTCTAATATGTTGTGGTATTTCCGTATTGGTAAAAAGAAAGTATTTGCCTTTGAAAGCCAAAGCTGCCTTGTACCAAATGTTTTCTTTTTTAAATTAAATTTCAATCAGGTTTTTGAAGTAATACGAACCCAGCTTAAACTCAATTTCACATACTCATTTTTTTAAAGACTAGAGTCCATTGTTTAGTCAATTCAAATTATTTATTTGTTTTCTTACACGTCTCATTCGTTGCTTTGCAGACCTTTTTCCAAAGGTTTTTGGAAAGATAAAAGACATTTCTATCTTGAGTTGAGATAACGATGCACCCAATGCTCTTGAAAAAACTTTGGCTTAACAATTAATAAAATTCATAGTTAACTAAATATTTGCCTAAAATATATATATTGAGATTTAACGTTTATAAACATATTCATGAATGATAAATTTGCTGAAAAGTATAAACTTAAAAAATGATTAGAATAAAAAGAAACTCGAAAACTAGTTGAAAACCATACTAAAGTTTGTATATTAAATAATTTTAGACCAGAATTCGAACTATTTTGTTTAAACGTCTCTATCTCCATTCGTATAGATAAATAGTTTATGATTAATATTTTTAAATATTTATTTTGTGTTAATATTACTCTTTTTATATTTATATTTGATATAAAATTTTGGTGGATATATGGAATGGCTAACATGCGTGTTAACCCTCACCTCTCGTGTAATCTTGTCACCTATGTCCCTTTCTTTTCCTTTAATCTACTTTTCTTTCTAAAATAATACAACTCTAAACCTTTTAGGATACAAAAGTTCATTCTTCTTTCTTTTTCTCTCTTCCCTTGTTTGTTCTTAAAATATTCTTTTGAGAAAATATATGTTTTTATTTAATTTTAAAGAATTGTTAATTTTTTATATTAGGCTCAAACAGTTCCTTCTCGTGTAAGTTAATTCGCTGTTTATGTTGGCCAGCTTAATCTTTGATCATGTTTGGTCGTTTTAAAGGATATACTTTTTGACTTTTTCTTTCTTTTTTATGATTATTTTGGTCGAACAAATAATTATTATCGTGTCGTATGGTATAGTATTTTTTTTTTTTAATAAAAGGAAAACTAGTATTTATTATTAAAAAGTTGTGTCACAATTATTTGAAAAAGCGTTGAATAAAAACCAAAAGAAGAATAAATTAAAAAACGGAATTCAGTATGTATCTTTCTTTGTACCAGGTTCCATGTCAGTATCATCTGTGCTCAAAAAATAAAATATTCATGCAAATTGCATTCTTAATTGTAAATCCAATTTCTCTCTCACTATCTTTCTTCCGAATTTGCGTTTTCTAATTACATCGTTTATCTTTACTGTTGTTGAGCTTTGGACCAAGCTTTGACCTTTATCGAACTTGCTGTTTCCGCGAATCAAAGTGTCCAACTTTTGCCTTCTTCCTCTTCTAACTTTGTTTCTTCAGAGAAGTAAAGGCAATTCCTTTTTGCTGTTTCAGTGAGCTTCGTTGGTTTGTTCTCGAAAGTACATTTGGAGATTAGTTAGCTGTAATCTCATGCCATTTAACACTTTTCTTCAAGTGAAGACGAGTCACAAAACAAAAGCATTAAAAGAGAGCACTTTGGGTAGTACTTCTCTAAACCTTTTTTCCTATTTTTGTTTCTGATCAGTCTCTAGGTTATAAAGCTTAAGCCTTTGATTGAATCGTTTGTACATTTCAAAGAATAGAGCTAATTTACCCATTCTGATTTGAGATTCTAAGTGAAAGAGGGTAAAAGGGAGAGAAATGGGTTGTGCTGCTTCAAGCATTGATAATGAAGAAAAGGTTTCAGTGTGTAGACAGAGAAAGAGGCTAATGAAGAAGTTATTAGGGTTCAGGGGAGAATTTGCGGATGCACAATTGGCTTATCTTAGAGCTTTGAGGAACACTGGAGTTACTCTTAGGCAATTCACTGAGTCTGAGACCTTGGAGCTTGAAAACACTAGTTATGGTTTAAGTTTGCCTTTGCCTCCTTCGCCGCCTCCTACGTTGCCTCCTTCACCTCCACCACCTCCTCCATTTAGCCCAGATTTGAGAAAGCCTGAGACTAGTCTTAAGAATGAATTGGTTGATGACGAGGAAGAGAATGCTGCAGAGATTGATGGCAATGATGATGGCAGTGGTGCAACTCCTCCACCTCCATTGCCGCCTTGGAACTTTTGGAACCCTTTTGAGTCATTGGAGATACATAGTCATCCAAATGGTGACAATGTAGTTACACAAATTGGGATGAAGAAAAAACAACAAATTCAGCAAGTTGAAGAGGAAAATTGGGCGGAGACGAAGTCTCAGTTTGAGGAAGAAGATGAGCAACAAGAAGCAGGTGGTAATTGCCTTGATTTAAGTGTTCAACAAATAGAGACTGTTGGTAGCTGCCACATGAAGAAGCCACGGCGTCTGAAGTTTAAGCTGGGAGAAATTACGGACGATACCTCATCGATGACAAGCTGGTCCGGTAAAGATCTGGAGAACACTGGTGTGACTGATTGTAGGATCAGGAGGACCTTAGAAGGAATCATCAGAGAGTTGGATGATTACTTTCTAAAAGCATCGGGTTGCGAGAAGGAGATAGCTGTGATAGTAGACATCAACAGTAAGGATACTATTGATCCTTTCAGATACCAGGAAACAAGAAGTAAGTGACTGACTGAGAATTCTCTTGATGTTTCTCAAATGTCATCTAAATTTTCAATTTTTTGGATGTTGTACCAACCACAGATGAGCATGAACAATTTGCTGTACATGTTATAATACTTATGTGGTTCGCAGGGAAGAAAAGCAGCTCCGCAAAGGTATTCAGTGCATTGTCATGGAGCTGGTCTTCAAAGTCGTTGGGAAAAGATACAAAAACAAGCGGCGCTTTTGAACCCTGTAGGCCTGGAGCTCACTGCAGCACACTTGAGAAGCTATATACAGCTGAGAAGAAACTTTACCAACTAGTCAGGGTAAGAGCTTGCTGATCCAACTCTTTCAATATTAGATTGTCGGATTCAACAATTAAATCCCAAGTTTTATTCTGTGATCAGAACAAAGAAATTGCTAAAGTGGAGCATGAGAGGAAATCTGCATTACTGCAAAAACAAGATGGGGAAACCTCTGATTTGAGCAAGATGGAGAAGACACGCTTGTCTTTGGAGAGTTTGGAAACCGAGATACAGCGTCTAGAAGATTCCATAACTATGACATGCTCATGTGTACTTAACTTGATCAATGATGAGCTGTATCCGCAGCTAGTTGCTTTAACTTCCGGGTAAACTCCACAGCCACTCTTTTGCTGGCCATCTCAGTGAAAGCAATCCCTTTTATGTGATTTGCATATATCGCTTCTAAGATTCATTTGGTCTTAATACGCTCAGGCTAGCACATATGTGGAAAACAATGCTCAAGTGCCATCAAGTCCAAATGCACATATCCCAGCAACTGAACCATCTTCCAGATTACCCGAATATAGATCTCAGTTCGGAATACAAACGCCAGGCAGTTAATCAACTAGAGACTGAGGTTACTTGCTGGTACAATAGCTTTTGCAAGTTAGTAAATTCTCAGCGAGAATACGTGAAAACACTCTGTACGTGGATCCAACTTACTGATCGCCTCTCTATGGAAGAAAATCAAAGAAGCAGCTTGCCTGTTGCTGCTCGTAAGCTCTGCAAAGAGTGGCAGCTTGTATTTGAAAAGCTCCCTGACGAGGTTCTTCTATCACTTGCAACTTATATGTATTTTTCTGGTTCTTGGCTCTATGAAAGCTGTCTTTAATATGTGCAAATGAAACTGTTTTGGGTTGCATAGGTAACTTCAGAGGCCATTAAAAGCTTTCTGATGGCAATCAAATCTGTTATTCATCAACAAGCTGAGGAATACAACCTGCGGAGGAAATGTAATAAACTTGAGAAGAGGCTAGAGAAAGAGCTAATTTCACTGGCTGAGATGGAAATAAAGCTCGAGGGAATTTCAGCAATGGAAGAGGAGGCATCACGCTCAATGAGTTTGGGCTCTAAGCATCCGTTGTCAATCAAACAAGCCAAGATCGAAGCCTTGAGAAAACGAGTGGACATTGAGAAAGCTAAGTACTTAAACTCGGTCGAGGTGAGTAAGAGAATGACACTGGACAACCTCAAATCAAGCCTTCCAAATGTCTTTCAGGTGTTGACCGCTCTCGCTAATGTCTTTGCCAATGGGTTTGAATCCGTTTATGGCCAAACCGGTACAGATGTTTCCGACACATCCCAAAATTCCGATGAATCTCATTCCTAGGAAAATACCTCATTCCCTTCTTGAGGTTTCAGGAGCTTTAGCTTCTTGATGTCTATTTCTTTCTCTACAATGATGAGGTTTTTGTATATGAACGACTGTAGAGAAACTGGTGTTTACAACTTTGTCCAGCTCCAAAATTGCTTCACAAGTCCTTAAAGATCCTCGGTATCATCAAATCTGAAAAGGGTATTATTGTGTTTCTTGAGTGTTCAAGAATCCCATTTAGAGTCGAAGGATACTCTGAGTAACTACTCTATTTATCAAGAACACAGCAAAGTTTGATTTTCTTTGCAGAACAAAATTAACTTTATAAAAATGGATCCAGAACTTATAATTTTGGTTAAGGTAAGAAAATGTTTCTTCAGGACGGACGATGATTCCTAGCTTAACTTAAACTTATCTACATCTCGACATTGTCCCAGTCAAATGGATGTCCTTCGAAATTGAAATCTGGTTGATGCATTCGGTTCCTTGCCAATCTGCTCATCACTGCAAGCCCTGAAAATGTTTCGATGTTTCAGTTAGTTATTCGGTGAGGCGATTAAGATTTTGTTCATAGAATCATATATTCAGGTAAGCATTTATAGAGATGCATATGATATATTTATTTACCTTCTACCATTCTATAGAGTGATGACAACCAACTCTCTCTAGAGATATTATGTTCCTCAAGCGACTCTGCAATCTCTTTGTCATGTTTCCCCTCGAGAACACTGCGCAGAGTCACAACCGCATCGTTTGTTCTCTTCAAAATGCTGCTATCATCTTCAATTTCAAGGCTTTGAAGATCGTTGTGCGACGAAGTAAGACTCACAGCCAGAGCAAACTGAGCGGCTGCAGTCCAGCGAGAAGAAGCCAGCCATTTCCTCTGACCTTGTAAGGATTGTGAGTCATCTCTGGAACGCTTGTTGTCGAGTACTAAACTACGCAAGTACTCAGCATTTGCAGCTCCTGTGCTTTGAACCATCTTGGAGAAAGAGCTTCCTTCATTTGAAAGAAGGTTCTCTGGTGTACTGAATTCTTGAACCTGAATTGACAAATAGGAATAGAACAGGTTAGCTGAGAAACAAGCAGAGTGTGAGATTGAAATAGAGAGTGTTTGAGAATTAAACACATACTCTTCCAGAATCAAGCACAAGAATTTTGTCACAGTCAATGATGGTATTGAGACGGTGAGCGATGATGAGCATCGTGCATGACTTGAATTCTTCTCGGATAGTCTTCTGAATGAGGGCATCAGTTCTAACATCAACAGCAGCAGTTGCTTCATCAAGGACGAGTATCTTAGATCTCCGCAATAATGCACGTGACAGACTCAATAACTGCCTCTGTCCCACACTGAAATTCTCTCCTGCCTCGGAGACCTGAATTGGAAAGCAACAAAAAAGATTGAAAATCAGTTACCACCACTTAAAAAGGGAGACTTCAAATCGATACCAGTGGTAGCTGAGTACCTCAGCATCAAGACCAAGAGGATTTCTGCGGATGGTATCCTTCAGGTGTGCCCTCTCTAGAGATTCCCAAAGATCAGCATCATTATGTTCACCAAATGGATCAAGATTGAATCTCACAGTTCCTGAGAAAAGAACTGGTGACTGTGGAATGATTCCAAGCACTTTACGTAGGTCCATCAGTCCAAACTTGCCAATGTCACATTCATCAATTAAGATCCTTCCTTTTTCAAGCTCCACAATTCTAAATAACGCATTCAGCAGGCTTGATTTCCCAGCACCAGTCCTTCCAACAATCCCCACCTTATTTGTTGGATGAATAAAGAAAGAAACCCCATGAAGCACAGGAGGTAACTGAGGGCGGTAACGGAGAACAGCATCCTCAAACTTTATGGATCCAGATGATGGCCATCCAGGAGGTGGACGGTTGTTCTCAATGACAAGCGGAGCCTCTGATGGTATCTCTATATAATTGCCAACACGCTCGACCGCGTTTAGACTATTCTCAGCCAAACTCGCAAGTCTCAGAACACCTGTCAACAAGCTAGTAATATTTAAGGCATAACTGAGAAGCAAACCCATTGTAGACGCAAATGCCTGTTGGTTCTCCGATCTTCCATTCTGCATGACAGCAAACGATGCTGTAAGCCAAATCATAAGACCACCGAGAGTTTCTAAACGGATTCCAAGCCACCGATTGGCACCCATGTTGACAAGAGTGAATCTGATGTTATTATCCATTGATCTTCCGTTTATTTCAGCCATCCGATCATATGCTTTGTAAGCACGGATGGTTGATAAGCCATTCAATGCCTCTCCAAATTGTGCATAAACGGGGGATCTTGTAATTGAATCCATACGCTTAACCTCACGGGCTGTGTTCTGCAGAAAGGAAAATGGTTAACACACAACATATTTTGCATGGTTTTTGCTGAGTGACGAATGTAGATAGCTTAAGCACCAAACGAACAAACTTCTAAAGTTACAAAACTCAAAGACATGACAAATGGAGGCTAAAACAGAATGTTTAACATCAACCATCTGTGTTCCTTTTCTCTTTGTATTACTTGATCTTAACTATTTTAAAACTGCGATTAGAAGGTAAATTACCTGGTAATAGAGGTAAGCTCCATAAAACAAGACGAGGAGGGGCATGATGGCCCACAAGGACAAAGTGCTTACAATTCCAATCAAGACAACAGTTGAAATAAGCTGTGAGACTTGACCCATAAACATGTTTACAAATACGGCCACAGTTCGATCAATATCACCCAGATCTTTTGCGAATCGATTGATTATCCTTCCTAATGGGTTGGTATGGAAGAAGGCCATCGGAGCCCTTAGTATGGAATGAAGCATATTGTCATGTAACCTCTTAGCTGCATAAAGACTGGACATAATCAACCAATATGAATTGGTCAATGTCACCAAAACCTGAAAGCAAGAAAATAGAATCTCAGGAAAAATATCAAGCCCTTACTAACCTTTTCTACCTCCACTTTTGTTTTCTCAAAGTAAAGAATAAAAGATTTTTCTTAGCTGGTCAGGATTCAGCTAGTATATTTATGTTCTTAAGAGTATGCAGTCAAGATTATATCACATCCTGACTCATCCATCAAGCAAATATAACTCATACCTGTCCAAACGAGAGAAGTGCATAGATGAGATTGTAGAAAAGGGGTCCATGACTCTTTGGAGTTCCTGCATCAGTCCACTCACTCAACCACGTGCTGCTGGTAACCCGAAATACTTCTGTCATGACGTAGCATAAAAGGAGCATCATCACTACCCATGCCCCTCCAAGTGCATCCTGGTACCTGAGAATATGGCAAGACTGGACAAGTCATTTTGATATCCCGTACACACAACGAATGTGCTTAGTTTGTTGTAAAACACTGCAAATGAATGGACGGACACACTGTTGGACCATGAAGAAATGCCTAACGATATTTCGACTACGGGGAAATTGCAAACATATAGTAAGAGTGCAAAAGCCAAACGTTCAAGTTACCTCTTCAGGACTCTCCAACTCACAACTCCAGTTTCACGTTCTTCTTGCTTGATGAGGACAGATTTTCCTCCTTTTTGATCTCCTTCTTTGGATTCCTTATTGTCACTTCCATTCATCTGAAGACCATTTGTGTTCCTATTCGCAACTGGATTTACCACCGTTTGATCTGCCTCAGCTTCTACATTTTCTTCTGAATATTCTTCCACCTTCCCCGCATTTTCCATTAACCTCTGGAACAAAGGGCCATTATTGGATAGCTCTTCATATGTTCCTTCCTCTTTCACTGTGCCTTCATGGACAAGTATAATTCTATCCACTTGCGATAGGAAGTGAAGCTGGTTTGTGACAAGAACTCTTGTTTTATGCCCCAATTCTCTTTTTATGCATTTTTCAAAAACCTGAAACAATTAGTTTTAGAAACCAGATTGACAATATTCCCATAATGACCGGAAACAAAAAGGTTATAGTACAAGAAATGCAAAATTGGAAAAAGACCAGTCTTAACAAAAAGAACCAACGAGTTGTTACCTGTTGACCAACATGAGCATCAAGGGCACTTAATGGGTCATCAAAGATGTACACATCTGAATTTGAGTAAACGGCTCTAGCCATTGAAACCCTCTGCTTCTGTCCTCCACTGATGTTAACACCTCTTTCTCCAATCTCTGTGAGATCACCACCCTATCAACCAAGAAAAAGAGACAAACTTAAAAAACATGCAAGAAAAATCCTTGTTATCAAGTACACAAAGTTCTCCTCAAAACTTACAGGAAGTAACTCTAGGTCATGCTTGAGTGCAGTCACATCAATGACCCTTTCATATTTTTCACGGTCGAAAGGAGAACCGAACAAAATATTGTCGCGTACCTAGTTTTTTTAAGAAAATCAATACATAATCAGTCATCAGCTCAGAACAGCTTAAAATCAAATAGTTAAGAAATTATCCACTAAGTGTATGAAGTGACTGACGCATTTGAGAACACATACTGTTGCATTAAAGATCCATGAAACTTGTGGAACATAAGCAACTGATCCTCTGAGGGTAACCATTGCATCAGATGTTGCAGGAAGTTCCCCAAGGATAGCAGATACCAGGGAGGTTTTTCCTTCTCCTGTACTACCAACCACAGCAACTAAGCTGCCAAGAGGTACATCTAAGTTGATATTTGACAATGTCGGCCTATCCCCCTGCAGATACAAATGGTTAGCTCGATTTTTGTACTTTTTATGGACATAGGTAATGAGAGAAAGTTAAAGAAGGAATATGGTATAGAATACAAAGGCGGCACCTTAGAATCCCAAGAGAAATTTCCATTTCTTATTGAGATGGCTGGCTGTCCAGGTTCAATGGGAGGATTTGGTAAGAGAACTCTCTCTTCTGTCGCCAACACCTCCTCTAAACGTTTTAAGGATACATTAGCATTCACCACCTACAAGTAAACACTAGTCAGCATGGGAATCTGAAACGAAGTTATGAGTATGAAATTAAAGCATGCAATTCCTTCGAAACATTGTTTCATCCAGTGTCACTTATGTTTCTGTTTCTGGCATCAGCAAGGAAATACTCCAGTTTTTAAATTTGAAATATAAGTCACTTAGCCACAGATTTGATGACCCAACGATAGTTACTACAAGCAATTGCAGTTCTACTTAAAACACATGCAATGCAAAAGATTCCACTGTTCTTCAGCACCAGAAATGTAAACAGGGCTGCAACAAGATATTCAATAAATCACCTGAGTGATAATGTTCGGAAGCATGAACAGAGGGAAACGAAGCACAGCAAACAGAGAGAGCGACGTAAACGCTCTTGCAGGAGTCAAGTCTCCTCCAAGCAATGTGAACACACCAAATGAAACAATTGTCACGAGAACAGGAATGCTGTTCAGTATGAACATATTCAACTGCAAAACAAAGGCAAGACCCGCAAGAGTTAGAAATAAACGATAAAAAAGAAGAAACTAGAAATCATCCAGTGCATTTTATGCAAAATCGAGCAAGAACATAGCAGCATACATACAGCCACAAATCCAATGTTTGAAGAACTTGAAGAAAGCACAATATGATGATCGTTTACTTGGATTTTTCCTTGTATATAGAGATTGACTAGATAAATTAACAAGCGAATTATGCAAATTATCCATATACAAGCAAAAACGAAAAGTACTACGATGTAGTCATACCGCTCCCAGGAGCTGTGATTTCCGGAACCAGGATAATTCATCATCACGTACAGTCTGGACCTTGGACTGGAAACTGTTTTCCCAAGCATAACACCTGAAGCATTTTGGTTTAGTACAAATTGCCTGCAAATTAATAATTATGAATAACGAAAAAATTGGCTTTAGAATTTCTTACTTTACTGTATCCATTGCAGCTAAAACCTCATTCATAAGGCCAATTCTCTTGTCAGTACGTTGCAGACCTTCCTTTGTCAGCTTCTGCATTTTGCTTATAATAACAGTCTGTTTCAAGAAAACAGATAACTAGTTTAGGAGAGGGAGACGGAGAAGTAGTAACCTCTAGGAGAGTAGGAAAATAAATGAACAAGTGAACACTAAACAGAGGAGAGCAAAATAACATACAAAGGTAAATAAATGAGGAGATATAAAGGAATGGACCTGTAAAGGGAACATAAGGACCAACAACAATGCACCAATGAGCGAGGCAACACCCAATTGCTGATAGAGGAGAATCAGTGCTACAATTATACGAAATGGAGCCGACCACATGGTATGAAGTGATTGGCAAATTTGCTGCCACAGAGAGGGAAAAGTTAGTACAACGTAAATCTGGTTGATTAGATAAATAATAATGATACCAGGCACAGTTAAGACAAAAATATAAAACAAGACTTAGTTTTAGTTAGCATAAGAACAACATAAAAAGAGGAAAGAAAAATCTAACTTCTACAATGATAACAAAGTATTTTATGTGTAATCTTAGAGCTAGCAAACAGATTCAGTAGATCACATGCAGGAAACCAATTCTAAGTAAATGCAACATTTTTGACCAAAAAGAAAAAGTAATAGTAACTGTAATAGTTCAAGACCAGCTGCGTACAAAACTGAACATTCAAGCTCTGGATGTTGACTGAGTCGCAACTACGAAATATATCCGATATTGAAAAACATGCAAAATTGAAATCGAAAATATGACAGAGATACGCACCTGAAGAGATTCGGCATCAGTCGTCATTAAGTTGGTTATCTTTCCTGTTTGAAACTTTCTACGACCTTCATTAGTTAACCTCAACGATTTGCGGAACACAGCAGCAATCTAAAAAGGAAGAAGTCATAAACACGAAGAACAATTTTAAAAATCATCTTGCTAATATCATTCTACTACAAACGCAGCTATATAACCATATTTTTACTAGCAAAGTATGAACTTGCAAGTGCTAATCAGGAATTAAAGCTAAAATTGTATTTCTCTAATGAATGGATATGAAAAAAGGTGTTTCCAGAAAGAAAAAGACTTATCTCTGCATCATATGTAGAAAAGAAAAACCATGTCTATAAGATATACGTATTCCTAAACAAGATACTAGCAATCATGGCTTTTAGCAAACATATCCTCACAGGTATATGCAGCAAACCACATATGGCAAAGGAAGAACGCCAGGGTAGTAAATTGAAAGTAAAGTGTTTAAAATTTACCAGAGCAGATCTCAGTCGGTAACCAACACGCATGACATTCTGGAAATATTGAGCTTCGCATAGCACCCCCAATACCTGGAAAGGTTGTCATCAACAGCAATCACTCGATTAATTAGTAGCTTAAAAGTCTCACCCTAAACTACCGAAGGTCAGAGCCATCTAACACAAACAAATATTGAAAACTCTATAGCGACAAACTCCAAAAGTAGCATCAGGGGACATCCCATTTTGCTATTATACCCAGAATACAGAAGTAGACAGGTGTCAGTTATACAAGCTGAGACTTCCACTATGGATAAGAATTAGCCAAGTTCATGGAGGAGAGTCCAAATAGACAGAGAGAGGGAGAATGACTTCATTTCATACCACTCCAACAAAGATTGAGAATGCGTAGATGTAACCCATCCAAGCTGGCTCATCTTGTTGCATTGACTGCATATAGTTTGACATGAGAGATACTGTCAGATAAGCAAAATTGAAACAATAATAGGAGTCTGAAATCTGCCAAGAAAATTTGGTAGATATGAGATTGACTGTGTGTGAAATGAACGTTAGAAGATATTATGTCAGCTAGGCTAAGACAGTTCACATACTAGTACAAAAAAGAAACGGGGAGAAGAACAAACCTTTAAGAGTTGATTCAGTAAAAGAGGTCCAACAAATTGTGAGCAATCATTCCCAATCTGTGCATATATTTGTAAATAAATATGTTAAATTACAATGAAATAGTCCGACAAAAATTGAGGATGCACTAGTTCCTTCTAAATATCTGTCACACCATGTAAATTATAAAGCACATCCTCAAGGCATCAATATTTTACCAACATGACGCGGCACCAGAGACCATTGTAATTTAACCATTTCATAAGAATAAAAGAGAGAAAACTCGGAAAAGGTAGAAGAAAATACCTTCCAAAATCCTCCCCACCAAAACCTACATAATTAAAAAAAAATAGATTCCCATAAGGCATGTGGTTCACAAACGAAATAGTGCTTAGGCAATTTATGAACCAGGAAAAGAACCATATCTAACCAATCTACAGTAACAAAATATGTATTCCCTATGTCTTATAAATTAATCAGAGTAAGAAAGCTGCCAAGAAGATTTAATTTTTCTTTTCAAACCATGATTCATCAGCAAAAACACAAAGCCTACAATAAGATGGAAATGTATTTAGCTGCTGAAGTGAACAACTGACGTTAAATTAGTAGCAATATTCTGATTATGCTTCCTACACATACTATAAACCTGATGGTTTCTTCGAGAGATCAGTTAAACATCGCGCATCACAGTGAAAGCCAACACTATCTAACCATACTCAAAAGAGATGAGAACACAGCAAGATAAGGTAAAGGATGTCTCTCTACCTGCCTCCCAGACTACTGTTCAATGCTCGCAACAACCACGGTTGCGGCTTTTGTAGTTCTTTATCCCAGGACTGCTGGAAACTAAAATAAGATACAGAAAATATCAAAAAAAACAATGTCAGTCACATACACGTGAAGAGATTTAATTTTAATTAATGTAGAAGTACCTCGTGAACAGAGTTTCAGTCTGATCCCAAGTGTCCAGATGCCACACATCCTTCTCTGTTAGAGGCCTTTTAGATCCCATAGTCATCAAGGGATTCATCCATGAGAAGAAGATTTCTGTGGCCAACCAAGGAAATTAAAAGAAGGGAACCAGGTAAAATTCCAACAAATGTTTAAGAATGGAGTGCGCAAAACGTGGCCAGAGATGATGTCTGCCAATTCTGATTACCAATTAAACAGTTAAAGCCAGGCGACCAAATAAAAATAATGTGTACTGACTTACTGTCAAATATATTTGCATGCCTCTCTGGACATACTTGTTGTCCATCAGAAATCTCTTCATACTCATAATCATCCACAGTTTCACTCCGCACTGGTATGTAGCTAGGGTAAGGATCCAAATTGGGAAGATGCAGAAACAAGAGAATTCCAAACAGAACCTGAAGTAAAACCAAAATTCACCCTCTTAAGTTGCTATAATAATAAAATAGTTGTATCTGAGTCTGATTTAAAACATAGCACACAAGAAAGATCTATAAACTTTTGTATTCTAGGATTTTGGACTCTTAAAAGGAGTCTAAGTGAGCTAACCTGAACTGCCACCTCGCTTATGTAGAGATACAGTACATAACTGCAATGAAAACAAAGCATGAGTTCACCCTGCTAAACCAGGCCATAAAAGAAGAACAATGACTTGCATAAAACCATAAACATTTAAAATTTGCTAACCTGCTATAGAAATTTTTGACTGAGAGAACAAGATTAAGCAAGACCACGTCCCCCACAAGAGCATATATGACAGCAAACCTGACATACCAACGAAGTTCACGGACGTAAATCTTAGTCTCCATCAAAATCATGACCATTGCAGAGCCCCAAGCAAAAGCTGTGACACCCAAGCCAAATGCCTGCCAAAGAAATCACACAAACAACATTATCTTTAAGGCAAAACATACATAGCAAACTAAAAGATAAGAATATGCTTAAAATGAAAAGAAAAAAAAAAACACACCTCAAAAGGAGGAAGTCCAGGTCCATCCAAATCCAAAACTGAAACCCCCATGATCAATCTGAACAAAGGCTCAGCAGTAGCATAAGCAGCCAACAGAGCCAAGAAATAGCTATACAATTTGGACCTCAAGCAGAACCTCTCCACCTTGTGATTCTTCAAGGTGAGCCATATACGATAAAGGCACAGAACCAACATAACCAGATGAGAAATGCCGAGCACAAAAGAGTCAGTAGCACAGGGCGTATATGCACCAAATGCATTATCCACTTGTTTAGTCCAAACACCATTAGCCACCGGCTTGCAATACCACTCCAACGGCTCAAACCCCATCTTTTTTCCTTCCTACGTTAAAGAACCCTTCAGAGACAGTGCATCACAAGTTACCACACCAATTCTTTACCCTACAAAGAAATTCAAGAACATAGAAA
This sequence comes from Cardamine occulta, assembly GCA_028015245.1. Lineage (NCBI taxonomy): Eukaryota > Viridiplantae > Streptophyta > Magnoliopsida > Brassicales > Brassicaceae > Cardamine > Cardamine occulta. The sequence goes on along the minus strand of CM051377.1, from coordinate 13,391,702 downwards.
TGAGCTTTTAGTTCCAAGACCATAACAACAAAAATCAGAAATCTTTATTACAGAAAGACGAAACAAAAATCATAAATCAATCTTCACGTGCACAGTGAGATGAAATGGACCTAGAGTGACAAGGATAATAAAAACATTCGCGCGTAAAAGAGGGAAATTGCATTAAATCAATTAAGTGGACGCAGAATCATAAAACTGAAAGAACAGTGATAAGCAATAAAAGTAAGAACAGAGAAAAAAAATCATCAAGAGAACAAGATTAAGGGAGCTATATTGTTACATGCCAAAAAAAGAAAAAAAAAATTGAAACGAATCCATGATTATATTATCACGAAAAAGGCTCTGCATTTAATACGTAATCGCGTAAAAAACCAAAAATTTGAAATCTAGAAAACTCAACTATCAATCCCACTTTCTAGGAAAAAGCTGCAACAGAGAAAAAGATAAGAGGAAAGGAGAAGAACGAAACCTCAAAGACAGAGAAAGAGAGAAGCTTTTTACCTGTAGATTTGCCAACTAACGAAAACTCAAAAGAGATCTTATGTACTCATATAGGCCTGAGAAAAAAAAAGTGAGTCTCTTTATTGATTGATTCCCAGAGATTGAAAGAATATTTTGAGAGAAAGAGAGTGAGACGTCACCGCTTACGAAGCAAAGATCCAAATATGTGGACGCAAGGTAAGGGAAGGGAAGAGAAGGCCTTTGTTTCATTTTTATATTTACTGAATCAAAGTTTTATTCCCAGTATTGATTATATTATTCAATTTTTTTTCTTTTTAAACATTCATTATATTTATGTTATCATTTTTCTTTTTTAATTCTTGAAATATCGTATTTGACAGTATATGGAAAAAAGTTTCCTATTATATGGGTTTTATTTTCTGTATCTAATAGAAGAAATACTTATTTTCATATTATATTCAGCAAATCTGTATTGTTTTATAGTAAAAGTGCAATCAACTATGACCTGTGGTTAAGAAAAAATACAGATAAATAGTGCTATGTTTGGAAAACATATAGTCAAAAACAAAAAATATGGATATTTCATAAAATAAGTTTTCTGTAGGACAAAATTAGGCGTCGTAATCTTATGATATTGATTTTAAGGAAATAGTGAAAGAATTTATTTACTTTTGTTAAAAATAGTGAAATAATTTTGCTTCAGTGTTATTTGATTGGGATTTTAATTTACTGCTATGTTTGAAAAATATAATTTCTGTTTGTAATATTGAAAAAAAACTTGATTTTGTACGATGATAAAATTAACTAACCTCGAATATAGTTCGTTAATTTTCAAAAACGCACCAACATGCTTAACCATGTCACGTGATTTCTGAAAAGGTTTTATTCCACTTGGGCAATTATGCTGTTCACGTTTATTAAAATAAAAACCCATTCATGTTTATATTTTCTCCTACACCGGTGAATTAATATCGTTAGTTTCTTCCAACAACAGTTTAATTTAGTGTTGTTGGTGTTGGGGCAAAGACTGGTTTGTTTGTTTTTTCCATAAAGGTTAATAATCTAAAAGTCTTAAACTATATATATGAGGTTGATTTTGCATGCAATTTAATTTAATTTATAAAAATTATTTAAATCCTATACAAAAACTCCAAAGGTTTTCTCTCGTCTATCATCTTACCCGGTGGTTGGCCATGTACGTGTGCAGGCGCATTCGAGCATGTGGTGGGTGAGAAGCCAAGGGCCAGGACATACGAAAATTATATTATACTATAGGAAATATAATTTCAGCACAACATGGCTACACTTTCTAACCCCCAAAAAAAGTTTAATTCCCTTTTCAAATGTTGTTGTTGTTGTCATTGCCTGCCATCTCTGCCGCCTTATCGTTTTAAATCAGATATCCAAAATTTTAAAACAAGTTATATATCAAATCTTGAATCCTGGTTAGCTATAACTCAATTTCAATTTTAATTCTATGCCTCATAGTGAAGATTATTGACCAACAGAAAGTGACTAAAATACCCTGTCACATACAGCCACCGTTCCCTAATATGCTTTTTTCGTCGAGCTATGTGAAGATTTTTTGGGTTCGGAACCAACCACGTCACTGAAAACTTTTCCACAACAGAATGAAAAATGAGATTTATCTAAGCGAAAAGTAGAGAATTATTGGCATACTGATGCCTAACTATTACTTTTTCTTGATAGATACATTTTGATAGCATATGTATAGTGTGGTTTGTCTATTGTTTGATATCTTATTAATGATTTTGTTTGCATTGATCCCGTCTACGTTTGTTTAAGCCATGTCAAAGTAACTGAGTCGGTAAACGTTTGGTTAAGTCTAGTCTTACAGTCAACCAACCATCCACGTCGTTTGAATCAGAGACTCAACGAGAATTAACTCTCTTGTATATGCTGATTGAACCTCCAGTTTGAATCTTTTCGCCAACATGTTAGTCTTAGAAGGGTCACCAGTGCTTGACTTAGAAAATATTGAATGAATTGATTGAAAATTAAAAAAAGATTTCATTATTTTCTTTTGTAAGAGGATCCTAGTCTTAGAGAAAATGCAAATAAAATATATATCATCTGATAATAAACAAAAAATATTGGTATGCCCCAAAAGTGAATTTGGTTCAAATCCTTAGTGGGGATAATCAAACGATTCTAGTTAAACTGAAACCAACTCATTTACTAAATTAAAACAAGATTAATAATAAATAAATGTAGTGGTTAATTGAAAACTATGCCCTAATTGGTCTTGGTTTAGATTTTTCAATGGTCCTGGTTTAGATAATTCTGCTGTAAATCAAATATAGCATGATTAAGTCCAACCAATGCATGAAACGTAGTCTCGCTCTACCATTTTAGAACATTATGATTTTGAATTTTGACTTATTGTGACATTTCTTCTTAAAATTTTCATTAGTCAAAAAGCTAAAACTTACACCAGTATTATGTATTCATGATTTTCTACATAGACTTGTGACTTCTGAGTTATGCTTTAATTACATGAACAAAACACAAATATCACTCGCCAACCCAAAAGAGAGGAACGAAAGTTTTAGTATAATTTGAAGAAATAAAATAGCAATGAAAGAAATTACAATTGTTTAATATATTTTATAAAACGAGCTCTTTTTAAATAATTACCGTGATCCAGAATTATAATTCAGCTGAAAGCCTAAAATATTATAACGATTACAAAATGTTTCGAAGAAAGGGAAAAAACAAATTTTCTTAAACCCTTTTTAAATAACGATTTTTGCTACAAAATTTGTTTTTACTGTTATAATTCAATAAAACTGAATTACTAGTCATATAACGTAAAAGATGGGCTCCACTAACAATTATGTTACGGTGTTCTTTCAATTTGTTTGGTGTTTGATTCATCTCCTTTTCTCTTTTTTATTTGCATTTGATTGTTGAGTTTTAGCTAAGGATAATAACTTCATGTTTTAGTGGGCCTTCTAAAACTGTTCTATGCGTTTGGAATTTGGGATACAAAACTGTTATCTTCGAACCCGACTTGGAAGAGGCAGTCTAAGAACTTCAACATTCAGCGACATGGCCTGCACTTTAACCTCTCTTTTTTTTGATAAAAGCATTTTAACCTTATTGACAAGACATTATAGAGTTGGTATCATCTTTTGGTCTCTTTTGCTTCTGTATTAACCGCAAATGTAATTAGGTGGAGGACAAAATAGCACATCATGCTTATGCATTCCAATCTTTTGATCCATGGTTAAGTACCTTGTACACCGATATGGTTGTACGTAGTCCTTTGTTGAGACGAATGAACTGGAGGTGAAAACATTTTAATTTTTAAGTTACAGATCTATATTTGAATTACGCTAACCACAGCAAACTGTAAATAAATATGATTATGAAATGAAAAAATTGAAATTCATTGGATCTAAATTTCCAGAATAAAAACAATGGGATTCTAAGTGTCGGAAAAAAAAATCATGAAGAGATGACAAGTCTTACGGGCCGAGGCATAATTTAGTTTAATCTTTGATGTGTTACGTTTTTTACTAATCATCAGCCGGTTGAAAGCTAATAAAAATTATACTTTTGCATTTTGTGATAACTTTGCTTTAGATTTTATATTTTTTATTCGGTAATGAAAGATAAGATTCATATAAACAAATATAAAAATATACAATCACATAGCATTAGAGAGATTATAGAGCACCGATGTTTTTAAGGCCAAGCACAACTCCGACGCCTATGATGTGTCCGACGGTACCACATGCTAAGGTGTCTGCGAGGGTGAACCCAGACGGGTCACCCGTTTGTAGACCCGATTCCCTCGTCTCAAGTCTTAGTCCAGCTGTCGCCTTCCTATTGGCTGTTGGCGCCAGACCGAATCTTCCCGCGAACAGCATTAGACTCGTCGTCGTCACCATTATCTTTTCCCGTTTTGGCGTTTTCATTTAATTAGTACTTTTTTTTTTAATAAGCTCATTAAACTAGTACTACTTACTTACTTAATCAGTTTTTAATTTCCTAAAATAGTTCTTTTATTACCAGATTTGTGGATGAACCAATGAAGTCACACTTTGCACCCAATGCTCCATTTCCCTTGCGTCTCATTGGCTGAACACTAGCCTGGCAAGAAAAAATTAAAACATTTCAGATTTTGTTACATTAATTTTAACATTAAAAGAACGTCCCCTAAAAGAACCATATTAATTAGATTTATAAGAATAACATTTCAACATAAATTGCAGGAAACTAACTATTTTGATAGTTAGTAATGTAATAATTTAGGACTAAATAAAGAATTACGAACCAGTTTTGGAGCTGGAGATACAGAGATCTTGCTGGCTCTCAGACCATTGAACTGAGGCAGTGTATTAGTCATCACATTGCTAGCCATTTTCTTTGAATAATTTTTGTTTGATCTAACTTGCTTTATGTTTCCAGCTGGTTTAAATATCTGCAATTTCGTTTAAATGAAATCAAGATCCACATAAGCGAGCATCTTCTGGCTTCGGAGATCACAGACATGGATTCTCTTTGGTTACTTGTTGCTGACATGTCAAGTGATTATTGGGTTTTATCTCCGGATAAGGTTGTGGCTTCATCTGACAGAAGATTGCATCTCAGCGATTAAGGCCCATTGGGGCTTTTATATGATTGCTTGAAAGTTAAATGCAGTAGAACGTGTGAAAAAAACATCATCTGATTAAAAATGGTGGAATTAACTGAATGAGGAGAATCTATCTTTAGAAGATTAAAATGTATGATTCTATAGTTTATCTTTTTGAGCAGCCAAAAATTCGCTCCTAACACTAAATACCAATAAAATAAATCATTTTACGCAAATTAAATTGTGATTTGTTTATGCTGTTTTCACTTGTGGTTTGAATATAAGTTCGAAATATTTACCCATAATCATATTTTTGTTTTTGTTAATGGGGTTTTCTAGTTTACAATCAAAGCTTTAATACATGTTTGTTTCAACAAAAAAAAAAAAAGATTTAACACTTAATGGCTATACACAAAGATGCAAACTTATATCTCCTGAATCAAATCTCGTTCAGATTATAGTTTACATATATGGTTCTTAATTTGATTTACATCATACCCAAGATTGATTATGTTTTTGACAGCGTCTACATACTGTTGACATTATACATTTTTAGATTTATTTATTTTTGTTAATATATATAACATAAAGAGTAATGGCCCGGCAGAATCTGTTGGTTTGATGTGAAAACAATTTATAATATGTTCATAAGAGAGATTAAATTATCGGAGGGGACATGGGAACAATGTCAACAGTCTTGGGAGGAAGGAATAATATATTAACAATTAACAATTAATTTGCTAAAATATTTTTCTTAAATCACAAGCATACTGTAGAATTCCAAGGGCAAAAGTTGGATTCTCTATAATTTTCCAATTTTAGGTGCCTTTGGCTACAAGTCTACAACGACTATCATATACTCTGACGCAGGGTCTATTTATATACTTTATATCGTAAGGAGCTTTTGTTTGCAATTTTAAAATCTTTTTGGACAAAAAAGAGTTTGCATACGTCTACAGGTTTTAATTAGTGCTCCCTATCATTTGCGTTAGTTATTATTGTACTTAAGTATTCCATTTGAAATATCTAAATGTATATGCTATGTTCGTTTGGTGGTGAATACGCTGATGCCAAGATTTTTGCAAATAATATAGATCTAACAATTAACTTGGCCATATATTTAATGCCATTATAATTCGATCTGTTTTCTAAACACGTTTTGTCCGTTTGTCGGCTTACCACGGCAGCGGGAATATTGGCGGCCGGTTTGCCCTCTAAACGATTATTAAAATTGTACAACCAATTCATTAACATATAGTCTTATTGTAGTTAACTACTTAACTTGTTAAAGTATCAACAAGAACAGAGAACAGCAGCAAGAGAAGTAATAACTCCCGAGCCTTACGTAACTTCCCTACGGTATACTGTATATATATATTTATGTACTATATATATTTTGATATTCTAGGAAAGGGGTTAAATTATTTGTCTCTATTTCTCTGCTGAATTATTAAAACGTGATTAGCTCGACGATTAAGGTGGAAAAGTAAGTCTAACCCTGTCTATCCACTTTTTCATGCAATAATTTCCGTCCAAAATGGTTACTAAAAAATCAAAAGAGGGCTCATAAAACGACAAGGAAAGTATATATATATATTAAGTACTTTTAGTTTTTCTTATCTTCCCCTTTAAAAAAATCTGGAAATGTATTAAAAGTTTATCTAAGCACTATAAGAAGAAAGCTTACAAATCACAAGTTCGAATAACATTTAGGATATAATATACTAAATATAAAATCTACAGAAGCGCCAAAGATTCAGTGAGAAACACATCGCATAATTTGTGAATTTGTGAAAAATGCCTACTTTTTCACACATGGATGAATCTCGAAAGATCACTAAGCGACCGAACATTCAAAACGATTAGGGGTTACCGATATGTTTTCAGCACGGTTTAAAGATTATGTTGTCAATTATAGGGTTGTTCTTTTTTTCTTTTATCGAAGTAGATAGTTTTATTTTTTTGAGTAGATGCCAACAGTATGGTCTGGATTTAGTATAGACCAAATCCAGGGTGCTTAAAATTAGTATTATATGCCATGTGGTCCACACAATCTCAGATGCTGGGATTTACCTTTACTTAACTCTACTAATATTATTAGTGATTAACGCTTTTATAAGTCTTGTTTTCAACATAAAATCTAAACAAAATCGTAAAGAGATCTCTTTGTGGCAAGAAAAAGGATAGCCACATTTACAATAAGCACGAATTTGACTTACACACGATATTCTTTAAGAGTTAATTTGTGGGATGGTCATATTTCGGTTTATAATTAACAGACCATTTATTAAAAACTTTAGCTGACTAATTACTTGGTGAATAGTATAATTTATTTTCTATAGTAAATACTTGGTAAAACGATTATTACCAATCGAATTCATAGAACCAATTATCATAAAGTTATTGCTTAATCAAATATGTATTTATCTTCAAAAATATATATACATATATATATTGCCCTTGCAAAAGGAGAAACGTGAAGACTAAACAGAAAAAGAGTCACCGTCTTAATTAATTATTAAATCATTATCATGGTATATGAAACCCTACTCGTCTAACTCTTGCCAAATTCCAGATATGTAACAATGTCACACATGCCATGTGACCATTTTTAGCCGATGATGTGGACCTTCTTGATATTGACTAAAATATATATATTTGGTTAGTTTCCCAATTGATATCTAACAAGTTTCGTGATATGGGTCTTAGAAAGAAAAAAAAATCATGATATGGATTTATAAAGAAAAGTCTACCTAATTTCTTCTAAATGCATATGTAGTGTGTATTATGTATCAGTGTATCTATTATTCTATTAATCATTCTCATTCTCAAAGGTTTGACATGCCCACAAGCAATCTCACTTGCCATGTTTTTTTTTGTTTAGATGTGTATATATATATATATATATATGACATATCTAATCAAGTATCTATGCATGCAACTATTTAAGTATGTAGATATGACATATCTAATCAAGTATCTATGCAGTTGTATATATATATATATATATCCATGTATGTATTTCGTTACTGCAAATTCATAAGAAACGTATATAATTACGATATCGAGCTGCTCTATAAAACAATATTTATATAAACTATCAATATTTGTTACACTTTCTGCTGCACTTTTCTATGTCACCCAACTTTCTTTAACTAATTCGTGGGGCCTCGCTTCTTGCCTTATTGTATAGGATTCCAATTTCAATGCGTCCCTACAAATTGTATTTCCAGTAGATTTAATACAATTTGTTTTGAGAATATTTCCATTGCTAGAATATAAATAAATAGTATTTTTCATTGGCTATGGAAGAAAATATTCATAAAGTTTTTGGTTTAAATATTTTCACATACATTTTGGTACATAATATCACTTTGATCGTATCATGACTGAAATCATACTCGAGCTTCCACTTTATTTCTTGAGCATATTTAATAGCAATTTTTAATCTGATTCGACCCCATTGCTTCCACTTGCACAAGCAAGACATGAAAAGGAAAAAAACCATAGACATAACACAGACTCGAAACAAAAAACAAAGTCTAAAACGAATGAGAAACAAAGAAACCACAGTTCAATCCTAGGGAACAATGGTAGAGCAAACCACATGATCTCCCAAAGTTATTTTTCCAATAATTCCTCTTTGAGCACTAATAAAGGGAAAGTGATTATTACTACAGTGGGATTAACCAACATCGAAGAAGTTATTCTATAACAAATACGCTGCATCACATGGAAACAACCAATAGAAAAATAGTCAGCCCAAATTTACAAAGTTCATTATTTATTTTATTTATAGGATTTATTTTATTTACAGATATTTTTCCATAACTAGTGATAGGGGTAGATAAAATATCCGGGATCCAAAATTTAATCTGAGATCCACTTCGATTCGATCCGAAAAACCGGATACCTAAGGTGTTTAGATCCAGATCCGAATATTTTATTTTAAAAATCTGGATCCTTTTTTATGTACAGTTTTTATTTAAAATATATGTATAATATTTATATATATATATTGAAATTTATGTAAAATATCACAAAAATAAATTTTATTTGAAAATTTTGTATATTTTTAAAATTTTATATAGTAAATATTTTAAAAAATGTTTATAAAAATTGATATAAAATATTTTATATGATATTATATATTTTTTAATTTATTTTTAATAAATTTATATTATTATTTTAAAATTTTAAGCTATTTTCGATGGATCAGAATCGGATCCAGATCCGGATAATTATTTATCGGATCTGATGAATCTAAATCTAGATCCAAATACCCTAAAAATTTTGGATATCTGATCCATATCCACTCCTAATTAGTGGTGTCTTTTTTTTTTTAACATCAAATGAATACATCAGGGATTTATTATTTTATTTGCATTTGTCCTTAACTATAAACCCCAAATAAATCATTTATTAGTTTTCCAATTTATGTTTGGACCCAAAAGCTGTCGCGTCAGAAAATGGGACCCACAATTCCTAAATGTTGCCGCCTGTCCTCTTCACATCCTACGCTTTTATTAACGACACTGTTTTAGTTAATCTCTTCATATCTTTATATGATCCCATCTTTAATATTCTGTTTTAATGGACCCTCGTTTTTTGTAATCTACAAGTTAAGGCTTTCATTAACAATATACATCAGCCATTTCTAATAGATTTTAAAGCAAAAACTAACGGACTAAATCATCTGTTAAGCTAAAAAATTAAGATTCGAGGGAGAAATAATTGGAGTGTGATGTGGGGGAACTGATCCGTACAAAACATGGACCCCACAAGAGATAGCACGTACAAGACAGAAGTCATTCCGATGTGGTTTAAGTTGGGGTACAAGGTTAGGATATTGTTAAACTAGTAACCAAACACTTGGCTAAGAGTTTGAGAAGATAGTTATTGTCTTTAGGAACCAACGAGGAAGGGAATATCTCTCTGGGTTTATTAAACGAGTCCAGAGGTACTGTGGAGTTATATTTTTGTCTCTTGCCTCTTTGGCTGGTACAATTACGACTCTGTCCCTCTTCCACCAAACATCAAATATTTTCCCTAGTTATTCAGTATTTACTTAGGAGGTAATTGAACAGAGAAAAATATATTATTAGTGTATTTTATGTTTCATAAATATACAAACTAAATCCAGGGAAACAGATCTATAACCCTAGAAACAATGTTGCCACTACAAGAAGTTATTGTTCGGAATTTCAAATCTTAATTAAGCGGTATGCATATAAAAGACTTGAATTAGTCCACTAATTTGTAATTAGTTTTCAGTCAAAGATTCATGAAAATAACGACAAAATCCGAGCATAGATACTTGTCTCGGATAGAATGATCTAAATAGGATTTGATGCTGATGAAAAAAAAGAATTTGGTTCAGAATTGACAATATAAATCCATCATTTCAAAAACTCGTGTTATGAATCTTATATGAAGTTATTAAAATTTTAAATTAATATACAATGGATCAACCCAACTATTTTCAATTTGTTTTTTAGTTAGAAACGTATGAAACTTCAGAGTCACAAAGAACTATGTTTCTTACTAGATCGAATACAAGTATTTTTGTTATTACATTAAACCTAAAAAGAAAAGAAAAAAATCTTGTATTTCTTTAGAAAACGTGTTTTTAGGATAGCTAAGTAGAGGGACATATATTTATGCGCAAAATGAATCATAAGCGTTGTGTTGTGCATATGTCTGTACTTTTTATGGCTTATGAAATAAAACAAAATTTTATATATATTGTGCATGAAACTTAAGCTACGTTTCCTCTCTATTTTCCATTCATTTATATTCAACACTTTCAAACGTTATCGATACTTCTTCAACTGTTGTGATTCGTTTTCTCTATCGCATTTCAGAAGTTGAAGTTAGGAAAGTATTCTAGAGTGCATATGAATACGTCTCATACTTTTATTAGATAAACAAACCAGTTGTCAAACCGGAAAAAGTTGGTTTAAATCAACTTGTGGAAAAAACAAATCAATGTAAATCGAATATCAAAAAGTTGTTACTCTGAAAGAGTATTACGTCTAGCTAGCTGCATTCCCGTATCACAAAAATATCAAAGAAAAGAGAAAAATAAACTAGTAGTAATACAATATGCTATAGAAGCCACCATGTATTAGGAGGTGACACTAAATAAAATAAAAAAATTAGCGAGATGAGATGTCAGATTTACATTATTAAATTGACTAAACACGAACCTAACATACAAAATATTATTTTTGATTCAAATCTAAAACTTGGAACGTAACGTGATACGAAGCCACACAAAGCCAACAACATCCTAGTATATAGGTTGGGTCCCTTCTAGCCTTTGGATCGTCTTTAATGATCATTAGGTATGTATGTCCTTAGTCGGTATAAATACTTAGGGTCCAACACAAACGGTACAAATTCGTTTTGATATCAGATTTTTTTTTTTATCTCTATACTACCATCTCATTAACTTGTAACACAAAATATCATACGCATTGTATCACGGCAATACCAAAAGCATACTCTATACATGATTACAGACCATCTCAAATTTCACGAACTAATCCATTCGTTGTGGAATAATTAGTATTTCAAAATTCTAAACTATAGTCTTCAAGATTAGCTCAATAAAATCAATAAATGTCATCATTTTTCCAACTCATAATATGCAATTTTGCACCCCTAATTAAATCCTTAGAGGAAATAGGAAAAACAATGGCAGGAGAAGCTACAGCTACATCTTGAGGCACGTGACAACATCCCACACGTGCCATAGCTACTTACAAGTTACGTCATCAAGTGTTCTTTCATTTCTCTGTTTACCTTTCCCACACGTTGAAAAGTGCAATCAAGTTAAACCCTGGTCTTACATAATTTAACCACAGTTAAAAAAAAATCTCTGTAACGTCTTTTTACTTACGGCTTTTTTTATAACCTCATACGCATAAATACCCTCACCAACTCTCTCGCCTCTCTCAAAGCTCCACACTTCTCCTTCTTCCTTCTCTCAACTTCTGAAAACTGCTTCTTCTTATTCTTCTCAATCCTAAACTCTATATTTTCAGCTCTACAGATCGAAATTAATGTCCATTCGAAGAGACTAATACTCTGTTGAATCTCTATTAGTAGTCTGAGGTTTTCAGATTCCAGTTTTTTTTTTCTCTGTCTCTGTTTAGCTTGAACTCATTTCTTGATTTTACTTATTTTCCCGGAGATGTCTCGAGAGTCAGACGGTGAGATGAGCTTAGAGATAACGAACTCGCCGATTAGCTCCGGAACAGAGAGTTGCAGCAGTTTCAGCCGGTTATCTTTAGACGCGCCGTCATCAACCACCACGCTTATCCCCGAGGAAGAAAGTTTCCTTTCTCTCAAACCACACCGATCCTCCGATTTCGCTTACTCACAGATCCGTCGGCGACGAAAAAATGGTCTGACTTTCCGAGATTTTCGCCTCATGCGTAAAATTGGCGCCGGAGACATCGGGACCGTGTACTTATGCCGTCTCTCCGGAGACGAAGATGAAAGCCGGAGCTCGTATTACGCAATGAAAGTGGTGGATAAAGAAGTTCTTGCGATGAAGAAGAAGATGCACAGAGCTGAGATGGAGAAGAAGATTTTGAAGATGCTTGACCATCCGTTTTTACCAACTCTTTACGCCGAGTTTGAAGCTTCGCATTTCTCTTGTATCGTCATGGAGTATTGCTCCGGTGGAGATTTGTATTCTCTCCGTCACAAGCAAACTCACCACAGATTCTCCCTTTCCTCCGCCAGGTAAAATTAAATTTATTTTATTATTTTTATATAAATAAAATAGTACAAATGTCAGAATTATTTATTAAATTATTATAGAAAATAATTATCATCGCCAATGAATATGGATTTTTATTGCATGCATTGAGTCTGTACATATTTTGTTATCTTGTTCTGCAAGAACTGACCTGTTTATATCATGTCGGTCTTTTTCAGTTCTTTGAATTGTTAATAAAAGTTTTTTTCCTACCCATCACAAGAATAATTATTATGATTTCTTTTTATTAGCTATATATTTTAACTTAATTACAGTACATGTTATAATTAAAATTTGATTTTTTTTGTTTGGTTACAGATTTTACGCGGCGGAAGTTTTAGTGGCGTTGGAGTATTTACATATGTTGGGTGTTATCTACAGAGATTTGAAGCCTGAAAATATCTTGGTTAAATCGGACGGTCACATTATGCTCTCTGATTTTGACCTTTCGTTATGTTCCGATTCGATCGCAGCCGTTGAATCCTCCTCATCATCACCGGAGATTCTCCAACTCCGTTCCCCTCGTCGACTCACTCGCCTCGCTAAGCTTTTCCACCGTGTCTTGCGATCCAAAAAGGTTCAAACTCTCGAACCGAACCGTCTCTTTGTGGCTGAACCGGTTACCGCCCGGTCCGGTTCATTCGTTGGTACCCATGAATACGTGGCACCAGAAGTCGCCTCAGGTGGGTCCCATGGGAATGCCGTTGACTGGTGGGCCTTTGGAGTATTTCTCTACGAGATGATATATGGTCGGACTCCGTTCACCGCGCCGACTAATGACGTCATCCTCCGTAACATTGTCAAGAGACCGTTGACTTTTCCCACCGATTCGCCGGCGACGATGTTTGAGCTTCACGCTCGGAGTTTGATTTCGGGGTTGCTTAACAAGGATCCTACCAAACGACTTGGGTCACGGCGAGGCGCGGCGGAGGTTAAAGTGCACCCGTTTTTCAAAGGTCTAAACTTTGCGCTCATTCGTACACTTACTCCGCCGGAGATTTCATCCGATGTCAAGAAGCCGAAGAAATTAGCAACGTTCGGTGGTAGAAGTAGCAAACCAGCGGCGTTCGATTACTTTTGAAATGAACGGTCGAGCTTAGTGCCACGTGGTAGTCGGTTCAAGTCGGTGCCAGAATTTTTGGTGACTGTCTTGTGACAATAGCTGTTTTAGTTGTACATATTCCCTCGAAGCTGTCTTTTTTTAAAAAATCCGGCCTTAATTTTAATTTTTTTCCTTAATCTGATTTTTATATATTAAACTTAGCTGACTTTAAACGCGATTTGCATAAAATTAAAATTAATCTATCTAGAATTATCATTATCAACTCTTTGGAACTTGGGTACATCTATAGACTAAATATTTAACAGCCTATGACAGTTAATTGGTATGGCATTATATTATTGACCATTTTGGTCAACATTTCTTACCGGTTTAATAAAAACTTTTTACACCGCAATGTGAAAATACATAAAACGGAAAATATAACTACTTTATATTAAAAATCGTCACGCCTAGACTTTTTAGTTCGACGAGTATAAAAAAAGAAAAGAAGATTCTTCTTTTGACAATTGTTACACATGAAGTTATTTATATTTGCTCTTTGTTTAACTTTTACGGGTCTTTGGAATGTCAACAAAGTAAGAAAAAAACGTTATCCATAAGGGTCAGAATCTGCTTTACTAGATCCGATCAGTTGCATGATCTCTTCTGCTTTTGATTCGGTCTTCCGATTTTAAATTATGAAACTATAAACCGTAAGACGATATTTTGTTTTCTTGATACAAAGTATGAAACGCGTTCTTTTAGTAAATCCGTTCAATGTTGTATAAAAGTGGTTTCATTTTGTTTAATGCTATTAATCGATTTTATCAGATACATTCGTTTGACCGCCATATTATAGATTTTAAAAGTCATTTCAGATTATAAAATTACTCTTATAAAAGTTAAAACCAATAGTATACGTTGGCTAGTAAACATATATGGTAGGTTAGTGTGATACTATCGTAAGAGTTGAATAATGATATCAAAATATCACTTTAATAAAATAAAAATCAAAGCGATATAATTGGATGTTCCAAAGATATCCAACATCGAAATATTCGGAGAATGTATTTTAAAGTTTAGAGAGTAGGTGAATAATTCAGCTAGAATTTTTGGGCATGTTTGAAGCATGTCCCCAAGTTTATCCATTGCATAATGTAACAATCTAGAAACTAACAAAAAAAGCCGTTGGCCTTTGGATTGCGTAAAGAGGATTGGTCTGCTGACCAATTTTTCATTAAATATAAGAGTGTAAACTAAACAAAATTAAAAGAAAAGAGATGGTTAGATAGATCATAGATGTTTTGTCTATCTTACAAGTAACACAAAACAATATATTGTAGGTACTTGCTCTAATTATATTCACCACGTCGGAATTAATGAAGTTAGTACGTTGTTCAACCAACCAACCAACATTGTAGTTGTTGTTCCATAGTGACCAATAAGGAGTATAAAATTAACAGTGTAACTTAATACTGGATGTCATATTTACGAGGCTTTTGTTGCAATCTTTTTTTTGTGAATACCAAATTAACAAAAAATATTATGGGGAATATATTATGACGTAATTTAACAAATTAAGTTGTCTCTATAGGCCGTAATACTTGTAGTTTTATATTATTTTCTTATATGATTTTCTATATAACAGTGGGTTTTACCTAACTACATAATTGCATTCAGATTTGTATTTGCAACTTTGATTAGTATAATCAATTCATGATAACTGAGCTTTTTAGACTAAAATTTAGATAAATAAATCTAATGTGTGCGGAATCTGCTTATGTCGTATCCGATTGAACTAATGTCGGAAATTAACAGATTGAACCGAATGATTAAAATAGGCACACGAAAAAAAAACTTTAGTATGAATTTTACCAATCCAGGGTAAAACACATAATATATAAGGAGAAAAACAAGAGCTTTAGGAACTGAAATGGAATGATTCTTTCATAATTAGAAACACTATAAGGATACTACCGTAGAAATGGCCTCGTGACTAATACTAATTGTTAGTAAAGAAAAAAGGAGAAACAGAAAATAATAAAGCTAAAATATCAATGATTAGACAATTCAATACAACTTGTTTTGGACATTGCATAGAAGTTTTGTCTCTCCTAAAATGTGTAAACATGGACCACACACAAGATTACCGTGCTATTGTTAATTATAATTAAATTTTGTCACAATAATTACCACAAGCTTAATATAACTAGATAATGATGATTTTACTGTTTGCGATTTGAAAAGAATAAAATAACATTAACTCAAAAGTCAAAGTCTTCTTATGGGGAGAGGTGTTTCTTTCGCAGAAACCGAGGTTTGTAACTTGTCATTATTCCCTTCTCACTCGCCTACATGGACCCAAGAAACTTCCCATGCAATTAATTAATACTCTAATAGTAGTATTTTCAATACAGTTATTAGATTTCTGAATTAGTACTCCTTTTTTTAATTGATGATTGAATTCATAATATATATTTTTACATATTTAAAAAATTTCAAATACACACATACCAAATTAACACCATTCGGGACTGATTTGTGAGTAATTAATTAGTGGAAAACTTTTCCCACTTTTAAGAGTTTTTTTCCCAAATATGGTTTTCTCAAAGCTATTATGTTTTTAATGAAATATGATGATATTCTAACTAAGCTTTTCATCATCAAATTTTTTTTTTCATTTTTTGTTAAGTCGAGCAACTAGAGTTGGTTAGAGGTAAAATTACTTCTCGAACACTGTAAGTTACACCTGTTTAGTGACTATTTCGGATTTGTAAATAAACAACTCCACACATTTTACTAGTTAATTTAATTTTCCTTTCATATATTAATGCTTGTCATTTCTATTTTTCGTCTAGCTTTTTTTTTAATTAAATGTAAATTTATTCAAACCAAAAAATTTGTTTTTAGAATGAATGTGACTTTAAAAACTGAGATGAAATAGAAAGTTTCGAAATAGAGTTTGAAGCACACAAATGTAAATTAACTAGATTTAAACATCATACTTATTGGCAAAAGACACTGTTTTATAACTGATATGCTGATAAGTGATAACTTATGCTTATTTGATAAACTCATTCGTCAGTACTACACAAATACAAATAGTAGGTGATCGGGTATATCTATATGTATATTAAATAACCATTTCTTGAATCATCGGACTAAGCTTGTGAACAATAGAAATGAATGAGTACAAAACAATTGTAATTAATAATTGAAAACATAGAATAACATGATTTGTTTGATCTTTGATTAATATAAATACAACAAAGAAGAGAAGTGTGACAACACATGGGATGTACCCAACAGCACAAGGGACAGCTTCACCAGTCTGATTTATGCCACTGTCCCGTTCTTGTCCTCTCTGCCCCCACCACTCCTTTATTTAACTTCATTAGTAATACGTTAGTGTTTAGTTTAATCATAATGCAATGACATGGGAGAATCAACAAACAAAGGAAAATATGTTCGTAGAAATAAAATAACAGCAGCTCTTATACTATTAATCCCCCTGTTTGATTGATTGGTAAGAAGTATGTAGATGGTGGGAAAACATATCATCAACAAATAAATAGTAATGATAGGAAATATAATGTAGAAGTAAGTGTTGAAAAAAAGAAGAGATAATGTATAAGTAGCTTTCTTTTTAACATTAGCAAAAATGTATTATAAATTCTAAGAAGAGTTGACCGCTTAATTGTCTGAAGGGACTCAACTTCGACAATTCGTAGGCATAAATCCATCGAATCCGCTAGAAACTTAGCGAAATAAACTGTAATTGTGACGATGTAGGTGTGTAGCTTTTAAAATTGAGTATTTGCATGGTTGGAAAGGTGTTAATCGAAACAAACACTACGTACGAGTGTGTTTAATTATATATGTATTGTTTACACGATCGATATATTGTACGTATCTCATTAAAATCTTCATCTATTGAGATTTGTTAGTATGCATGCAAGTCTCTCTTCTAAATGCTGATGATATGTCCACATCGAGATAATTATTCTCGTCGTTATTATACACATGTAACATACACATATTACACATCTATACATATATATATTTAAAAGAATAGGTGCCACGTGGCGGCCAGTACACGTCGCCACTTGTGAAATTCTGTTCCAATTACTTGTGGAAGTGAATTATATAGTATGTCGCAGAAAAAGTTTGACGAGATTTCCAATTAGCCTCTCATTTATTAACGGTCACAAAAAGCATCAAACTAAAGTTATTTTAGTGCTTGAAAACAAAAAACTTTTCTAAACTTTTCCCTTCGTTTTTTCTAAAACAAAAAACTTGAAAAGAGATATAGTATCCATGTTATGCTTTCTTTTTTCTGTTATCTATCCATAGTATCCTTCATTCTTGACCCAAATAATAATAATATCCATAGTATAGTTACAATTTGTAATTTCTGATTTTTTTCATAAGCTTATGAAGTTTCTAACGTTGTTAGTTTATGCTGCTGATTTTTTTTTTCGCAGTCAAAATAAATAGAATACAGTGATAAACAAAAACTTAACATCTTTAACAAAAAAAAAAAGAAGCAAAAATAAAATAAACGAAATGCAGGTTGACAAAACAAAAAGAGAGGAAGAGGAGTTGAGGAAAACGACGCCGCATAGATAGTCTCGTTGAACGAATAGTTAAAACGTGACGTTAGGCGCGTGCGGGTCACCGAAACTTGTGCCTAGTCAGACCTTGTGGTATAGTCTTACGTGGTCTACGTCTGCCAGAATTCAGAAACAATAAAACTAGTATTTATCAGTCTTTGTTTTTTTAATAATATGTATTTGGTCCCTATAAATAAACATTATCGTCGTTCTGTGAGTTTGAACAATTAAATTAAGCACTATTATTAACGTATTAAAAATATAGGATATTAGGTTAAAATAGGCCTGTGATAGATACCGTAATGTCTATGATGTGTCTGGTCAGACCCATTTAATATTGGTACAGACCACATTAGCCAATTGCCACTCATATTGGGTCCTCCAAATCTTCTTCTTCTTCTTCTGCTCTTTTTTGTTTTTGTTTTTTTAACATACCCTCTAATCCAGATCATTTTTTTTTGTTTTGTTAAAAGGCTTATCTAATGCAGAGATCATCTATACATACTTTTAGATATCATTCTAATTAATCAAAGGGAAAAAAATGGATTAAAAATCAAAAGAGCGATGAGCAATGTTTTCGTATTAACAAAATTTTATTGGCCATTGTTCTATTCCATTAATTATGGGGAAAACGGGATCGAACCCTTTTTGGAGAACAGAACCGGGCAAAGTGTAGAATCACAAGTCAACAACATAGCTTCGTTTTTTGGTATTAACTTTAAATTCGTCGAATCTGATAACTTGATAACTGGAGATCCACGAATAAAACATATTATAAAAAGAGCAAATGAAAACGTGAAATTAGCGACACAAAAACTATACTATCTACAGATTTTTAATTTATTTTGTTTTACAATTCAGCGACAACATAAATTGATAGCTTCTATAAAAAAAAAAAAAGATTTTTTAAAAATATTTCAACACGTAACATGGTGTTGATAGCTCTACCGTTGACCTTAAGTAGCTTTCTTTAGGGAGTATAACTATATCGTGGGTTCGAAGCCTACTTACCTATAAACGAGAGAAGACTAATTTACAGTGTTCTGCGTCCCAGATTAACAACGCAAGGTCGATGTTTCCAAAATGATATAAGGCACCTTGTTTTGTTCTTGTAAATATTTGTTAGACAATAAGAAACTTCCAAGCCCAAGAAGCTTTAATGCTGGGCTTTAGTTAGAAATACAAAGCCCATCGACTTCCCCAACAAATTCGCGTTCTAACACCGGCGCGTGTGTCGGGAAAACTACAGATTTCGCCTTAACGAGAATTTTAATTTGTTTATACGCAGGAGATAAATGGATAAACCCAAAAACTCAAAAGTGAAAAACTTTTGAAGCAAAAACCCTTTCAAAATCAACCTCCATGAGAGACATCGACCTTTCTCTTAGATAATCGAAAAACCCTTAGCTACAGAATCTCCTGGTACACCAAAAAGGTTCGTCTTTTTCTTCTCAAATTCGAGTGTAGAAATGCTTTAAGATCGGATATTTTTGCTATGGAAAATTTTTTGGATTATGTTTTTTCCTATCTGGCTTTGTTATGGAACTAATTCTGAGCATAATTGAATCGAATGTTTTGCATAATGTGTGACTAGTTTATGTAAATTATACAGTGGTGGAAGTGAAGAGAGTGTAATGGCGTCAATATCAACCACCACTGCGTGGCTTTATCGAGGTTTCATCAGCTCTGTTTCTTTTATCCACTTTCAATTTTCCCATTTTCAATTCTTATTCCGTTTTTTTTTTCTCGGGTAGGTAAATTATGCACAGAGAGTGGAAAGCTGAGTAATTGTATTTTGCAGGTTAGTTCTTGTTAGACATTATAAATCAAATGTCTCTTTTTTATATCTCTAAACTTATCTCTATTCACAGCAATCTAGTTGAGATATAGCGGAAAAATTAGCTGTTTCAAGATGTCAAATTGGTAAAAGTTGTTTTGTACATGTAGAGGCGTGTAAAATGTGGATTTCCAATGAGGACATTACATCTTGGGATTGCTTCTGGGGATTGGTTATTGCGACATTGTATCAAATGCAAGAAGGAGGATGAAGATGGTGAAAGTGAAGGAGGCTCTAAAAAGAGTGAACAAGGATATGAGTATGTGTCTGTTGAGAGACCTCCTTACTATAGTTATATGGATTCAACTTCTGGAAAACTCGAGCCAGCATCCGGGGCTCGAGCTAGTATTCCAGGTGAGGACTATTGGCCTGAAGGAACTTCGAGCCGGGTTAGAGCTGCCAGAGCTCCTAAACCAGCTGGTGAGTCTTCGAGTTTTCCTTCACATGGTAAAAATCCTGGAAGTAGGAGAAAGAAGAATCGGAAAGCAACTGAGGAAAATGTGACTGTTGTTACGAATGATGAAGTATCGGATTCTGAGGATAGCTCTGAAGAAGAGGAAAATGAGTCTTCCAACGGTTTTGTTGTCTATAACAATGAATTTGAGAGGGAAGAAGAGGAAGAGAGTGGTTTTGAATTAGACAAAAAGCTTGGGAGGCCACATCCTTTTATTGATCCTACCAAAAAGAAACAAATTGAAAAGACACTCACGAGCGATGAATCGTGGTGGAACTGGAGAAAACCGGAGAAAGAACAATGGTCAAGATGGCAAAGAAGACGTCCTGATGTTGAAACAGTGAGTCATTACAGTCATTTCGAGTTCAACCATGCGCCGTTTTTCTCTAACGTTTGATCTATTATGCTACTTTTTTGCTGTTGTAGGTTTTTCTCAAGGCAATGGCAGAAACAGGACAAGTAAAGCTCTATGGGGAAGAACCAACACTCACTGAAACTTCTCTTTATAGAGCAAGGCGGCATCTTTTCAAGGAAGAGAGGTATCTTAATCTAACGACTTTCTAGTTAAAATCTGTTCTGTTAGGATTATTTTTGAGTTTTCATGCTCTCAGGCTGCAAGCTGAGCGAGAGAGATTAGCAAAAGAAGGTCCAATGGCTTTTTATTCTGAATGGGTAAAAGCATGGAAGAGAGACACTTCACGAGAAGCTGTACAGAAGCATTTTGAAGAGACCGGTGAAGATGAAAACACACAACTGATTGAGATGTTCTCTCATCAAACGGATCGAGAATACAGGATAATGATGGGGACTGATATTAGGATCAAGAGAGATCCTTTGGCAATGCGGATGAAGGAGGATCAAATTAAGCAAAGTATATGAAACTTTAACTGTTAAACTAACTCATCATGGATATTTATTTAATCTTTCGATTAAACTTTCTCGGCTCCTTGCAGTATGGGGCGGGGATCCAGTTTATCCGACGATTAACTACATTCAAGATCCCGATGCAGTTATGGATTTCAGAGGACCTGATTTTCATGAGCCAACACCAAATATGCTCTCTTATCTGAAGGAGGTTGTTAGTCTGCTTTGCTCAGAAATTATTTTCCTTTTTCTTTTCTTAGTCTGATTGTTTTTCTTTGTTTCGATTTGATCAGAATGGCAAAGTCATATCGAGAGAGATGCACGAATCACTACTGACGAAAGAGAAAACCGAGCAGTTCGAGGTGAAATGATCAATCTTTCATTCTCTTTGACACAAGTCTTCTCATTGAGAGATTTCAGAGTTTTTGTTTTCTCTGTTTTTGATAAGTTGTATGAATGCAGGTGCCTGACATTGATGATGCAATGGCACAAGCTGTTGATATTGGCGAAAACGATGTGAGTATCGTCGATTATTGCATCAGATTCTTTATTGTTTCTTGATGTTATGATTGATATGAGACATCTCTGGACTTTTATGACAGGACGAGGAAGATGATGCAGAAGTAGAAAAAGATGAGAAAGTGCCAAGGAACTGGAGTGTCTTGAAGAGTACTCCTGAGCTTCGCAACTCCAAGGTAAAAGGCACATTCAACTTGGAGCCACCTTTATAGTTATACATTTCTCTTTCTGTGTGTTGATGTTATGCGTTTGGTTTGTCAAACAGCCTAAACCGAAGAAGGAAGGTCGGATGTCTCTAGACGAGGCCGTGGATGATTCTGAGAACTTAACCGATTTTCTCATGGATTTTGAAGAGGAAACCGATCCTTAACCTGTTTTTATGTTTGTTTCCATTTACACCTCTAGAAAATGTGAATTTAGAAACTTTTTCAATCTTATATTAGCCTTTCCGGCAAATCAAATAAAGAGATTGCAATTTTTGTATGAATATATGCTTAGCTAGATATGATTGTTTGAATCAACATAAATGGCTTTTTAACCAAAAATCATTCCCAATTAGTGCCTCCCAGTTTGGTTAATCTTGGTTTTTGGAAGATAGTTTTAATTTTTCTTTTCCATTTCTGTTGTTTAAAATGAAAACCACAACTCGTCCAACAAATTATTCGTGAAACGAATTGGACAGAAAAAAACCTACTTACGGAATGAAATTGAAACCTCCTCATCATATATTATGAAGATGTTTGATGTATAAGCGATAAACTTTTTCTATCCTCACTTGTTTCTTGTGATGACTCTTTGGGTCAAATCAATAAGTGCCCGCCTCGATCTTTTGACATCTTCATCATCTGTTTCAGGTAGAGACCCGATTGCAGCTGCTGCGAGATTCGCATGTTCCATGGCTAATTCTCTTGTCCTCTGTATTCCCTTGCTCTTACCAAGATACTCTAGAGCCTGAGTTTTTGAAAATAGGTAATAATATAAGAAACGGTGAAAACATATTAGAGACTTTTTGGAGATTTGTTTCTTTCGAGCTTACAATGTCAACATTCGTTGGATCTTGTTCAAGCTGATCAACAACTTGGCGTAGTTGAGGAAACTCCTCCATGGCAAAGAGGATTGGAGCTGTTATGATTCCATGGCGGATATCTGATAAGGATCCCTTACCGAGGGAGGCAGATGTGCCCGTGAAATCAAGAACGTCGTCTATCAATTGGAATGCTAAACCCTGAATAGAAACTAATCAAAGATGAAATAGCTGTAACAGAGCCACCATTTTCAGAAGATGATGATAGAAGTGTTTTTAACGAACCAGATTCTTCCCATACTCAAAAGCTAAAATGGCAACTTCTGCTGTTTGTCCAGCGAGAAGGGCAATCGCTTTGCAGCTGTTAGAGATTAGCGATGCTGTCTTATAATATGTCTTCTGCATGTAGTAGTCCATACTGCAGCCATGAAGAAAAACAATCCATCTTTGCATGAATAATCATTATTATGTGATATCCAACAACTAGAAAGCCTCTATAATCGGGTTAATGGGAAAATCGACCATTGTTTTGATTCTCAAACATAATTTGGAAGCATAAAAGACCTGAGTAGCCATTTTTTATGGCTGTATCATACCAGAGAAGAAGATTTTACCTATGACGTTGCTCAGTTGTACTAGTCATTTGCATGGTTTCACCGGTAACAAGATGTTCTACAACAGTTGCTAGTAATATAACAACCTACAAAAGAGAGAGAAACAATTGAGATTTATGGTTTCAAAGAATCATATGAAAAAATAGCGATTTCTTGAACAAGTTTTCTAAATATGAGGGGCAAGTTTCTTAGTTTTTTTTACCTCTGTGTTCTTTAGAGCAGCGAGAGCCACACAAGCCCGGGAGAGTAAAAAGTCTCCTGCTAATACCGATATCTACAACGGGAAGGCAATGGTGTTCTTAAGATCTAATTGCAGCACAATCGCCAAAAAACAAATTATATCATGTCTTAGAAAGTAGAAGCTACTGTCAAGTGAGTACCTTGTTACCCATTACAAAGTTTAAGGAACCAACACCACGCCTTGTATCGGCATCATCCAAAACATCATCATGCAGGAGGCTAGCAACCTACAATGACCCAAGCATTACTAATTGACAAAAAAAAAAGAAGAAGAAGAAGATACTGGATCTTGATTTTTAATGAATGTTATGAGTAAACTTATAGATACTCACATGTATCATTTCAGTGATTTCAGCAATACTCCGTTGCCTTATGCGTAAATCTCCTGGGACTATATTGGCGGATTCACCAACCAATTCTCCTGGTACGCGTGCATTTAGAGCAGTCGCCATCAACAGCAAAATCTACAAACATGAAACCAGATAGGGTATGAAACACAGAGAGAATGATTCAGAACATGAAGACAGGGAAACATAAAAGGGATTCTAGTCATTACAGTTGGACGAAACTGTTTTCCTTCCACACCCCTTTTGAAGAAGTACTCAGCTGCAGAGGCAAGCTTTGGAACCTGAACAGCAGAATTTAGATTTAACAACAAAGATATTAGCTTCAGAACATCAAATCCAGTAGCAAATTTACTTTCGCCGCAACTTCATGAACAAAGTGAGTACAAATGAATGACAGCAAAAAGGGCCACTTACCTTGGCAACTACCATCGCCCTCAACTTATTACTAAGAAGTGACAGCTCATCGGCAACAAGCGAAAACGGGTCAAGCTCCTCCTAGAAAAGGAAAATCTTACTCTTTTCAGCATTCGAAAAAAAGATGAGATATTTGAAAACTTCAGCAATAAATCAAGGTTAAAAAAATGAACAACTCAATAAGATCAGTGACAAACACTGAGATTAATTCGGTTTTGACAGATTTTTTTTACACAAGCGAAGCAATGTCGACAATCTAATCATATGTTAAAGTTTAACAGAAGAGGATCATCGTTTAAGCGTATCATGATATTTCAATGAAAATAGTAAATAAGGGAGTTAAGTACGAACCTCAACTAACGAGCTGCTCTGGTGATAGAATTGATGAGTAAATCCACCAAAAACCGGAGATTTCAATGAATATGTTGTTCTGCAAACGTAACCCTACTAAAACATCACAAAGAATAACACATTAGTTAGGTAACCATTTCTTTATAACACATGAAATGATCCATTTCAATCACATTCCTACCCTCCCTCTCGCTTTCACACACACACACACACACAAAGGTAAAATAGTCTTTATTTGTGCTACACTATTAGAAACTAAAAAGAGAACAAAGCTTTAGCTGATTACTCCATTTTCCAACTCCAGACAAAAAGGGGAAATTTTCCAATTAGTCTACAAAAATTCCACAAACTCCCTAAATAACAACAGATAGGCAAAATAAAAACGAAACCTTTATTCATTTCATTCAATAAACACAATCTCCATGGTGGTAATGATTAGAGAAAAATCAGGATAACAAAAAAACAGATCATAAATCATCAAAAACAAAAAATCAGCATAGCCCCATGCAAACAAATCAAAAAAATTTCACAAAATTAAACATCAGAAACCCTAATCGAGTAAATTCTCGCTATGTAAAAGACATAAGACGCAAAGATGAAAATGGTTGAAATTACCTTGTGTGTAGAGTCAGAACAAGAGTGACCCTGATCAGGAAGAATTGTTGTGAGGCGATGAGAGGCGAGAGATTGAGAGCAGCCATAGAAGCTACGGTTTCTCAGAAACTTGGAAGCAATACGAGAAATACCCTTTGAGAATATCATTCTTTAATCGGATCGAAACAGAGGAGAACAAACTAAAGACTTTGTTCGCTTGCGAATTTTGTGAATCTGAATAGAACCCAAGTCGAAGAAGAGAACGCAGCCGACTCAGGGAGTAGAAAAATCACAAATTTATTAAATGACGAAGTTGAACCTTAGCCATGAAAGTGGAAAATGACATTTTTTACTTGAGATTTTTCCACCCAGACCAAGTACGAACATTTTTTTAGGGTTTAATGTTATTTATGTTCTGATTAATATAAATCCTGTTTAACAAAAAATCTTTAGCAAACCAAAAAAATCCGTAGCAAGAGGCCCACTCTAAGCCCAATCATACCAATACATGCCTGAGTTCCGTTCATAAATCTTACTAGCTTATAATTGAGCATAGAATATATTTACACCAGATTTAAATTAAAATAGAGTTCGTCTTCATAAATTCCAGGCTATGTACCTGGCAGAGACGCATGGACAAATGTTAAATATATAAGCTATGAACACAATCAATAAACACAATGAAATTCCCTTACATTTACAATTAATAATATTACACATTTGCAACTGAAGAGGCCTTTGTGTGTTGTTGAAGCAATAGCTCGAATTCTTCATCGGTGCTTTTAAGCATCAATGACAATGGCAACTCTAAACCTTTCTCCATTGATTCTAAGTGTCTTGGTTTTATCCTTTTCTCTAGACTAAAGGCAAAATACTGAGGAAACTCTTTAAGATTCTCCAGTTTTCCTTTGATCCCACTCATGAAGTAATCCAATTTTGGTTTGAAATTGTTCTCTATGCTGAATGTGAATAGAGCTGGACATCTAAGGATCATTCCAATCGCTTCTGATCTTGAGAATCCTATGCTTTCCAAGAATCTGACCAAAAATAAATACATCACAATTGTAAAGTTTAGTCCTTAGTAACACTAACTGTAGATTCTCTAATTTAATCACCTGTCCAGTTGTTTTAATGAGATCTCTTTGTTTGCTAAGGTAACAACATTAAAGAAAAGGGAAAATGAAACTTCACCTAAGCTTTGGGATGAGAGTGTGTTCGACACTAGACACCAACAAGATAGGATCTTGGTAAGCAAGAGCATCAAGATCCTTGAAACCAAGTCTCTGCAAGTAGAAAAGAGCAGGCTTGAGTTGGTCTTCTACGCTGCTAATCAGAAGCCTTGGGCATTTCTTGATGACTCTTCTGAATCCATTCTCAGTGATATTGAGATCACTCGACAGGAACACGAAGACAGGGTTGAGTTCTGTTCTGATGTCGGAAGTGAGGATCTTAGGACACATTCCCAAGATTCTTGGGAGATCATTTTGGTAGATTCCTTTTGATTGGAGGAAATGGAGGACGGATTCGATGGAGTCTAGGGAGGCTGAGAAGAGACATGTGTTGAGAGAGAGGGCTTTGCCTGAGTCAATTCCCATGAGCTCGAGACAGAGGATCTTCTCTTTCATCTGCAGTGTTACGGTCTGATCGGCTACAGTGAAGAGAGGATGGCTATGGAGAGTGGTTTTGATGGAGGTGGGTTTCGTGGATAAGGTTGTGGATTGAGATTGTTGTGGACACAAAGGTTTCTTTGGAGAAATGTAGAAAGACGAGCTCAGTGCTGCAGACATGGTGGAAGTGAGTGGAGAGAGAGATGATGTGGCCTTTGGGTGGTCTGGAGAAGGAGAAGAAGAAGAAGAAGAATGGGAAGGTAAGGTGGATTATTGCCACGTGGCGCTATTTTGTGTTGTGATTGGTGAGATTAGATTACAAAAGTGTTTCATTTTTATGTAATTGGATAATGCAAAAAAGACATCCAAACACGTGGCACTCCTTCTTGTACGATGATTGGCTCATTTGAGATTACAATCGACTTCAGTGTTCCAATAGTTTGATCTTCTCTAGACAGGTTTTCATCTGACGAAGCTCTTCCTCAGAAATGAGTTTGCGCTGCTTAAACATGTCACATTTCAAAGCTGTATCTTTACACGCCCTGATGCAACCACTGATATCTAGCAAGTTTAAGATCACTGGACAGTTTCCGATGCTTCTGACCAACGTCATCGCCGACCATGTCTGTGTTCTTCTCTTGATGATCTCATAATGCATTATGCATAGCTTTGTGATTGGGTTCACATACTTCACTGCAAGGACCAAAAATTATATGACCATGTCAGGGTTACTAAAGAGCGGGTTGTTCAGCTGATAAAATAATTAGAATCAGCTAATCAAAACAGAGTTATGATCCCAACAATAAACAAGATGATGAACAAAAAGCTGGCATTACATACCAGATTCGTCTAACTAATATAAAGTATAAAACAAGTAAGGTTAAATCAACAAAAGAATTGGCATTACAGGGTTCCATTATAGATCTGAAACATAGTTTTTGTGTCCAAATTTTCATTTCATAGTTTGATGCATTTGCCAATTTATCAATCAATTAATAAGAAAAAACCATCCATGATAGTAATTTTTTTTTACAGTAGAATCTCTTACAGAAGTATATAAACAGAGGCAATGTCTCTTTTTTTTTGGCTCTGATGCATGCACCAGAAACAAATCAATATTCTATATTTGTAAGTTTTTGTTTTGTTTTAATCCTTATTTGTAAGTTGAAAACTACTTTTTTTTTTGGTTAGACATTTTTCACTTTCCATCTAGTTTATCAAACAGTCGGCAACAATTTCGTTAAAAAATCTAATTTCATTTCTTTCAACCTTTGCAAATAAACTAACGATTATCTCCATGATCTCATTACCAACTCTAATGACAAATGCATAAAAAGGCAAAATAAAAATAATAAACAAGATGCTGCAATGACATAAAAAGAGAATGACACAAAAAGGTTGACTAAATTTGCCGGACTGATCTACTACGACAAATTAAATAAACTAGACAAAGCTTTGCCGTCTATTATCTCTATTGAACCGCTGGATGAAGTCTTCGACTCGTCTGTTCAATTCCTCGTTCGTCATCTTCGAGAACTCCTCCGATTCTTCTCTTACATTCTCCCACTTCTTCGTTGCCTCCTCCGCCTCCTCATCCTTCTTCACCTTGTGAACAACCACCCATTTCGAGCTATCCGACTTGCTTCGATCGTAACGTTTAGGTCTATCTTTGATCTCTTGATGACAACGTTCCTTGGTTATTATCGACCCACGCGCCTTATCCGATTTGCTTCTTCCGTACGGTTTAGGGTACACCAGATTTCTTGCATTGCAAATTTCTTCTTTATTAGCAGTTATATGAATGTTTTGCTCAGTTGTTGGCTCGTATTTTTCGATAGCAATGTTTCTTGGTAGATTCTCATTCACGACACGTACGGGTTTCTCAGGAACTTCAGCTTCCTTGTGAAGCAAATACCGCGGTTTATCTTTCGTTCCCACCGCGTTGTCTTGCTTCTCACGGTTCTTGAGTTCTTCCACAAAATAGTCCGAGTAATTTTCCGGTCTATGGTTTCCTCTTGCGTCGCTTTTCATTGCGGTCGTGTATTCTCTGTAAAAGTCGTGATTCTCTTTATGAGTGAATGCACCGTAATCCGCGGCGATGATGATAATAAGTGCGTTGGAGATTATGAACAAGATCTTCGTGTCGTTGAAGATCGAAGAAGGAGACACGTCAAGAACGCGGAAGATCAAAATGTAGGTGATGATGGATAATAGGATCGGGAGCAACGAAGAGTACAAGTTGTATGGTTTCTTGGGCTTGTAAGGCTCGAAATTAGGGTTTTCAACAACGTACGAAGGCATTTCTGTCATTTTGAGAGATAGCTCGTGATGTGTTGGGCATTGAGTTTGAGGGTGTATTGTGTTTGATCTTTGAATTGGTCGTGATGGAGCTCTTATATTGTGTATTTGTGATCATGAATCTAAATTATTGAACTTATGAATTTCCTATTTTACCCTTGTCAACTACTATTTCTTACAATCTTACTTATGAATCCTGCCGCCACGATTTGCGACTTGTCGTGTCATGGTGATTTAACTTCGAGTTACGTGGAAATAATTGCCCAATCATCTTCTGCAAGTATTATTCAACTATTAATCCTTGATTTACTTTTTGTTTACCTGAAATGTACATTACATTTTAAATGTATTGAGATAGGTACAAAATTTAAAATTATTGTCAATATTGGGTGATATAAGTAAATCGGAAAAATATTTTAGGTAAGGTACAGAGGCTTGGTAGCTGTTACTGCTGAGTATCATCGACACATCATCATGTGACAACAACACAAATCCGTAAATTATCATTTTTCTTAGATTTATACATTACAATAGGTTACCTTTGAGATGTACTATATAAGAAAAAATGTTCTACGTTTTGACAGCACAACAAAGTAAAATAAAACAACATATATATGATAGCTTTGTTTCCACGTATCTTTTAAAAGTGTATTTTCTTTTCTTTTTTTGTTGCATTACCTAATGATTCAAAATTGACATATATAAAACCAAATTTGAAGATTCAATCAAAACGATTGATCTGAGTTTATCCGTTTCTTTATCTGGAGTGAAAGAAACTTCCAATGAGTTTTTATTTTAATCTTTCAAACCTATATCGCAGTCATTTTTCATGAATTATTGCAGTTATCGACAAATCACTCAAATTTTGTGTTGTCAGCAAATAAATTCATAACTCTAAGTCAAGACATTTAAACATTTTGTATCATAAGGAGCCAAAATACGTATATATCAAATGATATCATCATATATAGAAGAATAATTGAAACTGAAACTTTAGATATTTGACTATCAGCTTGTTGGTTAAGCTGCAGCGTGGCAATAGCGAAGTTCATGTGAGCTCACACGTTGGCGGCTGATCTACATTCAATCGTACAAGTGTAGTTATCTTACCTTGTCTCTACTATTCCTTGCAAGTTTATTAACAATATCATATATTTTTTTCCATATTAACTATCATGTGTTTTTTTCCCCAACTCTTTTGCATTAGTTATAAATTAATTTGTTAAAATGGTTCAAATTTAAAGATTAATGTGTAGATTGTATCTTACATAAAACAATATACTTCTATGCTAATTACAATTCTATTCAACCCATTTTAACAGTTTTGGGCAGATTTCGCCTATTTTTAGCATATATTTGACAAACTTAATCTATGGTTTGTAGGCATTACCTTTGTGTCTTTGACATTTATTTTGCCAATAAATTAAGTACTAGATAATTTTGTTATTAAATGAATCTAGGTTGATCTAAGCAGCGCTTAGACATTCCCAGGCAACCGTTTTCAATTATCATTTAATCGAAAAAATTTAATCCATTTTCGTATAGCTTTTTTGTTTTGTTTAATTGCTATTTATATGTAACAATGAATTTATAAGTTTTAGTTGAATAAGTATTATGGGTATCAAAATGATCAAATATTGTTTGATTTAACTGAACTTGATCATTTTTGATGAAATTAAGGTTAGGCGTTGTAGTACCACTAAACACAATTAAGTTATTGGAAATACCGAAACATTAAAAAACACATAATTGATTGATATGTTACAGCCAAAAATGTGAAATTTTGGAATTAAATACTAAATATTGTTTTATCGGGAATGGTGAGAAGGACAAGTTGCTTGAATCCGAACATTTCGTTTCTGAAGAAAATTCCGAAGAGATCTCTTCATGGAAGCCTTTTGATGATGAAATCGGGTCAAATAGTTTGGTCTAATGGGAGGATCCGAAGCGTCTGAAGTTGTCAACGATAATGATCTATCTTTCATATCTCTACTCGCTAGCGATAGTATGGCCTGAAGATGGG
Source organism: Cardamine occulta (assembly GCA_028015245.1). Classification (NCBI taxonomy): domain Eukaryota; kingdom Viridiplantae; phylum Streptophyta; class Magnoliopsida; order Brassicales; family Brassicaceae; genus Cardamine; species Cardamine occulta. Next base: position 13,360,025 of record CM051377.1, on the reverse strand, counting down.
TAAGATCTGAAGAAACACACATTTGTCCGTTGTAGAAAATGGTTAATATCTGAGATTCTTGCTTTGGTTGTGGAATTTCATAGCTGCTTGATTCTTCCACCCTTCAAAATCATTGACATGAAAAATATCAGTATCGTTTGACTCTGATTCATATACATACATGTATAGGATACAATTTATTTTACGGATTATGCTGAGAGAGAGAGAGAGAGAGGAGCTTACGAGCTATGGAAATGAGAATCAGAAGGAGGAAGAAGACGAAGTCCCAAGTCGCAAGTCCTTTGCATCTCCATCTGTTGATTGTGAGTAAAGGCTGGTAGAGTTTTTGATGATGATGAATTGATGATGATTGTATCAGTCGATTGATTTATATATGTGTGTGCGTGCGTGTTGAATATGTGTCGGGATCAAAGTGGGAGAAGGATAAAGAAAAAGAGGAGACACACAAGAGCTGGAAACAGAACGGCCAAGTTTTGGACAGAACACAGCTTTACATCTCTGTTTCTCTCTCTTTCTTTTCCCCAACGTGTATAATGTTTTTTGTGTTTAAATTCTGTTTTTATTGGTTAAACTCTGTTTTTATTTGTTCTTTTTTGTAAATCCATTCTCATTTTTTCTTACGAAAAAGACACTTCTGGTTGCTATTTGAAAAAATAAAATTATAACAAAAAGTTATATAAACGCAATGAAAACGTTTATTTTTTTTTTAAATCATTTTCTCCGTCATCGTCTCAGCGGTCGATAAAGATCAAAGGTGTTTATCAAAAAAAAATAAAAAAATCAAAGGAGCTGATGGCTAAAATTGATTTAGGAATGCTAATATTATGCCTTGAATTCATTTGGGCCTACAGAGTTTATTTCCAATTGAGTTAGAGTTGTGGACTTTTTGGAAGCAAGCCCATTGTATTCTTAGAATTCTGCAATTAGGGGTGTATTAAAGTCTAGATTAGAGAAATTTGAGTTCAAATAACAAATAATGTGTTATTAAAACATGAATTTTAAAATATTTTTTAAAATTTAGTGTTATTGGATTAATGAATTTAAAATATACAATCAAATATATTATTATTAAAATATTTTAAAAATTATATTTGAAAATTTTAGCTGAGATTTAAAAAGATTTTTTAGTTAAAAATACGAAGATCAAAATTATATAAAAGATTTAAAAGAATTTAATAACAAAAATTTTTAGTTACATAAAATTTCTTCAAAATTTTCATCCAATACACCCTCCTTTAGAGTTCATTGTACATCTACCAAACCGCACTGTGCCAAGTGGGATAAACCGGTTTCTACCAGAATTCAATTGCGATAGACCAAAATCACGCTCTTATTTCTTCGATTTCTCCGCGCTTCTCCACTCTTCTTCTCTTGAATCTTCTATCACCATTTTTTTTGTTTATATACAAAATTCTTCTTAATTTCAGGATATTAATTTTTTCCTACTCTTTGATTTTCTGGGAAAATGTCTGCGATACTCCAAGGAGCTGGAGCTACAACAGCTATATTGCCTTTTAATTCTATCGATTCCAATAAACTCGTATCTCCTCCTCGCTCTTCACTTTCAGGTTTCGATTTCGAATTTGGGGTGAACGATCTGATTTCTGCCTCATTAAATTTCATGTCTTTATACTTTCGGCGATTAAATTTGGTAAAGATCTAAGCAGTTTTGTTGTATGGGTATTTGATGCAGTGAGGAGTAAGAGATACATTGTGGCTGGATCTGATGGGACTCATAAAAGCTTTGGTTCTAACCTCAATGCTCGTCGCTCTGAGCCATTGATAGCTAATGCTGTCGCGGTAAGCGTTTAATCTTGGTTTTTCTATTTGGGGTTTGTTTCTCCTTCTCTTCTTTAAGAATGTACAATGGATCTTTGATGGGATCTCCATTTCTGTAGACGAAGGCGGACACTGCTGCTAGCTCCACCTCATCAAAGTCTGGGTATGTTCTGCATCCTTTTTGTTACTTATTTACTAATTCTAAAAAGTTTGATTTTTCATGCATTGATTTAGTACTTTTGGACTCTTTACCATTTATAATGGATGTTAATTGGGTGAAAATGTTCTCTGTATAGTGCATTAGATCTGTGATACTGCTTCAACAAGCTTCCGCTTAGATTCATCATGTTTGATTATGCAAATGTCTTTTTCTTTTCCTGGTGTTAGATCCGGGGCAACTCCAGATTAGGCTAGAATCTCTGTTGAAAAGAACCATACTTGAGGTCTATAATGGTGTTAAATTGATAAAAGACAACTGCAAAGCTGTGCCTTTTCCAGTGAAAATGGTTATCATGGTGTAGATGATTAGAGAAAGAATCTATCTTAAGATGGTTAGGTGGAAGTTCTTACATTCAAGCATTTAGCTACTTCCCTTATAAAATACATTGGCAATCTCTTACAAGCATTTCGAATTCAGCTGTATTGGCAGACGAATTAACACTTGTGTTTCATATGTAATTCATGTGATGACATCTAATATCTGTATCTACATCATGCGATGATATTTTTACATATGAATTTTCATTTATGCATCCACTGTTCTAAGCAACACATGTCTTGCTCTTGTCTAATTATGTTATGCCTTTTGCCACAACATTAGCATTACTAATTTTAGCTATAAAACATGTGCAGACATGAGCTATTGCTTTTCGAGGCGCTTCAAGAAGGTCTAGAAGAAGAGATGGACAGAGATCCACATGTATGTGTCATGGGTGAAGATGTAGGCCATTACGGAGGCTCATACAAAGTAACCAAGGGCCTAGCTGACAAGTTTGGCGATCTCAGGGTTCTCGATACTCCAATCTGTGAAAACGCTTTCACTGGTATGGGCATTGGAGCCGCTATGACAGGACTAAGACCAGTCATCGAAGGTATGAACATGGGGTTTCTACTCTTAGCCTTCAACCAAATCTCCAACAACTGCGGCATGCTTCACTACACATCCGGTGGTCAATTCACTATCCCGGTTGTAATCCGTGGGCCTGGTGGTGTTGGCCGGCAGCTTGGAGCCGAGCATTCTCAGCGGCTCGAGTCTTACTTCCAGTCAATTCCTGGGATCCAGATGGTAGCTTGCTCAACACCTTACAACGCTAAAGGATTGATGAAAGCGGCAATAAGAAGCGAGAATCCCGTGATTCTGTTTGAACATGTTTTGCTCTATAACCTTAAGGAGACTATCCCGGACGAAGATTACATCTGTAATCTGGAAGAAGCGGAAATGGTCAGACCTGGTGAACACATCACGATACTGACGTATTCAAGGATGAGGTACTCAATCACAACCAAACTCTCTTCTTCATTGAAATTGAAACAAATCAGAACTAATAGAATACTTGTATCAGGTACCATGTAATGCAGGCTGCAAAGACGCTGGTGAACAAAGGGTATGATCCAGAGGTTATTGACATTAGATCGTTGAAGCCTTTCGATCTCTACACAATTGGAAACTCGGTGAAGAAGACGCACCGGGTTTTGATAGTGGAGGAATGTATGAGAACCGGAGGGATTGGAGCAAGCTTGACAGCTGCGATAAACGAGAACTTTCACGATTACTTGGATGCTCCGGTGATGTGTTTGTCATCTCAGGATGTTCCAACTCCTTACGCCGGTACATTGGAGGAATGGACTGTTGTTCAGCCAGCTCAGATTGTTACTGCAGTCGAACAACTCTGCCAGTAATTTATTTTGTACGGTGACTGTGTTTTACTTTTTTACGTTTTGTTACTGTTTGTCTTTGATTGAAAATGCTTGTGAAATGAAACTGGATTTTTCGGTTAAACTTTAAACATTTTATTTAGTTCTATAGATAAACTTCCATGTTCACTTACATTTTCTTTCTTTTTTGTTACAACATTATTGTACCAAATCAATAACCTTCTGGAACATTAGTTGGCAACAACTTTTTTTTTTTTTGCTACTTTTAATGAATTGAGTGATTATCGTCTAAATAAATAAAATTGTAATTAGCCTATTCATAATTCTTGCCGACGAAAAGAATATACTAAAAGAAAGTGGCATAATTGACATTTCATCATCTACTGGACCATGTGTCAAGTCAATCAAAGGTGATACAGGCCCAAGTTTTGTGAGTCGGAGGCATTAGAGAAAGATACAGAGATCTGATGGCGGCGATAACAAGCGCGGTGGTCTTAATAGCCGGAATTATATTGGGATGGATAACGATTGAGATAGCTTGTAAGCCTTGCCTGGAGACAGGTCGTGAAGCCATCGACAGATCTCTCAACCCCGATTATGATCCCGACGACCAAGACGTCGACACATCCTCAGGTCTTCGTGCTCCTCTCATCCCAAATCTTCCTCCTGATACCACCGATCCTGATCCCTCCACCGCGATCAAGTCAGTCTGATCGATCTATTTTTTTATGTTTTTCTTGTTTGCCCCGTTGATTTTGTTTTGTATTTACCTCATTTGCCATCCTTGTGTAAACCTCCCTCGTCTTCTATAAAATTTGCCAATTTTGTGGTCTTTTTTCCCCTTATTGCAAAGTATTTATGAAGAAACCAGTCGAGATCTATGCGTACGATTAAGATTTTTTTTTTTTTTTTTTTTTTTTTTTTTGTGGGACGACTTGTGTTTTCTTTGATCAGCACGAAATAACTTCCTCCTTGTTAATTGTTAGTTGTTACATCAACTATGTTCTCAATTTTGCTTATACAAAATGGACACTGTAAAGAGATCCTACCAAATCAGATACTTGAAGTTTTAGGTTTCAGGTGGTTATTGTGGTAGTAGTTGAGTAATTTTGGATCCTAAGTTTAGTTTAATCGACAAAAAACTTGAACACTAGAACAAATCAGCTAAGTGACGAAGAACTTGGATTCTATGCATCTGTTGCAAAATGGTGAATAATTTAAGATAATACAGTTCAATTAATTGTTTCAAGTGGTTGATATTAATCTTCACGCTAAAAACAAATTGAGAACTTGAAGGCTGCAAATCAGTTATGAAAATCGATAAAATCAGTTAGGATGCAAAAGTTGAAAAGGCTTAGTGGGCTTATTAGTATTGGACTCTAAATATTTTGGGCCGTAAATAAGTGTGCTTATTCTCCCCATAAGTATACTTGACTCTGCCTATTCCAATCTCCAAATTTCAAATTCTCTCTTTCTCAATCGATCAAGCTTTCTTTCCCTCTAGCAATGGCGCTTTCTGCAGCTTTCAAGGAGAGACTAGATCAAATGGAATTCAACAGAAACCAACGACTCCATCTTCTCCAGGTACTTACAATCCATCATCCATTACTATCCTAACTTCTCTTCGTTCCATTGAATCATCGAGTTTCAATGTCGCTGGTGATTCAGATATTCTTCGACTAGTATGAAAGTAAGAGAATCTCTACATTACAAGTGCTAATAAAGCTCTCTGGTTGATGAACTATTGATTTAATTTAATTTCAAGTATCCCAGCGAATTATCAAACAGACCACACTCTGTAATTTTCGCCACTACCTTTGTTTCTCTGTAATCAATCAGATCGTATCCTGCGGAATTTTCTATTTAACAGAGCTAATGTTTGATAGGCGGAGAAAGAGCTACAAGTGAACAAATCACAAATGTTAGCATCGAAGCAAGCAAGTATACAATCCATTGAACGTAGATGTTTAATGCTCGACCAGAAAATAGCTGCACAAAACCTCAAGATCACAATTCTCAGATCTACCATCGAAGATCTCGATTCCAAACACAATGGCTCTATACAGCAATTGAGGTTTGATTACTCTCGATTCTTTGTTTGTTGATGATTATGGTATCAATTAATGCGTTGATTGGAGTATAGGACCGTGAAGAGTGAGGTTGAAGAGCTTAAAGAGTTAGACGAAGAAAGGGACAAGTATTACAAGCTAAATTGCTCAGAGATGAATGAGTTCATGCAAAATGTCGAGAGGTTCAGATCAGAGAACCGGTTACAAGTTGAGAACCTGAGAAACCGAATCAAAGAGGTAAGTATGAAACGTTTTGAATGTGGATCACAATCCAGTGTCTGGCTTTGGATTAAGTAATGATTTGTAGCATTGTGAAGTTTAGTTATATATAATCAATCTTTGGGTTTCTCAGCTTAGCTCAACGTTCGATGACATTCAGGAGAAGAACAATTATCTGCAGAATATTAAGGTATGATTACTAAAACTTAATCATCCTGAAGAGAGGTGTAGAACAGTCACGTTTGGGGAATTACATAGGAAAGGCTTATATGAGGTAACAATATCTTGACATTATCCAACGACTTCTTCCAGGCTTCCGTAAACACCAATTCAAATTAACATTGACTCAAGCGAATTTGATAGCGCGTGACATTGCATGGACTGTGACTCGGAATGATCATTGAAGAGACATTCCTATTCTTTCTATCTATGTAGCTCTCTTGTTTTTGAGCTTTATTTGCTGAAGCTTGTGATTTTTTTTTTTTTGGCTAGATGTTGGTTTATTTCTTTTATTATCTCAGACGAAAATATATAATCAAGATTTTCTATTTCTGTCAGTTTTAAAATTTAAGAAGGTATAATTGAGTTAAAAAAAACATATATTTTGAAAATAATTTAAAATTTAGGCCAAAATTTTATCTTTAAAAAATCCAAAGAGAGTTATATAGCAGTTTTCCCTCTAAAAATTAATTATTTTCCAATTTTCCTACGAATTTCTCAAACCAATTAATAAAACCGAAATTTCTACAGTGAACCAAACAAATAAGTTTTCTTTTCTCTGCCAAAATCGGCGTTTAACTCCACCGAACAAAGAAACCTCTAAAACCCTAATTCCAGCGTCTCCGCCTCCTGAAAATCACCATCTAGAGAGAAGATGAGAGTGAAGAGGCAGAAGAAAAACAGGAGAACCGTGAGATTCTTCACGGTCTGTTTCGGATTCCGACAGCCTTACAAAGTCCTTTGCGACGGCACCTTCATCCACCATCTTGTTGCTAATGAGATCACTCCGGCCGACACTGCTATCTCCGAGCTCCTCGGAGGTCCCGTAAAGCTCTTCACCACCAGGTTTCTAACTCTTCTTATGTCTCTATCTTCTCTATCGAGTTCAAATCAATTTACTTATATCATGCTTCCGTTGGAGCTGTTCTGTAGATGTGTTGTTGCGGAGTTGCAGAAACTGGGTAAAGATTTTGCGGAATCTCTTGAAGCTGCCCAGATGCTTAGTACAGCAACGTAAGCTTCCCTTTTTCTCATTATCTTACTGGATTGTAGAAATTTTGGAATTGATTCATTAGGCATTGAACTGAGTTTTGTTTAACTTCTATGATGAGCTGAATGTATAGAAAAGTGAGGTTTTTTTGAAGTTCCAGGCTTTTTTGTGTATAGCTGATATGAATTAGCTTTACTGTATGGAAAGTGAGGATTTTTATGTGGTACACCTGAATTTTGTACAATGTATATGAAATTGATTTGCTTCACTTATAGATGTGAGCACGAGGAGGCAAAAACTGCAGACGATTGTTTATCAGAGGTAATCGGGATTAAAAATACGGAGCATTTCTTTCTCGGTACTCAAGATGCCGAATTTAGGAGAAAGCTTCAACAGGTTAGGTTTTTGACGAGCAGAGTTTATGTTTCATAGGGTTTAGAGATTTTTTTAATATATAATGATCACCCGTTTGTAAATCCCTCTGCTTCTTTTCAGGAAGCTATCGTTCCTCTTGTGTTTGGCTTAAGGAACATACTGCTGATCGATCAACCTTCTGATTTCCAACGTCAGACCGCCAAGTACTCTGAAAACAAGCGCTTAAATATGACTGAGACAGAAAAAAAGATGTTGGCGAAACGGACTGCAAGAATCTTAGATTCTAATAAAGAAGAAGGATCAATTGAAAATGAACAATGGGAAACGCCTAGAGTAGTTTCTACAAGAAATGGACTTGGTGTCAAGGATAGACCTCAATTCAAGCGAAATAGAGCAAAGGTAATGTTATCTCTTCAAAATATTAGTCGTCTTCGATTTGTAATTTTGTAGCATCTTAGAAGACAAAAACAGTCATATTATCATTCTTAGGATTTGTTGTTACTCCATTTTTTTGTGTGTCTTAGCTTGAGTAGCAGTGGAGAAACTAACATTGTTGTCTCAAAACTTTGCAGGGTCCAAACCCACTTTCATGCATGAAGAAAAAGAAGGAGAACTATTCCGAGAAACCTCAATCCAAACCCAAAGCCGATTCATACTCTGCTGGACAAAAGGTAACATAGAGATTTTGGCAGCTTTATTAGTTTAACAAATAAAATCTTCCAAATGTTTACACTTACAATTGTTTTGGGTTACCAGGAAAAGCAAGAAGATGAGAGCAGTACAAAAAAGAGGACAAGAAAACGGTCGATGAAAGGAAAATCTGATCCGGAGAGAACCGAGTGAAAACTGCTGTTTGATATTCAACACTTGTTTAATGGGATCGTTATCTTTTCTGCTGCATACTAAAATTTTGGTCACCAATCGACTATATAGCTTTTTAGTCACATTGCTGTTACATTCTCATCTCCTTTATCGACATTTTACCGCAAGACTATCACTGAAAAAGAGACTATTATTAATCATCATTCATTACACGAAGAAGCCAAAAGCCAAAACGCCTATATTTTAAGTGAAGAAAACAGATTGGCCCAAAAATATGATTGTAATATCCTGAAAGTGAGTCCAAAGCAACTACTAGGAGCTCTTATTCTTAATCTAAAGACCAACAAAAGTTCTTTAGAGGTGGATGGTTCATGGTTTTCCATACAAATAATGATCAAGTTCTAAGACATATATGTATCTCATCGAATTTACTTGACAATCTGGCTACCATAATCATCATTGAACTTGTCATAGAGATGGGCATGCAGATGAGCCGATGGTCGAGTATTGCTCAGAGCTCGATCAATGTCTTCTGGTAGTATGGGTCCAACTTTTGGCAACTCTGCAACAAAAAAAACCGATCATGTCAAAAGATGATGCAGTTTTTAAAGGTAAACCTAAGCCAACGATAGAATCTTTTCAATAGAGATTTTTACCGTCTTCAGGCACAATTTCTTCTGTGTCTTCCAAAGCAGCCAATGTGCGTCTCAATGGTTGCATTGCTGCTTCCTTACAGAGTATTCGTATGTCTGAACCGGAGTAACCCTCGGATTTCTCAACCAATACATCATGAGGTAATGGCTCATCGCTGGGTTGTGACGGCAAGAGCATCTCAAACATTCCTCTTCTTGCTTCCGGATCAGGTAAAGGTACAAGAATCTAAAGATTTCACTAGCTAAGTCCAAAACAAAGGGACATCACAAAAGAAGCGTTCTTGTTGAATAAGAAAAAGAAAAAGGATACTCTTTTCTCTAGACGCCGGAGCATAGCTGCATCTAGTTCCCAGGGGAGATTTGTTGCTGCTAAAACAAATACGAGCTCATCCGTTTTTTGTAACCCATCCATCTGCAAATTTTGAACACAAAAACAAAATCTGTTTAGTAAGATAATGAACTTTGTGAGACAGAAGGTTCTTTAACAATTTTACCTGAATGAGCAGCTCGGTTTTGAGACGCCTGCTTGCTTCATGTTCACTGCGACCTTCACCACCACGTTGGCTTATGATCGCGTCGATTTCATCAAGAAATATGGTCGAAGGTGCGTGATGCCTAGCTAGATCGAACAGAACTCTTATCAACTTCTCAGAATCCCCTGAAAAACAACAAAACACGATATCAAAATGCCAAAATTTTACTACTCAAAAAGACTGAAACTTTTGTCATGTTTTGAGTAAATAGAGATGAAAAAAAAGATTCTACCTCTCCATTTGCTAACAACCGATGAGGCTGAGATATTGAAGAATGTAGTATTGCACTCTGTAGCAACGGCCTTTGCAAGCATAGTCTGGAGAAGACGAATAAGACTGTTTACGCATACGTCGTTTTCAATACAAGATACTCAGAGTAATAACACTTTAGAGATAGAATCATGGCACCTTTCCAGTACCAGGTGGACCAAAAAGAAGAATTCCTTTCCATGGAGATAGTAGACCATTAAAGTAGCTGAAATCACAAGTTTAGATTCAAGCACCAAAAAAAACATTGGCAAATATGGCTTAAGATAGCAATGAAGGACATACGAGGGGTATTTTATAGGCATCACCACAGCTTCTTTGAGCAACTTTTTTGCATTCTCCAAACCCTTGATGCTTTCCCACTTGATATTTGGATTTCCACGAATGATATCCCTAAAACACACCAATTCATCAAAAAACAAAAAACACAAGAACATGATGCCAAGAGCAAAAACCTATCAGGAACCACAATGACTTACCTACTCAAACTCTCTGCAAGAGTACGAGTTTCTGCAGATTCAAAAGGTGGAAACATCGACTTTTTCCTGCACAAGAACAATTCTTAGAGGGAATGTGAATAATAATAACAATCTGTCTTGTCATGTAACCATTCTTCAGATCCAACAGAATAAACAAAACCTCACTACACAAATCAAAAAGCAAAAAGAGAAACATAGAGATCTTACGGCTTCTCGCGAATCACATTGCCATTGGCCAAGCCAGTGTTACCCTCCTGCAATGATCAGAAATCACTAAACTTTGATCATTTTAAGACAAAAAACACACACCATTACTGTTGTAAGCACTTGACAGATTCCAAGAAGCAAGGAACATGAAAATGAAATGAATCCCTAAAGCTTACCTGAACTGGATTGGTGAGTTGGGAAGAGTCGTTGTTGACATGACCATTGTTACTGTTGGATGATCCATCTTCTGATTGGTCCTTCTTCGAATCTTCTTCTGGTAGCTTCTTCCTCCCAAACTTGGCATCATAAAAGGTTTTAAATTCCTAATAAATACCATAGATTTCTTGAACAAATCGATCAATTCTCCAAGCTCATTGCTTTGAATTCAGAGAAATCGAAACAGGTTCGTGGTCATTTTCGTAATTGGAAAAAAAAAAAACGAAATCTAATCTGAATTCAAAAATCAAGTTGAAAACGAAACAGGTCTAAGCAAATTCCTCGGTTTCTCCCGTGCTTTAAGAAAATCTTTTTTCAAAAAAAAAAAAGCTAAGCAATATTGAAGAGTTTGACTTCGATTTGGATCATTCAAATATTCAAAAGCCAAGTTTTGTTTGTAGCTGCATTATATACAACTGTGTTTGTAAAAGTATGAAAGCTAATGAGTAGATAAGAGAGTGAGAAAAGAGAGGTGTATTTACCAGAAAGCTCCAGCGAGTGAGTGAGGGCTCATCAGTCACCATATTTGATGGATCTCAAGCTCGAGAGAAGAGAAAGAAGCAAAGAAGAGAGACGAGAAGACAACAAGAGAAATATCTTTTGTCTGATGGGTGGGGAGAGTTGAACAAGAGGTCTTGTTTAACATACATCAGCAAACAAGCACGTGCTGCTCTGGTGGACAATAGTTGTCAAATGTAAATAAATCTTGTTATTATAATTTATAAAAGGAAGAAATACATTTTCCCAAATTCAAATCCATGGAGATTCTTGTTTTCTATAGCTTCATAAAAATTGTTTTATTGTAGTATCTTTTAATGCCGAATTTTAAACAATTTTTATTTCTATCTTTATAGTTTTTTAACATCTTTTCTTTTATATTTTATGAAGTTTATATATACATGATCACTAAAAGGAAATACAACAACAATGTTTACAATAAACGATAAAAACAAAAAAAAATTGATTTTTTCTTCTTCTTCTTCGTAGTATTTATTTTTAAACTTATATATTCATTTTTAGTTGGTATCTATTTGATGAGCCTCCAAGATCCTTACTCTTGTCGATGGCCCTTATGGTTCATCTAAAATGTTTTTCTTGATACGCATGAGTAGAAGAACTTAACAAGGTGAATAATTTGTGGTTTTGTGCCAAAGAAGTGTTACATTTAAAAACAAATCTTGACAAGAACAAAAAAAAATGATAAGCTGTCAATTTTTTTTAATAAAACACAAAGATTACATGCTTGCTTTTATTAACACGACCGGTTATAATAAGATTCAGCTAGGCCATAACCCATATAACTCGGGCATACGTAAGACGTGCTTGCTAGTTGCTACAATGGGACTTGTTCTTTTTTTTTTTTTGGTGCCAACACGAAAAAATGTTACTTATACCTACGGGAATGAAAACAGCAACGTAAAATCCAGATATTTACCAATCTTATCTGAATTTCCTGATTACGACGTGTTCGTCTTCGATAATAGACTTGGCTTTAGAATATTTGAAGGCTTATAAAATGCTCTTCGACCCATAAGGCAGTTAGTATTTCACTATTTTGTAAACCCCTAAGAGATGTCAATCTAGTTAGGCCTCTATATATATATGGGCCTCATTAGAGATTTTTTTGTTAACTGCAGAAGACTAAAATATACGAGGCCACCTACGAGAAAATAAGATAAGACCATCAAAAAGTCACTTACAAAACTTTAAATTTCATAAATTAAATTTTTTTTTATATCTATTTATTTTTTCAATCACTCTAAAGCATTTTACTAGCCTTTAAAACTCCCATAAATTTCATAATTTCTTGAGGTTTCTTATTTTTTCAATTAAACCCAATCATCTATGACTTGTTTTTCTTTTTGCAGTCAACCACCTCTACTATAAGATAAAACGATTTAAAAATTATTAAATTGATACAGGAGATAAACACTACTTATTTATTTCCGTATTATTTTTCTCGTTGGGACTTATAAACTAAATTATTGAAACGAGAGAAAACAAACTAAAAAAGTATTATAACAGATCAAACATTGGATAGAGAAAATGGAAATTGTTTTTCAAAGAGACCAAGCCTATAATCGCCAAGCTTAGTCTTGTAGGCAGAAGACTTGTATTGAGACCAAGTAAACTCATTATAAAGCCAATCATCTTGTTTTGGGACAAGACATGACAATGGTGCAATTCTCTCGCTTAACGGTGGACCTGCGAAATAGATCATCGATATTCTTGACCACTTGGTATTGCTGACCACTCTGTGTTTTACACTCTTGAATTTTCCATTGGTCATCACCTGCAAATTCATAGTCAATGCCCACCAACAAAATATTAGATATGTATAGAAAAGGAATAAGAAATTTATGTTATTAACCAATAATATGTTGGTAATTGGTAATGTTTCAAAAGGTGAGGACCAAAGAAAATAGTAAATTTATAAAGTATATATGCTCAATGCTCATCACGCATGTTAAGAATATTTGACTAGTTGTCACTTGAGAGTAATATACGGTATTTTTGGAATTTTAATCTATGATGATACATGTCGCATAAGTTAATGAAAATCCAAACCCTGAATCTAAAATTTGCAATAAATCTTAAAAGTTTTCAAGTATTTTGGAAAAAATTTAAAGTTTTCATAAATTTTAAAATATTACTTGAATTCATAATTTTATAACATGAATAATAGTTTTAGTTTATGAAAAAACCAGATATATTAATAAAAATAAAATAAAAATATAGAAGAGGAAGAATAAATGATCTGCAATTCCCCAATATAGTAAATTATAAAGAAAATAAATAAAAATCTTCCATATATTGAAATAAATAAAAATAAAGAAGTTGCAAGATTTGAGGGTACCTGAAGAGTATCTCCAACAAGAATGAAGAAAGAAGAGTGATCAGGTGGAACACCGACCCAAGTTCCATCTTTCACACAAATCTGTAGACCTTCCGAGTCGTTTGATCTGAGCACTGATATCAACTGTGGATCCGTGTGCTCACCAAACCCAATCTGTTCCTTGGCCGGAGTCTCTTGCTTCTCCGGGTAATGGTTCATCCTCAAACATGAATCACTTTCCTTAACCTTCACCAGTTTGCTCAGCATCTCCTTTGGCTCTATCCTTAGCTCTTCTTCTACCATTTCAAGAACTTTTCTCGCCATTTCCTTCATCTCCTCCATATACTCTTCAACCGCCTCTCTATTACATTTAAACATTTTTTTTGTATTTTAAAGAACATAACCAACTTATGGTGATCCATGTTATTATATTACAGAGGTTGGGGTTTGGTTTACCTGAAAATTGAAGGGTTTTGCTGGAAAATAGCGGTTGTTTTATAAGACTCAAGGTGAAGATTAGCATTAAGGAGAATATACTCAATCCAGCCCATGTCACCATTGGGCCCGATCTGTTTACTACCGTACCCAAACGGGTCGGGTGGACCCGCTTTGTCTTTGAGAGAATGAGGCAAAGCAAAGAACTTGATGGCTTCTTGCTCCAACTGGGTCAAAAGATCGGGTCGGATCCCATGGCTGACGACTTTGAAGAACCCAAACTCCTCGCATGCCTTGACGATTTGGGTTTTGGCATCTGAGTCGGTTAAGTCCACAACTGGGATTAAAACCGGACTCGGTTTGCATTGTGGTTTAACATTGACGTTGCTATCAAAAGTGGCTGGCTGTAACAAAACAACCATAGTTTACTCTTTGATTTCTGAAGAATAAAGATTGTTGCTAAAGAGAGTGAGTTGGTGAAAAGGGTGTTTGCTTAGCATTAATTTATAGTCGCTTGTGTGTTGGGAGGGATTTTCTTAGTTCACATTTTTTTGTTTTAAATGCTGTTTCTTTAATTATTTTTAAAGTTGGTTAATGCTAATATTTTATTAGTTCTTCTTTTTCAGACCGATTCTATATACTGGAAATATAATGGGATTATTTTACTTTCGTATATCTTGTTAATTCCTTTTAAATTTTAAAAAATCAACAGTTTGTTGAAAATGAATCTATATTCTTTGATTAGTTACGATTTTATGAGTTATTTATATTTTCATACATTGTTTATATAGTACGAGTATTTTGATCATCATAAATAATTTATTTATTCTGGTCTGACCAATTAGATATTTCGAATTCTTATTATTTTAAAAATATAAATATTAAATTTATGCATTGATCTACTAACAAGATGAACATAATGATACGGGTTTGGACATAGCTACATACGGTCCAAAAAAGTTGTTAATTGTAAGACATAGCAGATGAACGCGGATTAACCCGTGTACATCTCTAGCGTAGCTCTCTTTCACGCATAGAAGATCTTATGCATTATCAGATGCGGGGGTTGATAGACTATTGCTAACCTCATACTGTTATGGTACGTCATATACCACTTTGACCATTGCCAATGACAAAGCTATTATTCAAAACGTTACTTAAAATGTCAAAATAAAATATATTAAGGAGGGTATATTGAGCTGAGTATTTGGAGTAATTTAAATTTTAATAAAATTTAAGATGATTTTGCATGAATTTTAAAAATTTTTTATAATTTGATATTAAAATTCTCTGGAATCTCACATAAAATCATGAGATTTGGATCTTTTTAATTTACCTAAAAATCTCCTCTAAAATCTATGAAGTTATTAAAATCTCAATATTTATAACATTACTAATAACAATGGATTTGAAATAACTTTTTAAAATCACTTATTTTATAACAGAAGAGTTTAAGAGATATTTACAAATCTTAGATTCAATAACACTAGAATTCAAATTTTTTTATTAAAAAAATTATGTTTCAATAACATAAGATTTGCCATTTTAACTCAAATCACACCAAATACTCAGTTCAAACTCCCTTATTTTTTATTTTTGTAGCAAGAATATATATTTTTACATAGTTTAATTTTGGTAAACAAATAAAATATTGTATTTACAAGTAGATGCATAGGTTTTTTTCTGAATGGTACAGAGTTGCACATATATGGATTTGTACATCTTTTATTCTAATCATATAGTACTTTTAATTTTAATATTATAGGATTTACATGCAAATCAGTTCTATAGTGAAATTAATAACAACGATATAAATGTGTCTATTATAATGAATTACAACACACATTTTACATATACTGTACAACTATTATTTTTGTCAACACAAAAGAAACATAGTAAATTACACGAATACATAGTCAAGATGAAGATTTTGAAACGGATTCGTATCTGGTTGGCACAGAAAAGAATTGGTTTATCAAAGATTCAAAATAGATTTTATCTAAAAGAAAAAAGATTCAAAATAGATGAACAAATTAAAGAAAGATTGCTTAGAAAATGTGATGTTAATTTGACACATGGAGGTCTAGGGCGTGTCTAATACACGAGACTGTCCATTACCCACATATCTCATCTCCTTTTCTTTTTCATGAATATAGTTTTCCCATGCGTAGGTACATTACGTATATCAGTACATGTACTATACATTTCAATCTCCAGTTGTACGTCATATCTACGTTTATAACTTTATATATATCAGACTTTTCTTTACAGTCCGAGGTAAATATATAGCCAGATTCATTTTGTATATCCTATGTTTGGTTTTATAAGATTCGGTTGACGATTTGTTTTTGATTCTTTTGCAGCGATCACCTGTTGTCACGTGTTGAAAAATGGTCACTGGAGTGTGGATATACCACGCTGAGTTGTCGACAACTGAACGTTACACTGCAAGTTTACTTTACATACGGATGCTTGTTACTATTAATAGCATGCTTTGTCTTTTATATATGGATACACTATATTTCTATCGGATTGTTGGAGGAACCCATTTTATCTATCAAAAATATTTTCATATGGTATATATAAATAAATAGTATTATCTGCTAGATTTTTATTTTGGCGGTGACACAGTGACACTTAAAAGTCTTATACCTCGAAAATGGATACATATCTTCTGAGTGTGTACGTAGCTTTATATTTTATCTGTTTCTTATTACTTCTATTTCTAGAAAAAAAAATATTTTAAAAAGATTAAATTTTAAGTTTTGTTATATATATTTTATTAGTTATTAATAATAAATTTTAAATTTTAAAAATATAATTAAATACTATTTGTTTAAGATTATAAGAAATTATTATTCATAAAAAATGATGTATTTATAATTAATTTTTAATATATTTTCTGTGAAAATTTTAGAAATATGATTAATAAATAATAGAAAGAGTACAAATATTTTGGATATGCAAAGACATTCGTGTCTAATTGTCTATACTCTATATACATATACATCGCCCAACTTAGTCTAGCTGTCTCGGTGGTGATTGAGTGTTCACCATTTTCAAGGATCTTCACTGATTCAAGCCAAACTTTGTGAAACATTTTTCATTATAAAATGTTAAATTTTGTTGGATACTATTTTTATAAACTTTACTTTATTGTAATTATATATATAAAAAAGAAGACCAACAAAAACACACTTTAAAAGAAAAAAAGTAACAAAGAAGAATATTAAGGAGACTCCTTATGACACATTTTGGCAAAAAAAAATCAAATATATTGCATAAAATAAAATTCAACATGTGCGAGTGCAACAGTCTGATGAATAACAACAATAGGAACAAAGTTTTGTGACATTGGGACATGTTTTAAATTTCCTGCTGGGGTTAAAATGTTTTGAGGGGCGACAACAGTTTTTTAATAATCGATCTAAAAGTAATACTTACTTTTTTTTCTCCATTAAAGTGAGATAATCAATCTTCGAATCTGAAAGGGTCAAATCCCTCACCAATAGATTTTCTGAACTCTTTCCAACACTGTTTGGCTTCCGTATCTTTGTCTAACATCGTGTATATAATTGCCTGTACTTAAAAAAGGGTATTAATTTAAACAACAAAAAACACTCTGATAAAATTTCGATTAAGAAATAAATATAGAGATTTATTATGTTAACGAACCTTATAAAGAGGGATCCGAACATCAGAAATCTGGACATTCTCATCATTTAGACAACTATACTCAGCAGCTTCTTGATACCTTTCCTGGAATATCCTCCAAATAAATTAACCATTAATCATATATAGACAAGAATTTTTAAATATGAGATTGCATTTTAGAATAAGTTATTAATTATGAAGAAGTTTCAGTTGCATACGTATTACATTATATGAAAAATAGAAAATAAAAATATTACCAATAATATTAAAATCTCAACAAGAGCCATCTGCACGTTAAAGTCGGCCTCAGGCTCATTTTTGTATCGCATATTTGCATCGCGAAGAAGCTGCACCGCCTCCTCACATTTTCCTTCTTTCATCCTCCGCACCGCCTCCATCTATTTAAAATCATTTAGTTTTTTTTTTTTAGTTTTTTTTTAATTGATTGATGTTATTGGTATATACTATATATCACAATTAATTCCCATCCAATGAGACTGATTTGGAAGCAGATAACTCATATATATAATTTTTTTGAGTTTTTTTTGTTTTGTTTGCAAACGTCTTACTGTAAAAGAGGTAAATACCAAATATCTTACCATTTGAAAATAGATAAAGAGATACGTCGAAATTGTAAATACTTTATGAAGATAAATACCAAATTGAAATTAGATGAATTATATATTTTATAAGAATTTTTGTTTTGTTAGATTTCTCTAGTTTTTATTGGGTAATAAGAAGAATATATAAATCGTTTGTATTAGTTCAGCAGTCCTAGAAAGTCTAAAAGGGTGAAGAATTCACATGTCACTGTAAAAATTGGGAAACATATAAATATATTTGCAAATTGTACCTTAATGGAATCAATATCTTCCTTTGAAGGCATAGAAGGGAGCTTGTGAAGATTGAACGGTCTTTGAGAAGGAATAGGTTTAGCCGAAGCAAGCATTGAGCTCACTTCAAAGAGGGACCTTAATGCGAACTTAGCCGGCAAAGGATACATCCCAGAGGCAGTGGATACGGCTGAGGTTGGCTTCCCGGATATGATCATGTCGGCGGCGCTTGGATGCGCAGCTGCTGCGGCAATGTAGCTCACACTCTTTATCTTGAAGCCGAAGATACTTAAGGCGCAAGCAAGTGCTAGGGATGCTCTCACCGCTATTTTTAACGGCGTTAAGACCTTTTTATCATCGTAGTTATCACTTTTGCTGTTTGATTTGGCTACCGTGATTGGTGATCTGATGAACAAACGGCCGCTTCGACCAACATTGGAGGGGAAACAAAGAAAAGGGTTTTGAGATCTAAGAGTTAATTTATGTGTGGAGGTGAAATTAGAGAAAGGAAGTGTGAGTGTCTGACTATGGCCTATAAGAAATGTAGAAGCCATTTTTTTTCTTATGATAAAAAAAAACTAAAAGTAATAATTGATTTTTATTGCATTGGTTGATCTTTGTGTTGGGATTGGTTCTTAAATTTTTGTGTGTGCTAGTTTCTCTACACGACCGGAACATTTGAGAGTGTTAGGGCTTGTGAAGGAAAGCATCAATTTGTTGCTTCAGACAGAAGTAACTTCAGTCTGACAGAAAGGCATCAAAGATTTTGCCTAAACAAGCAAAAACGTATATATGGTCACGGTTTCTCTATTCGATTTACTGTTTGGGTATCCTTTCTTTTTCCAAATTACAAGATAAATGCTTTCCATTTTTTTATTTTATTCCAGAGACTTTTAATCTACCGGTAGCAAATTCCAAGATTAGTGTAAGTTTTAGTTAGATTAGGATTACACAAAATATTATCCTTTACCTAAGTTTTGGGAACTTGGAAATACCCAGTCGATATATTCTTTGTTCTTGTGTCTGTCTACTCGGTTAAAGTATAATAAGAACTTCTTTACCTATGATACAAGACTAACATTAGAATAACTTGAATGCTTTCCGCTTCCATTTTTGCAATTCAATTTTCCTTGTATATAAGAGAAACTTTCAAGAAGGCAAATTCTTAGTATTTGACATTTCAAAACAATTAACAATCAGGCAATATATCATTAGGCAAGTATATGGTGAATCAGTCCAAGAACAAGTTCATCATGAAAACCAAATATGGAGCAGCAGTTGCACCCGTATTCGTCCTTGCTGGGGCATATGTTGCTTGGAGCTACATAAATCGTGGTTTATGGAGAAAGAAAGACAATAACAATGGTCGAGATATCAAGAAAAGCAACGGTAAAAGTGTTGTAGACCAAAGAAGAGATGATAATGTTAAAAGCATGGGTAAGGAGGCTTCTTCAGGAAGAGATAAGAGAAGCCTTTCAAGATCTGTATCAATGGGTGCTATCCGAGGAGGAAAATTAGCATTGCAGAGATTGCTTGATTTGCACTCATATCGCGCTGATACTTCGTCCCTTGCGAATGCTGAGATCGAATTTGAAGCATTGCTTTCCAAGGAACACCCAGACTTTGGGTTGCTTCAGGTTGTTCAAATAGAAATCTTTTGTTTCTTTTTTTGGTCAAATCACAGTTTGTTAAAACCCTATTTCTTCTCCCTCTTTGCAGAGAGATATTGTAAAAATGGAAATGAGTGGAAAAGAAGCAAAAGGAGTGGAGATATTGAAGAAAGCATTGGAGAAAGCAAGAAAAGAAGAAAAAGGTCATGAGGCTTATGAGATTGAGATGTTGCTTGTGGAGATGTTGATCTACTTGGTTTGCTCTCTTATTTCATTCCCCACATAAATGATGTTTTTCACTATCTCCATGTAATTTTTGTTTTCTTCATATAGGGAAACATAGAAGAGGCTTCAAAATGTAAGTGTTTAGAGGATGAAGTCATAACAGATGCAAGACGTCCTCTTTACCAGGCAAGTCATAGTAATCCTTTAATTCCATTTTGTCTTTTCTGATTTCGCTTATTGTCAATGCCGTTTAATTATCTCTCAGACTATAATCCATTATCTACGAGGAGATCCTGATAAGCAAGTCGAGGAGACATTCAACAAGTTCAGAGAGATTCAGAAGAATCTACATTGGCCTGGAAGCTCAGAAGAATGTGAGATTGAACAAGTCACATTAGGTGAGTTCAAGAAAGTGATGGAGTCTCTCAAGCAAGAAGTCGAAGACGGCAACAAAAGAAAATTAAAGTCAGACAATAATAAAACGATGGAAGTTAGACTCCCATAATTTCAAGAAATAATGTTATTTTTCAAGAAATGATCAAAAAATTTGGTACATGAACAAAGATTAGTCTTGACAAAAATATACTATCATCAAATGAGACCCCAAGAAAATTCCAACATATATGTATAAGTTTCATGTTTAAATATCGCTTTCACCATAAAAGATTATCGCCTTTAAAAACAAAAACAAATTATTATCGGCTTTGAGAATGGTTTAAAAAACAATCATCCCTATCGTCCACAATTCACATATGCACACTATCGAGTTTGAATAAATTTTTGACAAAGACGTCAACACTACAAACAACTAAAATACATGTTCTGGTGTCTTCAACTAAGCAAATAATGTATCAGTTGGATTAAAATGGGCCAGAATTAAAGCCCAAAATCATCTATACCTGTATATTAAAACAACAAGTTAAATTAGGCCCAATAACTATTGTTGCGAGTTGAAGTAATTTTGGATCTCCATTTGCGATTTTTTGCTCACAGAAGAACCCTAGCCATTTCTGTGCCGGCGTTTCCCCAAATCTCTCGAATCAATGTTGAACCTCCGACGAGTCTTACTCAACGTATCGTCCTACTGCCAACGTTCCCTCTCTCAATCACATTCGGCGTATTCGGGGCTGTTATGTCGATCTATGGCTAAGAATCCGAACAATCTCGGTCAAATTCAAGCTAGACTTTTCACAACAACAAATGTGAAATCTGGACCGAAGCATAGTGGTACGGAGCAAGGCGTGAAGCGAAACAGTGCGGATCACAGACGTAGATTGCTCGCGGCTAGATTTGAACTGAGGAGAAAGCTCTACAAAGCGTTTTGTAAAGATCCAGATCTTCCTAGCGAAATGCGTGACAAGAATCGTTATAAGCTATCGAAATTGCCGAGAAATAGCTCCTTTGCGAGAATTAGAAACCGATGTGTGTTCACTGGTCGATCTCGTTCTGTGCATGAGCTGTTTCGGGTTTCTCGAATCGTTTTTCGTGGATTAGCAAATAAAGGTGCTTTGATGGGAATAAAGAAATCGTCTTGGTAGTCTAAAATGTGACTCTGTCCCAAGTAAGTGTTTAATTCTCGTTATTGTTTTCTATTTGTATGTTACTTTAGATTTAGATGATGATGATGATGATGATGATGTAATGATGTTTTGTTTCAGTGAAGAAGATGATTCTGAAGAAATGGCAGCAAAGAATCAAAGAACTTTTGTGGTAAATACAATTTACCCAAGTAGCTGTTTGTAGGACAAAACTTTGTTTGCTTATCACAAGTGCTGCTCTTTATTTACGATCTCACTCAGCATTACCAATTGAATAAGTTAAACATCATGGCAAATTTTATTTTGCTTATCACAAGGTCTGTTTTCTCTCTATGATCTTATATTTGAGCCATTCTCGTTGAAGTCAAAACTTTGGGCGCAATTTACATGGGAATGTAGGGTTGAGGAAGTAGGTGGTAACTCTGAGCCAGTTTCATTATGGTTCAAGTCTGGAGCTTTAGAGTTTATTTAGTCAAAATTGCTGAATAGAAGAGGGAATTCACTAACACCATACCAAAATAGATTCATGTAAAATTAACCACATACTATATGCTTATGTACCCTTTGGATTTTTTCAAACAAAATCTGGCTAGAAGTAAACGACACTTTAGATTGATAAGGTTATTGTATAGTAAGGTGAAAGCGTACAGCATCTAAGCTGCTCAAGTCTCTAGAAGCAGCAGCAGAAGAGTTTTGATAAATATCTTAAACAGAAAACATCATCACGATCAACCATCTGGTTTAAGGTTTTGAGAGAATCCTCAACTCAGGGTTCATGGTTTTGCCTGAGTACATTTCTTCCGAGAAACACTCTGCCTCTTGAAACACTCATTCACCATTACAGTGAGTGTCTCTGAATCTAAACAAACCTTTTTTCCTAAATATAGTGTCTCTGAATCTAAACAAACCTTTTTTCCTAAATATCTAAAAGATGTCATTTTCTTCAATCTATCTCTAACAGTTGTTGCAACAACTTGTTCTTTTTTTTTTGTCTACACAGCATTTATCGAAGTTGTTTTCATCTTCCATTTTTCTTTTTCACATAAAGAAAACAAGATTATTGGTCCATATTAAATAGAGAACCTATGTTAGCCACTGTCGTGTAGACTAATGACTACGACTTCCACGCGGTTTGTCGTGAAAAGGTCCCTAAAATGTCTACCTTTCTCGATCTATTTTTTAACATATCCATCAAAATCTCAATGAGTTATGCCAAATGTAAAAAAATTTAAAGTAATGGAACAAAAAAGAACAGCTGGACGGGATTTTGGATAAAAGGACACTACATTTCCCTACTTTTGCTCACTGCCCAACAAAAAAGACGCAAAAACACTTTCTACTGTTCACAAAGAGATGGTGCTTTACAAGAACAATAATAGTTGCAAATCGATTTCAATTTTAATACTTGTGCTTGGTTTCTCCATCTTCGCCGCTGCAGATACCGGCGGCAAAATTTCGCCGGTCGAAGATGGTACGTTATGCACTCACTCAATCTCATCAATTTTCTTAGGTTTCGTTCGGTTAAGTGGTTACTGTGAGTTGAGTTTTCTCATAGTGTCAAGGGATTTGACGAAAGCATGATTATATTTTCTTCTGTGGTTGTTTAATTTCGTAAACCTAACACATTCTCTCTATGCCGAGAACAGAGGATTCATCATGGTCTGTGGTACTTAGTTCTTCTCTCTGGAATGTGTCACTTACAGATCTGGATAAGGAATTAATAGTTATAAGTCTTCACTTGGATTTGAGGGTTCGGTTTTAGGGTCTTACCCCAATCTCACTTCTTCTAAAAGTCAGCTTGTAATCTAGCTTAGCATTCATGATTCATAACTGGTCTCAGCTGAGCAATGAGTAAAAGTTTAGCTCATTAATCTTGGGGTGTAAAAATCTGTTGATTCCAATTTAAGCCATGACAATTAGGAATGAAACAAAAATTCGTGGGTCTATTTGTTAATTTAAAATAGTTGTAGGCCATCCTGGGTAAAAGAATAGAAAATCCCTCTTCCATTGGCTTTCAATTCAAGTTTTCAACTCTCAAAACAATTTTTATTTGTCTTTTACTCTTTAGCAAACTAAATTAGAGTAGCATTAACCCCTTAAATTGTAGTTAGTTTCTCTTTTTTGTCAAATATAGTAAATAGATGAAGAAAAGAAATAGATGGTTCCCGCCAAGTGCCCTCTTTTTGTTGTTAGTGTGTTTAGTATAATTTTTTTTAACACATACTAAACCTTAATTGTCTCTTTTCTTTGATAAGAAAACAAACTCAAAAGTCAAAACCAACAATTATTTACGTTCCTTAAGGCACAGGGCACATATAAATGTAGACACAAGACAAATGGTAGTAGTCAAAAGAATGTCGAGAGCCAGAAATGTTAATGCATGCATGGGGCCCGAGAGATGAAATGGTTCAATTCTCGTGTATTGCCGCAACTGTTTCTCCCTTTTGATCAGTTTCATCGTATTTTTTTCTCCTTTTATCTACAGAATTAATAACATCGTGCCTAATTCTTGTGAACCTCACGTGAAACGCGAGATTTTGGGATGAAATTATTTGTCTAGATTACATATTCTTGAAAAAAACAAAAAAAAATGTATGGCTCAAATTTGGATATAGACGATATTTAATTAAGGGACCAACGAATTATTATACGTCTCCATCACTAATATATATTGCTGACACCATTTTTAAATTCCGTATTTATTTCTTTTTATCTCAATAACTTATAATGATTTACTGTTTTAACCGGAATTCTTTTCTTCCAGGCTTGGTGGTCAACGGTGACTTCGAGACTCCGCCGTTGAACGGCTTCCCTGATGACGCCATTGTCGAGGACTCCTCTAAGATCCCAAGCTGGCGATCCGATGGCACGGTGGAGCTAATCAAGTCCGGTCAAAAACAAGGTGGAATGATCCTAATCGTGCCTGAGGGCCGCCACGCCGTTAGATTAGGCAACGAAGCAGAGATCAGTCAGGAACTGGCGGTGGAGAAAGGCTCAGTCTACTCAGTCACGTTCAGTGCTGCTCGCACGTGTGCACAGCTTGAGTCGCTGAATGTTTCAGTGGCTTCGGATGAGCCGATCGCGTCGCAGACCATTGACTTGCAAACGCTTTACAGCGTTCAAGGGTGGGACCCATATGCGTGGGCGTTTGAAGCGGTTGTGGATCGCGTCCGATTAGTTTTTAAGAATCCTGGCATGGAGGACGATCCTACTTGTGGGCCCATCATTGACGACATCGCCGTTAAAAAACTCTTCACTCCTGATAAACCCAAAGGTAAACGTTTCGTTTTTTCAAAACTAACCCCTTAATTTCTCTTCTTTTTCTGTTTTTGATACCAAAGTTTATATAGACTTTTAAATTGCACCCTCATTAAAACAGTCCAGTGTTTATAAATCTTCCAATTTAACCCCAATAGAAGGATTAAAGTAAAATTAACTAATTCTTTTTTTTTTTTTATTGTTGTACTTTTACAGAGAATGCAGTGATTAATGGAGATTTCGAAGAAGGTCCATGGATGTTCAGGAACACGAGTTTAGGTGTTCTGCTTCCGACAAGTCTCGACGAAGAAATATCGTCTCTTCCGGGATGGACCGTCGAATCGAACCGAGCAGTCCGGTTTATTGATTCGGACCATTTCTCAGTCCCTGAGGGAAAGCGAGCTATCGAGCTTTTATCAGGCAAAGAAGGCATCATTTCTCAAATGGTTGAGACAAAGGCGAAGATTCCGTACAAGTTGTCTTTCTCATTAGGTCACGCAGGCGACAAATGCAAGGAACCTTTGGCTGTTATGGCTTTTGCCGGCGATCAAGCTCAGAACTTTCATTACGTAGCGCAAGCGAACTCAAGCTTCGAAATCTCAGAATTGAATTTCACGGCGAAAGCAGAACGTACGAGGATCGCTTTTTACAGCATTTATTACAATACGAGGACGGACGATATGAGTTCCTTGTGTGGGCCTGTGATTGATGACGTCAAGGTTTGGTTCTCCGGGTCTAGTAGAACTGGATTTGGGTTTCCGATTTTCATTCTTCTCGCATTGGTTTTCATCTAGATTGTTCCGGTTTAGAAATTGTATTAGCGGTCCGGGAATTTATACGGGTCCCAATAACAGTATGGCTATGTATCGGTTCATGCTACTAGAAATGAGCAAGTGTCTATCTTTTATGCAATTTGTGTTCGTTTAATGTCAATCAGACTTAAACAATTATAGAACAAGGCTATCCATTTTAGTACTTCTATTGCAAATTGAGGTAAACTAGTTCACGAAAATCATTCCACAATGATGTTTTTTTGGTGATGTTATATGCCTTAAGCTAGTTATTTATATAATGGGTTGTTTCTTGGAACCTAATTAGATCTAGAAACTTTGGAAGACTTCGAGACTAAAAATAGAATTCTCTTTAACAGAGCTAATAACGTTCATTGACTTCTACAAATATTATAGTGATATCAAAGAATTTATTGTTACGTCATTACCAATTCGCTAACTAGTTGATCACATGAAACTTACATTACTTGGTTACAATGAACCTTGTCGTATATTAGTTTTTTCAAGTAGAAAACCGAGATAGAGGGTTTGCATTTGCTCCAAATAATACAGAAAAAGGACAGTTTTCTACTTGTTAAGACATGCTTATAGTTTTAACTAAATTGGTGGGGGCCATACATGATACAGAAAGAGTTTAGGTCGCATGATATACAAGGATTATATGATGATCAGCTTGGTTACTTTTCATGTATCTTATTTTGCAGCAAATGGAAACTGCAAAAGGTGGACTTAAATGTGGAAGTAGAAGAAGAAGATGACGGTTGGGAAGAAGCCTGAAAGCAGATATATAGAATTAAGGTTGATTTTCAATTGTCGTGTGCACCAACAGTGACCTAATTAGTAACTTACTGGGAATCTCATCATCTACACCAATTTTATCAATGGTTATACATTTTTATTTATACTTGTTAAAGCAGACAAAAGGTTGAAATAAAACTGGTTGGACGAGATTCCATTTACATGATATCATTTTTTTTTCCCTCATTTTTACGGTTTGAAAATTAGAAAAACACTTCACTAACTAAAACCAAAAAAACAAACCACTACACTAACGTTCCAAGATTTCTATATGTCTCGTTATTTGCAAAAGATTTGCCCTCTAGCAAATGAACCCACATGAACAAAGATTTTGCACCAGTTTTAATAACGTGTGTGTGTGTGTGGTTCCCAGCAATGTTCCAGGAGCAACACTGTCTCCCTTTTCTTCAAGTACCTTGTGAAATTAAAAAGAACAGCATTAGATAACCAACCAAAAAGGAGTTAACATATTGAAATAACGCTTGACATCAAAGTAAGAGAATATTATCCCCCACAAGCCTTAATATTAGGTGGTAAATTTTCATTTCTTATACTTTTTATGAGCATCATCATAGATGAAAGTAACATATCAGAACATAACATATAACATTTGTTGAAAGATATCTCTCATTTCTTTCTATGAGACTATTACAATATACAGTGCAACCAGCCAACCAAAAAAGCTCTAACATTGGTTTCCATCTAGGTTTTCCGTTTCAGAAATTGTATTAGCGGCCCGGGAGTTTAGACGGGGTCCCAGTGACTGTATGGCTATGTATAGGTTCAAGCTACTAAAATTGAGGAAGTGTCTATCTTTTATGCAATTTGTGGTCGTTTAGTGTCAATCAGACTTAAAACAATTATAGAATAAGGTTTATTAGTTCTATTGCAATTTGAGGTAAACTAGTTTACGAAAATCATTTCACAATAGTTATTTGTTTGGTGGTGTTATGCCTTATGCTATTTATTTATAATGGGTTGTTTCTTGGAACCTAATTAGATTCGTGCAACTCTCATTTATAATTTTGAGATATCATTCTAAGTGATATCTATATCTGGATTAGTCTCTTAGAAAAAGAAATGAGCACTTTCAAGGTAATCTAAAAATTTTAAACACTAAACCGATAAGCGTGTCGTAGTGCACTGCATTAAAACTTCTAAAAAAGTCCGAAATAAAATAGATCTAGAAACTTTGGAAGTCTTCGACACTAAAAAATAGAATTCTCTTCAACGGAGCCAAATAGCTAATAACGTTCATTGACTTCTACTGTTCTACAAATATTATAGTCATATCAAAGGATTAGGTGGAGAAGTTATTCCAATGTGTAATTACTATTTTGCTGATTTTTCTTCAACTTTCCAAAGTGATTCTTCAAAGTTCAAACGTAGGTATGTATTTTGAAAAAAACAGAAGAAAATAGAAAAATCAACATTCAAAAAAGTTGAATCACAAGAGAAATTGTAATATGTTTCTTTTTATTTTTGTCAAAATTGTAATGTTTTATATGATTACCCTATTATAATGCCAACTATAGTCAAAATAAAGATTAAAACGTCATGCAGCTATTACAGTATTTTAATAGAAAATATTTGATTCTGTAATCAAAACATTATCCAAAACTATATATTTAAGTGCGCATGTAGACGTACGTAGTACACGTAATGAAAATGATTTACATAATGGGTCAGCGACGTTGATTCTCTACAGAATAATATAAACGGGCAAAGGAAGAATCTTCTGAGACAAAAACATGAAGAAAATAATCTTCAATCGACAAAAGTTTTTTAGGTTTTTACTCCAAGAACTTTCCAAACGTTTCCAATCTTCAAGTGTATATCGTGTATTGATATGGTTTTAAAAATAGATAAGTGGTATTTTATTCTGGTCAATGATTCGACCAACTTTTAGCTCGAGAAAGGTTGTTTCAAATGCTTAGAAAACTTTTATTTTGGTCAATGATTCAAGTGCTTAGATTCGAATCCATAAACTTACATGAGAAAGTTTTTTTTTTCTTTTTTGTTGACCAATTACATGAGAACGTTTGTTGATTTTCTAATATAACAGTGGTATCAGATTAATAATAACTCATGAGAATGTTTGAGTTTAATCATTGCTTCCCAATTCATACATACTTGCATATCTTATTCTTTATATTTTTCCTATGGCATTCTTATCTGCTGGGCAACTAAATTTCATAATTGAGTCGTCTCTGTTCTCACTCTTTAATCTGTCACATTCAAATTAAATCGGCCAGTCAAATATTCAAAACATATGGTTTATATATTCTTAATTATTCTCAGCAGATATTGTTTGTGTTTATCTATTGTATTTCTGACACGTAATTGTGTTTATCTCATTGTTTAGAGATTGAAAAGTATCTAAATAAGTCAATTAAATAATAAAAAAATTTAGTCAATAGTTTAACGATATAACATGCTATCTAAACTCCACAGCTTAAGCCTATGGTACTTTAGCATATTTCAATATCTTAAACTCACTAAAAGTACGTTTTAAAGTACTGTTTCGATGGATTCTTCGATACGCTCTAAAAATTGATTTGCTCTTGAATTTTTAAATCAACCATAGTATCAACCACGGATGGATAAAGGACAAGTTGTAATCCCAACCAGAGTATCCACGGATAGATAAAGGACAAGTTGTATTCTATCCCTAAAAATCTAAAATATTTATTTGGATGGAAATAAATATCACTTGAATTGCGCTATACGTAACTTGAGACGTCATTATACATCATAAAATTTATATAAAATGTTGTCCTGGACACGCGCACTTGTAGTTGTGTATGAACATTTAAAGTTTGTTTGCCAGTCAACCATTTTAGACGAAGTCGAAGTACAACTTGAATTATTCTGTCGGCTAAGCTATAATTGGGCAATTTGATTATTTTAATGATTTAGAGCAAATCGGGTTGATATGTATGAGAATAGTGCTCAAACTATGCCTTTTTAAGGTCAAAAAGCTTTCTAAAACAAACAATTCATTTGGGAGTTGAAACTAAAGTCATCTGTAGAGATAGATACAAAACCTCAAAATTCCTTCAAGGAGCAGTATCTATTTGACAGCGAGGTAATTAGAAAGGTCAACATACTCACAAATGTCAAAAATAATGTTTATGAATTAATACCCTTTTCACTGTATTACAGATATTCATCAGTCGTCTTTTTATTAGACAAGCAAGAAGAACTTAATGCTATTAATCACAACTTACCACCTAATTAGAATTTTCTATATTAGCCGATCTTCAACAATAACTCACAAGTCAATTCAAAATCTCCATCTCCGATCTCTTTCTCGATGTATAATTAAGAAAATATTAAAAAAAAAACAGAGCAGAGAAAGACATGTGATTTCTTCTTGTCCCAATACCATTGCTATTTGCGTGCGAACAGCTTCAATCCAATTCCCCAAAACCTCTAAGAAAATTCTGCAAAACCCACCAAACAAAGAACACCAAGAAAGACAAAAACTAGGCAAGACAAGAAAGCAAAACCCTCTTCTTCTTGTTTACCATAAGAATCAATCATTTCCATATATACACATAAAAACTCAAATCAAATACACAGCATAAACCCATTAAGAAAAGCTTTAATCAAACACAAGTAGAAACATGCTTTTCTCTGTTTCTATATTTGCCTCTTTCACACCATACTTAGTCTCAGCATTACTTCTCTTCCTTTTGCTCGAGCAACTCTCTTACCTTTTCAAAAGACGTAACCTCCCTGGCCCACTCTTCGTCCCTCCGATCATCGGAAACGCCGTTTCACTTGTCCGTGACCCCACTTCCTTCTGGGACAAGCAATCCGAGACGGCAGGCATCTCAGGCCTCTCCGCCAACTACCTCATCGGAAAATTCATCGTCTACATCAGAGACACAGAGCTTTCCCATCAAATCTTCTCCAACGTTCGTCCCGATGCCTTCCATCTCGTCGGACATCCCTTCGGGAAGAAGCTCTTCGGTGATCACAACCTCATCTACATGTTCGGTGAGGATCATAAATCCGTTCGCCGTCAGCTCGCTCCTAACTTCACTCCCAAGGCACTCTCTACCTACTCTAATCTCCAGCAATTAGTTATCCTCCGTCATCTACAACGGTGGGAGGAGAGTACCTCCGGCGGTTCTCGTCCGGTGTCGCTACGAAGCCTCGTCCGTGAACTCAACCTAGAGACTTCTCAGACGGTTTTCGTTGGACCCTACCTTGACAAGGAAGCAAGGAACAGGTTCCGTACTGATTACAATCTGTTCAATCTCGGATCCATGGCCCTCCCTATCGACCTCCCTAGCTTCGCCTTCGGTGAGGCTCGCCGGGCGGTGAAGAGGCTAGCAGAGACACTCTCCGTTTGCGCGGGAAAATCGAAAGCGAGGATGGAAGCAGGGGAGGAGCCGACATGTTTAATCGATTTCTGGATGCAAGCGATCGTCGCGGAGAATCCGCCGCCGCCGCACTCCCGAGACGAAGAGATCGGCGGTTTGCTTTTTGATTTTCTGTTTGCCGCGCAGGACGCTTCCACCTCATCACTCCTTTGGGCTGTGACGTTGCTTGATTCTAATCCGGAAGTGCTGAGCAAAGTGAGGGAAGAAGTGGCCAAGATCTGGTCGCCGGAGTCCAACGCCTTGATCACCATTGATCAGCTCGCGGTGATGAAGTACACGCGCTCGGTGGCGCGTGAGGTCGTGAGATACCGTCCGCCAGCAACTATGGTCCCACACGTCGCTGCTACAGACTTCCCTCTCACGGAATCGTACACAGTTCCAAAAGGTACAATTGTATTTCCCTCCGTTTTTGACTCCTCGTTTCAAGGGTTTACTGAACCGGACCGGTTTGATCCGGATCGGTTTAGCGAGACCAGGCAAGAGGATCAGGTGTTCAAACGCAATTTCTTGGCTTTTGGATGGGGCCCGCACCAGTGCGTGGGCCAGCGTTACGCGCTCAACCACCTTGTGCTCTTCATCGCAATCTTCTCGTCGCTGTTGGATTTCAAGAGGCTTCGATCGGACGGCTGCGATGATATCGTCTACTGCCCCACGATATCGCCCAAAGACGGCTGCACTGTGTTCCTGTCTAGGCGCGTGTGGGAACTTACCCCAACCTGTTCTTCTTGAACTGATTTGGATTTTCTCAGTTTATTGGTGATCAAAGTCAAGACTCAAGTTGTGTTCGTGATCGTGATGTGTCACTCGAAGTGAGTGACCCTAGAAGCGTTATTGTCTTATTGAATTTGAGAGGAGATGTCATTGCTTTGCCATCTCTTCACCAGATCTGTCTTTGTCTTTTTTCTTTTGCTCAAGTGAAGTTATTACGTGCTTTCAAATGTTTAATTTAATATTTTATATTCTTCCTCCAAAATAAAATTTTAAACCCCCTAACGCCCATCCACTCCACGACACAAAGCCAAAACCATACAATTAAACACAATCAATATTTTTTGTATTTTGGCATTCCTTTTTTTAAACTAAATATTTGCAAGTTAACTATCACTAATAAATATTAATACTACTGTTAAGATATAATAGCATCACCTAATGTTTATGTAGCGAATTACGTAAAAACTGAGAAGCTTTCAGAAACGCAAAATAATAGAAGTAAAAAGACGAAATATGAAAATCAGATTTATTTTCTTGTCGAACAATTTGTTGGGCCGATTTTTTTTCTAAGCTAATTGAGCTTAGTTAAATTGAATAGTGTGAATGAGAAATGGGCTATAATGGATTGGCTGAGCTCAAGTTGGAGCTCCAGTTGTTGTTGGATCGAGTTGAATTAAACGTAGAAAACAAGAGACGATTCCTTGAGATTCGGTCTCTTTTATTTTTCACGATCCCTAAAAATTAGATTCATGGAGATTATGGTTTCATCATGTTACCTAGATTTGTGCTCGACTGAGTTCAATTTGTTGATAAAAAAAATTCAATTCAAGATAATCCAAAACCTCTCTAAAAACTCACACTTCAAGTCGTCTTCTAGAGAGAAACGATTTTACACACATACACAAAAGCAAAAACTCCAGCAATCTTTCTTTTTTTAAATAAGTGTCTCGAAAGTATCGTAGAGTAATAGTTTGTATAGAACTGTGTGTTCGAGTGATAGCTAAATCGGTTATTGGTGGTTGTATCCTGAGACTCTTGAATCTTTGGTTTTCGTTGCATTGCGGGTGATTCAAAAAGTTAAGGAAAGAGATTAGTCTCGCCTCCACTCGCTCTCTTCCCTTAACGTTTATGAATTTTTAGTTTCAATCACATTTCCGTAGTGTTGCTAATTTGAGCTCCTACACAATTTCCATAATACAATAATATGCTTATCAAGGTGTTGTTGAATGTTGACCATTCTTTGGTTAGACCGTGTAATATATTTATGTCCCTTTTTTGTCACCGACAATCCTTAGCAATGGCAGGTGCCAATGCTGCTATTAAATGAAATTGTAGTTAAGTGAGCTACAGTAAGTCTGTCTAACGACTTTGATTCCCATTGCATTATCCCGCATTCGTGTTTGCATGTTACTAACTTTCTTCTTTGGACTATACAGTTCTTCTAGAGTGGATTGGACCCGTGTGTGTTAGGGGCTTTTTGTCATAACAGACACTGCCTTTGTCGTTTTGACTTGTAGAGTTGTAATAGAAAAAAGTTCGGTGGTTTCACTTTCATTCTCCTTCAAAAAAGTGTTAAGAGGACACATCAATCAAGTTCCGTACGAAGAAGGTGAAAAAAAATGTTGAAAGAGTTTATGAAGATGTCAGCAAATTGGTGCTCGATAGGAAAATACATGTAAATAACATAGCCAAGAGGCAATATATTATTTTTGTCCTAATAAAATGGTAATCAACTTCTACGTCTTTCGAATGGTTGTGAAATATAAAATTAATGGAGAGATGGATGGTAGATATATAGAGTGCCACATTGAAACATGGCAGAATGAAAGAGATATCCAATTTGGTTCGTTTGTAGTCCGAGCGAGAGTTTTCTTATAACATGTACAGTCACACATCACGTAGGCATGAGGAGATTGAGGATTATCCTTAGTAAAGTAAAGATTAAGAGTTTAAGTCATTCTGAGATATCGCAAATTGTTTCAGAAGAAAAAAAATGAGTTTGTTTGAGTGTGCATTTTTTGGAATACGAAATTTACAATAAACTAGATATTTGGCCTGGTATGGATAAATCATTGAAGCTTACTTGCAAGACTTCCAAAGTAGAATTATTTAGATCCAATTTGTGTAGAATCTAGATTGTGGTCATTTGTCTATCATAGTATCATCACAACAGTGAACCTCTTGTCTTGTACTCATGTTTAAATAAATTTGAATATCATTTATATATTATAAAATACAAATATTGTGGTCATTTATTTTCGTGTCAGTTACCTTTATTTCTCAGCTGTCTATACTGACAACAATTCAATTACGGTAGATCAAATGTGGCCGACAAACAACAACAAAACTTCTGCTGCAACACGTGCAAAGCCTCAACAGTGAGTACATACAAATGTCATGAATCTACCAAGTACCATTCTAGTGTACCAACCAACCTTACAATGAATAGTTGCCATACTCGTACTTGTAGGAGGCTGGAATAGTAAATGTAACTTCTTCTTCTTTTCTCGTGGGGCAAATCTGTTAATCATTTGTATCATATGTAAAAATGCTAAAATAATACTTTTGTAAAACAGAAAAATATCAATTAATCTGTATCATTTGTATTTATTAAGAATCAAATGCTAAATCTAAAAATTAAATAAACTTTTGACCAATTATTCATTAAGGGAGTTTCCACACTATTATTTATAAGCTTATGGTAAATGATGCTGGTAGCTAGTATTATATTTTTTAAAACTTCAAAATATAATTTACTCTTATACATACCATATACCAGAGACAAATAGTTATAATGTATACTAGATTCGTACCCGCGGTCAAATATTTTGATATAAATTATAGTTTTTTTGGTTTTTTAATGTTTAGATTCAAATATGTAATCCATAATTGCAAATTCGTAATTATCTGTCAAAATGAATAATTACAAATTTTTTCGCAAAAAAAACAATATGTTTCTCACCAAAACACTTGATCTTGTAATTTTCCTAACAAACTGCAGTTCCGTTATGCAAAAATAAATAATTTACAGTTTTTCTGCCAAAAACTGATCCGTTTCTTGCAAAAAAAAATCGACTTTGTAATTTTCATAATGAATTGCAAATTCGTAATTTTCCACCAAAATGAAAAATTTACAAATTTCCAGCCAAATAGAAATGTAATTTTTTCGCCAAATAATGTATATGATTATATTATATAATAATTTAAAATAAATTAAAAATAAGATCAAATAACTCGATTTCATAATTTTCCTAACGAACTGCAAATCAGTTCTACTAAAATGAAAAATTTATAATTTTCCACCAAAAACTGATATGTTCCCCGCAAAAAAAAAAAAAATAGATGTCTGCCTAACGATATTGATCCTGTTTTATTTGTTTTAATATGGATGTTTGGAAACACCTATTTTTGTGTATTTGGAAACACTATTTTTGTGTATGTTTGGAAACAGGTTTAGTGATAAGTTTTTTAAATTTATTTTTAGGGACTGTTTGAAAACACTATCTTAAAGTGGTTTTTTTTTAATAGTGTAAATAGATTTATAGATGTCTGCCTAACGATAAAACAAATGATACATTTTATATAGTGTTAATTTGAAAATCTAAACGACAAATATCACGTGCATGCTTTATACAGTATCCAAATTTTTTTTTAAGTAAGTTGAAAAATATATATATTTGGTGGTCGTAAAACATCTGAGTGTGACAATTAACGATTTGATTTGATTTTTTTTTGTTAAAGGGTATTCAATAACGATTTGATTTTAAAAGGTTCATATATTCCTTTTGATTACTGAAACTCAGTTGAAAAGTAAGGATTTTTTAAATATCACCTCTGACCTCTATCACATTACATTAACTGGTTTTAATCATATTTCTTAATAAAAAAAACTTATATTATTATTACTCATATACATATTTGCATGTCGTAGTAAGATATGAGTAATAGTTGATGTCGTGACATCGATATAATGGACGGAAACCAAAATTTTGGATTTGACACAATGCATGCATGCATGTTGACACGAAAACAATATATAGTTTTTTTTGTTAAAAAAAGTTATTTGCTAAAATAACATGTTAGTTTAGTTGCATTTTGCAAAACAACATGATAAAAGTGAATGAATAAACAAAATAATTTATTTACATAGCAAACTGAGTAAAATATATAACCATTATTTTGTCTACCTTCAACTAAAATTGATTTATCTCTATTATTTCCACAATTATGTGGTACATATACCATAGTTAATTATGTCATATGACCAACCATAAATGTTTTTTTTCACGTATCAGATACAGACTATGGAAACAGTTATAACAATCATAGCCAATATATACACTAAACTCAATCAAACCCCATTCACAAGAAGAAGAAACAAAGAAAGATGGCTTTCCTAGTTTCCATATTCGCCTCTCTTGCACCATACATAGTCTCAGCGTTACTCCTCTTCCTTCTCCTCGAGCAACTCTCTTACCTTCTCAAGAAACGTAACCTCCCTGGCCCTCTCTTCGTCCCTCCGATCATCGGAAACGCTATTCCACTAGTCCGTGATCCCACTTCCTTTTGGGATAAGCAATCCGCGGTGGCGGGAAATTCCGGTGGCCTCTCCGCTAACTACCTCATCGGAAAATTCATCATCTACATCAGAGACACAGAGTTTTCACATCAAATATTCTCCAACGTTCGTGCCGATG
Organism: Cardamine occulta; assembly: GCA_028015245.1. NCBI lineage: Eukaryota > Viridiplantae > Streptophyta > Magnoliopsida > Brassicales > Brassicaceae > Cardamine > Cardamine occulta. The sequence goes on along the minus strand of CM051377.1, from coordinate 13,323,541 downwards.
CCTTTCATCCTCTTGGACATCCTTTTGGTAAGCAGCTCTTTGGTGATCACAGCCTCATTTACTTGTTCGGTGAAGATCACAAATCCGTTCGCCGTCATCTTGCTCCTAACTTCACCCCCAAGGCACTCTCTACTTACTCTGAACTCCAGCAAATACTTATCCTTCGTCATCTACGGCGGTGGGAGGAAAGTTTCTCCGGCCGACCGGTGTCTATGCGAGATCTCGTCCGTGAACTCAACCTAGAGACTTCTCAGACGGTTTTCGTTGGACCCTACCTTGATGAGGAAGCTAGGAATAGGTTTCGTACTGATTACAATAATTTCAATCTTGGATCAATGGCGCTCCCGATCAACCTCAGTGGCTTCGCATTCAGAAAGGCCCGCGAGGCGGTGATGAATCTGGAGGAAACACTCTCCGTCTGCGCCGGAAAATCGAAAGCGAGGATGGCGGCAGGGGAGGAGCCAACATGCTTAATCGATTTCTGGATGCATGCAGTCGTGGCGGAGATCGAATCGGGGAATCCGCCGCCGATTCACTCAGGAGATGAATCCATCGGTGGTTTGCTTTTTGATTTTCTGTTTGCAGCGCAGGACGCGTCCACGTCATCACTCTTATGGGCGGTGTCGCTGCTTGATTCTCATCCGGAAGTGCTGAGCAAAGTGAGGGAAGAAGTGGCCAAGATTTGGTCGCCTGAGTCCAACGCGTTGATCACCGCCGATCAGCTCGCGGAGATGAAGTACACGCGCTCCGTGGCGCGTGAGGTTGTGAGATATCGTCCGCCGGCAACTATGGTCCCACACATCGCTACTACGGAATTCCCACTTACGGAATCGTACACTATCCCGAAAGGTACAATTGTTTTTCCCTCGGTTTTTGACTCCTCGTTTCAAGGGTTTACTGAACCGGACCGGTTTGATCCTGACCGGTTTAGCGAGACTAGGCAAGAGGATCAGGTGTTCAAACGCAACTTTTTAGCTTTCGGATGGGGTGCACACCAGTGCGTGGGCCAGCGTTACGCGTTGAACCACCTAGTGCTATTCATCGCAATGTTCTCGTCGTTGTTGGATTTCAAGAGGGTTCGATCGGACGGTTGCGATGATATCATCTACTGCCCCACGATATCGCCCAAGGACGGGTGCATGGTGTTCTTGTCTAGGCGCGTCGCAACATATCCCAACCTCTCCTTGAACTGATTTGTGTTTTTTTAATTATTAGTATTGGAAGTCAAGACACAAGTGTGTTCGTTATCGTGATATGTGTCGCTCGTGGCTCTCGGAGTGAGTGACCCTAGCTAGAGCATTATTGTCTTATTGAATTCGAGAGGCCTAGGTGTTATTTATTTTGCCATCTCTTCAGCAAATCTGTGTTGTCTTTTTTCTTTTGCCCCATTGAAGTTATGACGTCGGTTTCCATATGTTCAAAATCTATTTTGTATTCTTCTTTTATAATAAAACACCATAACGCTCCATCACAATGCTTCTAAAGTGGATTGGACATGTGTGTTTAGGCTTTATTGTGACCAACATTTGCATCTGTCAGTAAGCAGTAACGTAACATAAAAATGTTAGTCGTGGTCTCACTTTTATTCCCCTTGGGAATGGTACTTGAGTATGAATTTGTTTGATCGTCCATTCTTTGACACACAAATTTACAATATTATTTGACCTGGTACGGATATAATATTGGAACTTTACTAGTAGTAAGACTTCAACAGAATGTGGGCTTAGATAATTATTTGGGTCCAATGTGTGTTAGAATCACAATTTGTGTATATTCTTAAACTTGAGTATAAATGAAATGACAAGGAATGAAATAACCAAATTTTGGTGGGTAAAGAGTAAAGGCACTTAACGTTCTACAATTATCAGCCAGCCCATTGGGCTTTATGATTTCAATTAAGAATTAGGGTTTTTTTTTTGCGAATGCTCATTTATAAACAACAAGAACCCTAGCCGCATATATTTTGGTTGAGGTTGCTACCGTACTGTCCCCTCGAGACGAAAATGGGTTCTTTCAGGGTAAGCTCGAACACACTCTGGTTGATTTCAATGTTTCCAGTGCTGCTGTTTCAAGTTCTTCCCTCGACGAATCTGATCTCTGCTTTGTCATTTGTTTTTTTTTTGCAGTTTCACCAGTACCAGGTTGTCGGAAGAGCTCTCCCGACAGAGAAAGATGAGCACCCAAAGATTTACCGGATGAAGCTATGGGCCACGAACGAGGTCCGTGCCAAGTCCAAGTTCTGGTTAGTCAAATTATTTTTCTCTCTTTGGGATTGATTTTTATTTTTTATTGATTGCTGAATTATTTTGCTTGATCTTTAGCTAAAGTTTGTAATTTTGGATTAGGTACTTCTTGAGGAGCCAGAAGAAGGTCAAGAAGAGTAATGGACAGATGCTCGCCATCAACGAGGTACTTAACTCATTGATGAAATGACAAATCTCAAGTTATTATACCTCACTGTCTTAGGAACATAGCGATTTAGGTTAATTTATCCGGAAAGCAAATGTAATTGCTAAATCAGAACAGTAGCGTTTTCATTGATCTAGTCGTTTAGATTTCGTATAAAATCTCACATTTGTGTCTTTGTTTCACCTATGACTCTAGTCCTTTGTTTCCTGACGATTTATCTAACTAGAAAGCTTAGGTTCCCCAAAAGTATTTTGCTTGACTCTGGATATTCTTCTTTACTTGCAATTGAATCAGAGTGTAAACAATGTCATGTTATTGCTTTTCTCCGCTTTACTAGTGTAATCCATAACTAAATTGTTTGCACAGATCTATGAGAAGAACCCGACAACGATCAAGAACTTTGGAATCTGGTTGAGGTACCAGAGCCGAACTGGATATCACAATATGTACAAGGAATACCGTGACACCACTCTTAACGGAGGTGTGGAACAGATGTATACAGAGATGGCATCCCGACACCGTGTCAGATTCCCTTGCATCCAGATCATTAAGACAGCCACTGTCCCAGCCAAGCTTTGCAAGAGAGAGAGCACCAAACAGTTCCATAACAGTAAGATCAAGTTCCCATTGGTGTTCCGCAAGGTGAGACCACCGAGCAGGAAGCTTAAGACGACTTATAAGGCCTCCAAACCCAACTTGTTCATGTAAAAGGTCTCTGATTGACTTTTTTTTTGGGTAGACGAATCGATGATGAAGTTATATGCTCTGTTGTTTTTGGATTTTCTCGGATGTTTTTGTTTATCAATATTTTAGGAGTATTCATGAAACTCAACTCGACATTTCTGGATTTTATGCTACTTGTTTACTTATGAAAATTCCAATCTCTTATTCCTAATTCCTATTGTGTTCTTGATGTATAATACGAAAAGATTTTAAATCTTGGACTGAGGGACATACTTGGTGTCAGAATACGTATAAATACGATACGTATAAATTTTCAATAAAGACTAACCTGAAACTCTTAACATTAGAACAGGGGCATTTCGGTCATTTTCTGTACCGAGTGGACAAAGATCTGATCTCCTTTCACTTTGGGTAGAAAGAGAAAAGATTCTTACTTGAAACTGAGCTTATAAGATCGTTTGAGGAGTATCTTCAGTGAAAGTCAACGCAGACACCACAAGAAGACTCTAAGTCTCTCGTAAATGTCGTCACACGACCACCACCATCATCACCACGATCATGAGCAAGGCCACAAGTTCGTGTTTCCTTGATTATTCTCATTGTAAAGTTTTGATCTTCCACAATCCATCACCATTTCTATCTGTCTATTTCTGTTAAAGTAGGAAATCAGACGGTACCGATGCGAATTCTTCGTGGGTGGGGCCGGACGGAAAGGTGTACCATAGTCACGATGGACTGGCACCGCACTCACACGAACCCATCTACTCTCCTGGCTACTTCAGCCGCCGAGCTCCTCCACTTAACGACCGTAACTTCTCTGAGAGAGCTTTTACCGTCGGTATTGGCGGTCCCGTTGGCACTGGGTAATCTTTTGTCATCAAATTGACTTCTTGACTTTTAGATTTGGTAACAAGAACAAATAGCAATCTCTGGGTTAACCATTGAATCTATGATAATGATGTTTTAAGATGTTCTTGTGTTGGTTCTTTGGTATGGTATTTTGGTTTCATTTTTTTTTTTCTGGGTCCAATCCTCATTGGATTTTGTATTGTCCCACTCAGGAAAACGGCATTGATGCTTGCTCTTTGTAGATTCTTGAGGGACAAATATAGTCTTGCTGCTGTGAGTATTCTTGAATCTTTGATTATTTTCCAATTTTTTAGTTTTTTTCCCAACACAAGACTGTTTCATTTATCTCACTGCACTACACACATGTAAATGTTGTAGGTGACAAATGATATATTTACGAAAGAGGACGGTGAGTTTCTGGTGAAGAACGGGGCTCTTCCTGAGGAAAGGATCAAGGCTGTTGAAACTGGTGGATGTCCACACGCTGCAATCCGTGAAGATATCAGTATCAATTTGGGTCCTCTTGAGGAGTTATCCAACTTATTCAAGGCTGATTTGCTTCTTTGTGAATCTGGTGGAGGTGAGGTTTCATTTCTTTTATCTGCCCGCATTTTCTCACTTTTTGATATATAGATTTCTGTTTCTCAAGGATCCAATGAGATTGAATAGAATTAGTGTTGTGTTTGCAGATAATTTAGCTGCTAACTTCAGTAGAGAACTAGCTGACTATATCATCTACATCATCGATGTATCAGCTGGTGATAAAATACCCCGTAAAGGCGGCCCTGGAATCACTCAAGCTGATCTTCTGGTGCGCTTATATAGCTTAAAGTATTAACTTACCAGCTATTTTGCATCAGGTCTATAGTCTTGTGAAAGAATCTTGTGGAGTTTTCTAATTGCAGGTGATAAACAAGACAGACCTTGCAGCAGCTGTTGGGGCCGACTTATCTGTCATGGAACGGGATGCACTACGCATGCGTGATGGAGGACCATTCGTCTTTGCGCAGGTCTGCCATCTTCAGAAATATGATTCATCATTTATATAACCAATGACCTTAGTTCTTACAAAGTATCTTCTTTGATTACTAAACATTTCCAGGTGAAGCATGGGCTGGGGGTCGAGGAAATCGTCAACCATGTCTTGCACTCATGGGAACATGCTACCGGGAACAAGCGCCATTGATGGGTTCTGAAGACCCAAAATGGATAAGAGATAAAACTGAATGAAACTCTCTCAATGCTACGTATATTGAACTCAGTTTATGTGTGAAAGCTTATGTATCTGTTTGTTGCACTCAAGACATAATAGACATAATGGTTTTGAATAAAGCATGAGACTCATTACATAGTGATTGATATGTATTCTAGTTAGTGACCTTTAACAGAAGCAAAGAGGTCTTTGTAGGAGCGTTTTGGAGCATCAGCACGAGCAACTATCTCCACAACCTTGAAAGATGATTCCTCATTAAGTAAAGCTTCCACTGCAACTTCTGCGACCTGGTCTCTTGATATGCTTCCTTCATACAGAGTATCCTACGAAGGTCAAAGGTCAGATCTTTATCATTTCCAGCACCAAACAGACAAAACAAAAATAAATTAGGCCTATTTTACCTCTGGCTCCATGACTACGTTTCCGGTAGGAGGATCGTTTTTAAGACCACCGGGCCTTACTATAGTATAGTTGATACCGGATCTTTTGATATACTTCTCGGCTTGAAGCTTAGCGACAAGAGTTAGTCCAAAGACATTGAGGAAGATGTAAGCAGGGTTCAGAATCTGTCCCATTGCAGCTCCATTCACCAAGATTGAGCTAATAAGAACAAATCTTTCCACTCCCTTTTTACGGCACGCATCAACAAGATTCACTGTCCCGAAATTATCGACCTTCCAAGGAGCAAATAGATCAAATCCAGGACGAAACCCAGAAGCACAAATCACAGCTTGAGAATCATCTCCTATAGCTTCAGCTAGCTTCTCAGGACCTTCAGTCACGTCTGCTCTAACCTATAGAAGACATCACAGAGTAGTTGTGAGTATTGACAGTGAAAAACATCGGAATTAAGACCAAGAACATACGATCTGAAGTGACGGGTCTTCTTTGAAAGATGTTTTTGCTTTATCTACGTCACGAACACCAGCTTTAACAGCAAAGCCACGGGACAACAACTGCTCCACAATCCTCTTCCCGGTTTTTCCAGTAGCTCCGGCGACAAACACCTTCTTCGTCTTTACTGCATTAACTTCTTCACTTGCTTCACCTCTTTCCATCTGAGACACAAACAAGCAAAGCCAATTAAAGAACTTGGGAAATCTAAATTACAGTTTTCTCATCAACCAAACAATCCTATAAAGCAAATATCCAGAGAATCAAACGGAATCGAAACCGAGAAAATCTTACTTTGATGGAAGTAAAGGAACGAAAAGAGTTGTTCTTGGTGAAGAAAAGAGAAGACTGAGAGAAGAACACAGCTGAAGAATGTCTGAGAAGCAGAGATGTTGCCATCGATGTGTAATCTTTCCCATAAACGTCAAACTTGTTAAATTTCTAATTTTTTTTATTGTTTGCTTTTTTTGTTGATTATATTACGCCAAGTGGCAGATTTGTCCCACACTCTGTTTCACCTCACGCAATTACACAATTACGGAAAAAACCCCAGGAGGCAGCTAAAGCTCGATTCCGATAAACAGATAGAGAAAGTGAGAGAAAATGACGAAGAGAGCTCCCAATTCAGTGTTATCGCAGCCTTCGTCTCCGTCTCCGTCAAGAGGCAGCTCTGCTCGGTATGTTTCGCGTATGGTTACAGAACAAGTTTATCTTTTTTTCCCCTGCTCTGTTTAGGTTTAAGGGTTTTGTTTGTCTCTCTGGTGATTACTGATTAAGTTGTTAGGTAAGGACTTGGATCAAACTGATATAAACTTTAGTTTATTCAATGGCAATGGGTGAGAAGAAGTAGGAAAGATGATGTTAAACTTTTTGTTAATTGCATTCTGAAATTTTGCAGGAACTTAGAGTTGGCCGTGAATTCAAGTGAAGATGCAAGGAGGTCTACAAGACTGAGACTTCAGCCTTTGAGAAAGCCAAAGACAAGCCAGAAGAAGAAGAAACCTGCTAAACTCCATTCGAAGATGCCTAAAAAACCTCCCACTGCTTTCTTCTATTTCCTGTAGGCACCCTTCTCTCATATGATTGCAAATTGTTTTCTATATTATTTAGACTTCCTTGCAGTCCTCTCTTAAAGGGGAATTTTGTCTGCATTTTTTCATTAGTTGTTAGGATGAGATTAGTTATGTTGTTATGTGCTCTGGTTACTTTAGAAGACATACGAAGAAACACCTGTTGTATTCATTTTCATCTTTCCTCATATTGCCTTATGTTTTGGTTTCTAAAGGGAGGATTTCCGGAAGCAATATAAAGAGCAGATTCCAGAGGTCAAGTCCATGCGCGAGGTTGTAGATGATTGCTTTGTGGTATTTTAAATAAAACATGGTGACTATTATATTCACTTTGGTTCTATTTCTGAATTTGTTTTGTTCTTCATTCTTTACAGATTGGGAAGACATGTGGAGAGAAATGGAAAACAATGACATACGAGGTAACATTTGGGTTTCGCTCTTCTGTCTCAGTTACTTTATTGTCTCTTGGAGTTTGTTGACAGACTTGCTCTATCATCTTCCAAGAGTTTCCTCAGTAACGTTGTTTGAATGATAGTCGAATGCTTGGAATTTGAAAATTGTGATGATAAGTTATGATCAGTTGGATAGATATGCGTATGAAATGGTTTCATGTTTTATGTTAGCGCATATAGTGGTTGGATAGATATGCTTGTGATCTGAGTCAGCTGTTGCTAGATTGCAATTCACATTCGGTAGTTTTGTTGTTCTTTTTGGCCAAGAATATCTCATTCTTCTTCTTAGATTGGTTGGTATATCATATCCTCTAGAAAGATAAGATATTTCTGGTTGAGACTTCGATGAAAGTTTCTTACTCCTAGATTGTTTTTTCCGCTACTGTTTTGTAGGAAAAGGTAAAGTACTATGATATAGCCACTGTGAAGAGGGAAGAGTTTCACCGATCAATGACAGAATATACCAAGAGAATGGTACATTTTTTTCTCATTTTTCTTATGTGTTTGCTTAATATTCATTCATCTCAGTGTCCCATTGATGCAGTGGTAGAACATTACTCTAAGCTTTTCTGTTTTACTATTTATTTATGCAGGAATCTGGTGAATATGATGAATCAGAGACCGACTCAGATTTTTCTGAATAGATTATTTCTTTGTTTTTACCACTTTAGAAAACATTGTTCTAAGCCTTCTAGAATGGGTTTGTATATTGGTGACATTTACAAGTTTCTGTTTTGTTGAGACCGTTCTTTCCCTGATACTCATTCTTGTGTGGACTGCACTTGGAGATCAATGAATACTACTAACCAGTTTCTTAAGTGTTGGCCAAAGGTTTTATGGATTCTTGTTATTGTGTCGATTCTATGTAAAAAGAAATTTCCAGACTGCAGACTGGCGAAAAAGATGATCAAGTTTTAGTAAGTCCACTTGAGACTAAGACACACAAATTCTCAGGTACTTTTCGATTTCTCAGTTACATTCATTTGATATCAAATTGAAAGGCACATCACACAGATGAATACAATTCCGCACCAACAATATCTTTCATGTGTTAGTAAACTACTAAATTGTGTAGGCTGATACAAAAATAGATTGAAACTTCAACAAGTCGGTCTAATTATCCCTGGAGAGAAGCATGAGAGAAGATGAAGCTTGCATATGATTGGCTTGAACTTGGATCCTACGATGGACTGTCTCCAACTTATCCAAGTATTCATTGAGTTCATCAAGGGTAAGCTTCTCAATGGACTTCTCGAATCTCTCATCCCCAACAGATTCAAGCTTCTCCTGAGCCTTCTCGCCTAGTTCCTTCTCGGCTTCAATCTCTTGGTTGAGTGAATCGAGACGTTCACTCATCTTCTTCACTCTAGGTCTGTTATTACCCCTTTCTTCTTCTTCACCGCTGTCTGAATCATCACATTCCTTCATGAATCGCTCTGCAACAGAATCAAGATTTGGCTTCCCGTAGGAGAAAGGCTTGCCTCCTGGTGAAAAGACAACATTACCCAACTCAGCGTTGCAGAGCGTGGCTAACTCGCTCGCCTTCTTGAACAAACCAGTCCTCCGTTTTGAAAAGGTCACCTGTCTTGTGTTCATGTCCTGAACCATCTCCATCTTGATCTTTCTCCGACCCATTTTTGCAGTGCAAGTGAATGTATTGGTGAAGGAGATGAAGATTTTTTGACTTGAATTAGTAAGGGAGATGGAGAATTTTCATTGAACCTAACCAGAGTATCATATATGTACATGAGTGCAGATTTAGCAAGTTTTTAATTCAAAATCTTGAATTGCCTGATTTGGGCGTTGAATCGTTTCTAATTGTGTGTCTTCATACATGCATGAATAAATTTAATTTCCTACTTGACCTTCAACCATGGCTCTTAATAACATAGACAAAAGATGGGATTCATTGCCTTATAAAGAATTAGAATGTCATTCATAGTAATAATTTTTATTTTTTTTAGTTGTAATTGAAAGAAATTCAAATTTAGAAGTTTGTTTTATATTGTGGTCATGCTGATTTGAGTCAACTTTGTTGGTCCAGATTACCAAAACTCCCAACAATTCCACATCGATTGAAGAATTCAGACCAAAAGTGAAAAATGGGAAGAAGGTTAATAACATACCACAATGGTTTGATTTCTTAGGAACAATCACAAAGGTTATATGACCTTGTCCCAAAAATCTGAGATCTATCATCTCTAAGTAGATGCTATGCGTATATTTAACTATCTGGAAAATATGGTCAAGAAAAATAACAAATTGTTGAACTGAACTGTTTTAGGTGAACACCGAATGAGTCTAAGTAATGTTCTTGCACATTAGTGACTGATCCATAAATATCACAAAGCTTTTCTTAAACATTTCAAACACTTACAAAGTAATTTACAATAGATAAAGTTTGCATCGTCACATTTCCAAGATTCAACAAACCGGATACACACAACTCAACCACGAATTAAACTCACTTTCCGGGGACGAAGTTGGTGGCGAAGGCCCATGCGTTGTTGTTGACTGGATCAGCCAAATGGTCGGCGAGGTTCTCCAATGGTCCCTTACCGGTGACAATGGCCTGAACGAAGAATCCAAACATAGAGAACATAGCCAACCTTCCGTTCTTGAGCTCCTTCACCTTCAACTCCGCGAATGCCTCGGGGTCGGTAGCGAGGCCCAATGGGTCGAAACTCCCACCGGGGTAAAGCAAGTCTTCGGCTTCTCCCAATGGCCCGTTGCCAGCGACTCTGTATCCTTCAACAGCTCCCATGAGGATCACTTGAGTAGCCCAAATGGCTAAGATGCTCTGAGCGTGGACTAAGCTCGGGTTGCCCAAGTAGTCCAATCCTCCCTCGCTGAAGATCTGTGAACCGGCCTTGAACCAAACAGCTTCTCCGAACGTGACTCCGTTCCTAGCCAATAGCTCAGGGAAAACGCAGCCTAAAGCTCCGAGCATGGCCCATCTGCTGTGGATAACTTCTAGCTCACGGTTTCTAGCGAAGGTCTCTGGGTCAGCAGATAGACCGGCGGTATCCCATCCGTAGTCACCGGGGAACTCACCAGTGAGGTAGCTCGGAGGCTCACCGGAGAATGGACCCAAGTACTTGACTCGGTCAGATCCATACCATGGACTGCCTGATGGGCCGGTGGGCTTGGTGGTTTTGCGCATGGTGACTCGGCCGGTTCCAAAGACTTCGGAGGCCGCCGGAGATAGCTTCACGGCCTTTCCGGCCAGAGCAGGAGAGGAGAGAGCCATTGTTGAGGCGGCCATTGCGGTTATAGTGTAGTGCAAGTAAAAGGTTTTGAGTTAAGTTTGTGATGTATTGGATGGTTAGGCTACGAGTGAGGTTTTTGAGTATTTATAATGTGACAACAAATACTAAAATCTTGAGGATTTAATTTGCTTATCTTGGAATATCAATGTCTTGATTTCTATTGGTTGTTGACATTTTTGCGCTTAGATTTTTTTGTCTTGCCGAGCTGGCATAATTGGTGGATCCCGTTTGGAGTTCGGAAATGAGTTTTGTAAGAAGATAATTAGATATCTCGTAGCGTCTCAGCAATATTGACATCTCCATTGATGGCGTGCCACATGTAAATCTTACATATTTCTATCCGTTTGAATTGTAACAGTCCCAAGGTACACGTCATTTTATGATTTTTAATGTCTTTGGGGTTTCTCAAATGGACATGTGATAAAACAATCAAAACAACATGATACCAAAAACTTATATTGATGCATACCACCCAAGTCACTTAGTCACACATTCTAAATACTCTCTTTTTCACCAAAAAATTGAAATATGACAATGAGAATTGAACATCTCAATTTCACTAACTCCATTACTTTGTTATAAAAAATACAGAAGATTTAATTCTGCATAATAAAGTATAAGAAAATGACAACAAAGTATAAAACTTACAGTTCATCTTCAAAACATGCTTCTAATTCGTTTTAAAACATTAGCAAAAAAATCTTACTAGTCACTTTTGTTGCCGAAAACATTCACCAAATCAATCAAGAATATTTCTTTAAAATCGTCGTCGGTTATATATTAGTTTAAACTTGTAAAATTAAAAGCTTTGTATCACTCTTTGTTTCGTCTAAAATGCATTGTTCACTTAAAATATATTTTTCTAATTTATTGTAACAACATTGACAAAAAAAGAAGAAGGTAGTGTAACGCTTGAAAATTTTATAGTTTCGCGTTCGAAATAAACTTAATATAGAAAAAGGAAGACATTGTTGAGAATTTGAAATAGATAGGAATTGTTTTAAGATATTTCCTATTTAAAATTCAAATAAAATAGCATTTATTTCTGGTCATTTACACAAAGTTGCCTCTCTACAAATCACAAGTGTCTTCATTTTCGCAGGTAAAGAATCAAGCAAAAGCTGGTGGACTAGAGACGGACACGTAAGATAAGAAGATGGCAAACCCAAAATCTTGAAAGCCAATCAGTAAACAGATACAGATACTTCATAGATAACAAACCTTACTCTAATCTTGCTATAAAGCGGATCTATACCCCAACCATTTTCAATCACTCTCACCAGTCACAACAAAAAAAAACCAGAAAAAAAGAAAAAAAAAAGAAGAAAAAGATTCTAATGGCTGCTTCAACCATGGCTCTGTCCTCCCCTGCCTTCGCCGGAAAGGCTGTGAAGCTTTCTCCAGCCGCATCAGAAGTCCTCGGAAGTGGCCGTGTGACAATGAGGAAGACTGTCACCAAGCCAAAGGGTCCATCAGGCAGCCCATGGTACGGATCTGACCGAGTCAAGTACTTGGGTCCGTTCTCCGGTGAGCCCCCGAGCTACCTCACTGGAGAGTTCCCTGGTGACTACGGATGGGACACCGCTGGTTTATCCGCTGACCCAGAGACCTTCGCCAGGAACCGTGAGCTAGAAGTTATCCACAGCAGATGGGCCATGCTCGGAGCCCTAGGTTGTGTTTTCCCTGAGCTATTGGCTAGGAATGGAGTCAAGTTCGGAGAAGCGGTTTGGTTCAAGGCCGGTTCACAGATCTTCAGTGAGGGAGGATTGGACTACTTGGGCAACCCAAGCTTGGTCCACGCTCAGAGCATCTTAGCCATTTGGGCTACTCAAGTGATCCTCATGGGAGCTGTTGAAGGCTACAGAGTCGCTGGCAACGGGCCATTGGGAGAAGCCGAAGACTTGCTTTACCCGGGTGGAAGTTTCGACCCATTGGGCCTCGCTACCGACCCCGAGGCGTTTGCGGAATTGAAGGTGAAGGAGCTCAAGAACGGAAGGTTGGCTATGTTCTCTATGTTTGGATTCTTCGTTCAGGCCATTGTCACCGGTAAGGGACCTTTGGAGAACCTTGCTGACCATTTGGCTGATCCAGTTAACAACAACGCATGGGCCTTCGCCACCAACTTCGTCCCCGGAAAGTGAGCGAGATAAGCTTGTTACGTGAGTGAGAGCAGAGAAGGAGAGTTTGTTTTTTATGGTTCCCTATGTAAATTTGTGAAATTTCCTTTGTGTTATCTTTGTATGAGTTATCAGAAATCGAACCTCTTTTTCTCAACTGTGTTGGCGTTTTATCTGAAGACTCAATTGAATTGAATAATCCATTCTCATAAATTTCACGCAATTGCAGATGATATATGTTCTGTATTTGGACAATCTACCAAATACAGACGTGCAAAAGGTAAAGTGAAACTATATATTGGAAACATGGAAAAATTACAACAGAGATAAGAAAGAAAAAAGAACAAGTGGTCGGTCCTAAGATGCTGCCGTCCAAATGCCATAAGATGCTTCACTCTAAGCCATTTTCTGAAACTTCTCTGGTTCTAATTATCCAAAAGATGCTTCACTTGACAAGCTTCAAAAATTACTGATCTTTGAAAACAAATGTTTATTGTTGATATGAGAGTGTGTTGTAACTATCTTAGCAAGTTTGACATAGAAACCCCTGTGCAGATTCATGTTTTACCACATGTTTATAGTCCCTCCTGTAAAAATAAAATGGTTCTAGCATGTTAATTGAGAGTTGTATAAGCAAACATTCCAATATCAACAATGGCTGGTATGGACCCGGAGAAGTAAAAGGACTTGCATGGTTAGTGTGGGATCTGGAGAAGAATGAGAGCGGTTAGATATAAACAGAATGAGATGGCAGCTCCAGCGAGGACATTGTGGAGCAGTCTCTTGTCGTCTTTTGTGGGTATGAAAACCGACTTTAACGTATTGGTAAGCTCGAAAAGTCGGTGAGAAACCTGAAGGAAATAAATCAAGAGAACAGATTACAATTTATGTAACGTAGAGTGGATGAAGGGTTTCTTCATGGATTCTACTATTGCTTTACCAAGACATAGATGGCTGTGGTGAGCATGAAGTTGAGCATTGGGTATTCTGGAATGATGCATAGTAACCACTTAGGCTGTCCATTAGGCATATTCGATCTGCAACACATGCAATTTGTAGTTAAAATTTCTTTCGTAAATTCTTAATTCCTTGAGACAATGAAGCCTACTTCATAAACAGTTTCTCACTGACCTTAACCAGATGTGAAACTGAGAAATATAGGTCTCCAGAGTAATCTTGCCGAGCCACCTAGGAAGATCACGACAGTTGTGTATTAGAGATGTATTCAGAATGAACACCAACCCTGGTTAATATGGACTAGAGATTGAGAAACATACGCAAATAGTGTCAGGGAGAAATTTCGCAGCTGTTGTGTAGAATTTCGTAGACAGATGTAGACACTGAGACAACAGAATCAAAGCTAAAGTCAGAATCCAGAAATGAAGACTATCTCAAGATTTGATGATTTGGGTGACGAAAAAGGTTTTGATACTTACGTTATTGGAATCCATGATGTGTAGGGATGATATTTGTTGTATGTAACCTTGTCAAGCTTGTAGATGTATTCATACCATAGGTAACCAACCTGAACACATAAGGAACACAACTTTCCCATCAGAATTATATCAAATACATAAGATCCATATGCTAGAGAGAAGCCAAACTCACAAATGAGGAAATTGCAATTATGCTCGTCTTGATTGACATCCTTCTCTTGGCATCACACTCCTCTAATTTCTCCATCCATCTCTCTACCTGAGATCAAAATGTCGAAAAAGATTTTAATGGTGGGTGCCATGAGAAGGCATGAAAAAACGAGAGTGCCATAGGTTCAACAGTTACAGTGGGATGGAAATAAGCATATATCATTCCAATGATCCATATGTAGCGGTCAAGTCCTGATCTGAAGTGCCATTCATGTAAAAGTGGTAGATCTGGTTTAGCTGGATCGGTGTATCCTACAATGGTTTAATGAAAAAAACTAAATGTTAGTCAATATACAAAAACACAAATCCCAATGACCAAGTGGATTCCAAACATTGGGCATGAAAATTGTTTTAGCACGAGACACAGATGTAGTCAACCATGCCGAAATCAGTATAAGATATGAGAAAGTTTGATACTGACCCAGTAAGAATGTTAGAGGACTCCAGAAAATCTCAAAAACTCCAGGAATCTCCCACATCAGGATAACCACAAGAAAGCATGAAGCAATTTTCACAGCCATTACTGATGGTATTTCGTTATACCGACTGAAGATACCAAGGGCTCCATACACCATTAGAGTGAACAGAGTGTGCATTGGACAAATGTAGTACAACATATAATCATTATTGAGAATAATGCAACTAAACGCCACAAATAAGTTAAGACGCCACAT
Organism: Cardamine occulta; assembly: GCA_028015245.1. Classification (NCBI taxonomy): domain Eukaryota; kingdom Viridiplantae; phylum Streptophyta; class Magnoliopsida; order Brassicales; family Brassicaceae; genus Cardamine; species Cardamine occulta. The sequence continues at coordinate 13,308,264 of CM051377.1, read as the reverse complement.
CATCTGAAGGAAGTAAAAGTTTTTATGAGCATCTCGAGTCATCGAAAGAAACATATGCTCTATAGAAGCATACACCATAGTAAACTAATTAATCTGGCAATTGAAACTGTCGATATGACCTGAGTGAATCGTGCCAGGGAGAAATCCTTTCTGATGTAGTAATAGGAGAAGTTTCCAAAACCAGTCATCCAGACGTAGGCAGCAATGAAGACCCTGATTGCATTATATATCTCAGCCGCGGCAAAGTAATGATACATCAGAAATAGAACCTGCAAAGATACAAAATGGTAAATTAGCATGCAAAACAGTTGCAAAACAAAAACATCAAAACGGTAATATCAAGAAGCTCAGATGGACTCTACAAGGTAAAAGTGAAAAACAAATGAAAAGGTATCAGACAGTACTGAGAAAAAACTGAATCAGTTACCTGCATCCATCCCTTCCACTCTTCAGTCTGGTGACGATTAAGATAGAGAATGGATTTTCCTGTTATTGGTGATTTGTCATTGTGTTTTTTCAAGGAAGTCATGGCTGAGACTATGATGAGAAGACAGTAGAGAAATAGGAAAAGGTCTCGGTTGTAATTCTGCAAATGGAAACCATATAAAAAGAAATGTCATCAAATGCAAAACCATTTTCAGACTCAGATGTTAGAATTGTACCTCCAAACTAAACAAAAACATATTGTGAGCTATATTACACATATCTAGTACATAACTTGTTATAGATCTTTAATGCGGTTGAAACTGAGAAAGGAATATTCATTCCAAGAAATTTGAAGGAAGCACCTTTTTAGACTCTCCAAGCAAGCTTGTTCGGTCGCAAATGTAAAAGTAAAAAAGAATTGCCCCAAACTCAGCCCTACAGGAAGTAATATGGTGATGAGAGAGAATGATGATGGGCATAAATCCATTCTGATAATAAAGGAACTTACATTGCTCTCAAGGTTGCTCGATTATCAATCAAGAAAGAGTCTTCCAGTGTGAGAAACCTACAAGTTGACAAAAGTAAAATGGTTTTATATTTGTTGAGAACATTCCACTGTAAGAAACCAGAAACCAAAACAGAGGAGAAATCCCTAGAACTACCTAATCAAGTTTGTTTTGACAGGTGAGCTATAGAACTTTGTAGAGATTGATCTTGGAAGACCTCCTTCAAGTAAAACTGCTCCTTCATCTTCCTTGTTTTTCATCTCACCAAGTTCAACCAAATTACTATCTGAATGACTGCAAGTAAGAGGTAAAGATATTGGAAACCAGAAAAAAAAAGCGAGGTTATTGACAATGTTAATTAAATACGTAACAAGAGAGAGCTGTAAATAAGTACACTGGTTAAAATTATATTCCCAATACATACACTTTAGAGTGCATAGAAGATCTCCTATACTCTAGAAACTCTGAGTATATCCATGCTATGAAGACAGGGATGACTCCGACCAGAAATGAAACCTGCAGTAGAGAAAATGAAGATATCATGAACTTAGAGACTGGAAGCTAATTCTTGGAAACTGAAAACAAGCATGTTGCTTCGACTTAAAGACAAATGGATGAACTTGAATTTTACTAGCATTTGAAGATAGTGTAGAGTCTCTATTAAGAATACTGATCCAAATTGTAAATTTAATCACTCTACACCCTAATAATGTAGTAGAAATGAACACATTTCAACTGCAAAAAAACTATTTATTCCAAATCTATGAATCCGAGGAAGAAAATTTGCAAAAAGTAATGATGAAATTAAGCAGACACTGAAGCTTGGAAACACTAAAATCAGGCGATCAAACGAACCTGGCCAGGCGTAATTGGCACCGAATCCGCCATTTTAGTGGATCCACGAAGGGATCTTCAATCAGACACTGGAAACCAAAGAGGTGGGAAGAGAGAGGGAAAGTGATTTCCACTACACCGTCGTCGGATCTAAAAGTATCGAATTCGAGCTCTAGAAAATAGACTAAGGCGCAGGATCCGAAACCCTAGGAAGACGCCAGAGCATGGAAGACGCAGGGAAGATGATGATGATGAAGAAAAAGAAGAAGAAGAAGAAGAAGAAGAAGAAGAAGAAGAAGAAGAAGAGATCTGAAGTGGAGAAGGTATTGCTTCAAGGATGGAGAAAATGGCGGGTGCGACGTCTTTCTCTTCAAGCTCACCCGAACGGTTGTTGCTTGTTGGTTTGGCGATGGTTTTCGTTTTCTGTTCGTTCGGTTTTTTTTTTTTCCTTTCTCAACCAATTGTACAAACAAAAAATTTGATTACTAGATTAGAAAAAAAACCATTATTGATATATGATAATAACCGACGAAGTCCCAAAAAGTGCTATTTTACAAAGATTTCTCAAAAATGATTTACTAAGAACAAATGATAGGAGATTAAATATAACATTGCATATACACAGACGATTCGGCAAGTGAAAAACGAATTATGTTTTCTTCTTGATGCTATAGTTTGTATTTTGTAACATTCGAGAATTTGTTAAAATAGTATAGCTGTGTAAAATTTAGCCAAATCACATTTTCAAAATGGGACAAGCGATACCCATTCGTTGAACTCAAATTCGACTAATTATGGTTGTGTAATTTATCTATTAGCCTCGCATGTTTTAGATTGTTACATCTCGAACCCAAAGTCAGAGAAGACGATTTCTCTCAACCACCTATTGGCCCCACGTCATAAGCAACATATGAAGCTACAAGTCTTTGCCCCACTTTGAAAGTCGGAGAAGACGAGTTATTTCAGATTTTTCAGCATGTCTACTTCTTTGTTTTACAAATTAGCCCTCATAGTTTTAATTTCGTATACATTTAACATAAAACTTAGCTAAAACGTTTTTTTCACCCCCAAATTAACTAAAATTATACACCCTCAGGAATTCGCAGCTCAAGGGCACAACACAACTCAAACTTCACCCTGGAAAATCATACCTTTCCCTCCTCATCTCTTCGACCAACAAACCAAACAACGAACCGGAATCTTCCCTGCCACACTGTAAATACTCGCTTCCGGCTAGAAACTCCATTATCTCACCGTTGATCTCAATCCAGCTACATCCAGGTGTCTTAACTACGCCTCTGTCTTTCATCAACGCCCTCATCTTCGCACACTCATCCCACTTCTTCATATCAGCATAAACATTGGAAGATATCACATAATTTCCCGCATTCTTTGCCTCCTTCATCTCCATCAACATACCCACCGCCTTTTCTCCAATCGCCACATCTTTTCTCTTCTGACACGCTCCAAGAATCGCTCCTAACATGACCTCGTCTGGCTTCCCAGGAAATCTCTCCATGAACTCCCAAGCCTCGTTTAACAGCCCCGCACGAGACAGGAGATCGATCGATCATGTTTGTGTAATGCTCGATTTTCGGGACTAACCCGAACAAAGAACTCATCTCATGGAAATATCGACGGCCCTGATCGACTAAACCCACGTGTACACAAGCAGAGAGCACTCCTACGAATGTAACATCACTTGGAGGAACTGGCATTTGATCAAACAGCAAAAAAGCTTCTTGGGCGTTTCCATGAAGCGCATAAGCAGATATCATAGCGTTCCAAGTGGCTTCATTTTTCAGAGGCATGGCTTCAAATACTCTCAGAGCTTCCCCTATACGTCCACACTTTCCGTACATGTCGACCAGTCCTGTCGCTACGTAGATGTTATGTTGCAACGCTATTTCCGAAGCAGCGTAGGTCTCGATCCGTTTGCCCAACTCAAGAGCTCCAACTGAACCACAAGCAGACAGTACTGTAGACAATGTAAAAGCATCCGGGAAAACTCTGTTTTCTTCCATCTTAAGAAACAGTTCAATAGCTTCATTTGACTTACCATTTTGCGAGTATCTGATATGGAAAATCAGAAAGAGCAACCAGAATACTCCAAATTAGCTATATCAATGGGTTAAAAATTCAGACTTCATATGAATAAAGTTTCGAACATCGACTTACACAGTGATCATAGCATTCCAAGGAACACGATCTTTGTTATTCATTTGATTGAAAACCCTTCTGGCTGTATCCAAGTCGCCGCATTTTCCATACATACTGATCAACTTAAGCCCAAGAAACGTGCTTACCCCAATCTTCTTCGTAATGGCTACCTCCTCCAGCAATCTACCAGTTCTCAAATCCCCCAAATATGTACAAGCACTCAACAAACTCACCAACGTCCTCTCATCTGGTTCAACTCCTTTCTCCTCCATTTCTCTAAACCTCTTTCGCATAACCCGCCTGAGAATACCCAGTGATCATCGAGTTCCAGGACACCATATTTTTCTCAGTAATTTCATCGAACACCTTGCGAGCATCCCCCACCGGACTACATTTCGCATACATCGTTATCAATGAATGATTTATGTGATCGTCTCTTTGCAATCCGAATTTGAACAACGAAGAATGAACAGATCTACCAACCCCTAGCTCTAAGTGATTCCCACAGGCGATGATAACAAAGTTGAGTGTGAATTTGTCTGGCTTTAACCCAGAATACTTCATCCGGCGATACAGCGAGAGAGCAGCTTCGTGGTCATGCCACGTGTTGGTCAATCCTAGGATCATTTTATTGAAGGAGTGGTGGTTTGGTTCTTCCGTTGCGGAGAAGAGAAAAGATGCATAATTGAAGTCCCCAAGATCGATGGCTTTGGGAATCAGAAAATTGGGTTTTTCGACGGAGTGCAACAACATCTGGGCTTGAATCTCTCGCAATTGGTTCACGGAGATGCATTTTTTCAACCGGCAGAGAAAGTCTCTCTCAAGATTGCGTCGTGCTTCCTTAAGTTTGAATAAAGGAAATTGGCGGTAAATGGAGGATGCTAATTTCTCTGGTTTGAGCAGTTGCGAGCTCAAAAGCCACGTGTGAAAAATTCTGAGTTTTAAAATTTGGTGATTTTAAAAGGTACGTAAGTCCGGGTCGGATTCGGATTTAGTTTAGGCTCGGATACGGGTTTACTCAAAGTCAATAGTTTAAAATTTAATTTATTAAAAACCACATACTGCAATTTTTATGGTTTTTTTTTTAATTACAAAGTTTTTATAAAGTATAGCAATGACAATTTAGAGTGTATCAATATCAAATGTAAATAAAAATATGTTTATACATGGCTAAAATATTTTTATGTATTTCAACAATAGAAAATATGTAATATATTTTTCAAGACTGTTTTTGTTTCGTCTAGAATTCCCACTATCTCATAACTGGTCATATTTCTACAATATGGTTTTTACTGTAATTTAGATAATAATATTCACTACAACTCAATTTTAACTAGACATATTATCAAACAGAGCCACATATTGTGTGTTTAGATCCAAGAACGGTGAAATTGCGTACCTGCTGTTTCTATTTGGGTTAATTGAAGGCAGAGATGGTTTTCACATGTCATCATATGAATGGTTTCAAATTGCGTACCTACTGTTTCTTTAGGATTTTATAATAATAAATAGAGGCTCGAGGATTTAGTGGACTAGTATTACTGTTGCTTTTGAATGATTCGTTATTATTTTCAGGAGATTCGACATCATCTAAAGTAATAAAGCTTGCCGACAAAAAGGAAGAAGAAAAAGTAATAAGCTCATCATTTGGATCCCAATATTTGTTTGACTGATTGCACAAAATTTAAAACGGCAGTTAAGTAAATGACAAAAATAAGCTTTTTGACAAAATATAGTAATTATTATGAGATGAGTAGTTTTTTTCATAAAATTTTATATGGACTTCTAATTCACTAGATAAGAGTTTTATGCAGTTTACTTATTGTAAAATGCGCTAAGTAAACTTCTATTTTATCAAATAATTTATATTTTTGGGTTTAGCAACGTTAATTTATTATCTTTAAAGATTTAAACAATTACTTAGTACGTTAAATATTAGTTTATTCATGTACGAAAATACCAAATAAATATATTCTTAGAAAGTTATTAAAAAAATGCGTGATATATTTTCATCCATATTTTTAATGATACATTATTGCTATTTATTATAACAATATCAAGCCATTGTTATTTACTTAAATAATTCTTCATCTCTTCCCATTTATTTAATTGGTCATATTTTTAACATGTATATAAACCATTCATAAACTAATGATTCAATTATAAAATTTTTTTGGGTTTGACTTTTGAATAACCTGAACAATAAGCATCAATTTCCTTCATGTATTTCCTAAACTAACAAAATTAGAAGACGTAAAAACCAAAAAAAAAAAACTAGCAAAAACCAAAAACTAGGAGACCTAACCGAAAACTAAAAGTGGATTTGGCTTTCTTAACATAAACAAATATTATCCAGCTGCTTCGATGTGTGCCTTTTGCTCTCCAAAACCATTTGCAACTGAGCAGTATTCAACTTTTAATTTATTAAAAACAAAATACACATCCAATAAACCATGGTCCTGCTCTATCAAGTTGGCCAGATTGAAAAGTCTGACTTTATTTCCTTTATTTCTCTCTGTTTTCTGGTTTTGACCTTTTGTTAAAGGAACTACTATAAAACGCATAAACTCATTAAAATCTCTCAAACACAAAATTCAAACATCAATCAAAGCTACATACTTATCTTTCCTTCTTTCTATTTGTCATATTGAGCATACAAAAAACAAAAAACAAAAACAAATGGAAGACATATCAGTGAGCAAAAGCAACCATGGAAATGTTGTTATACTCAACATCCAAGCTCCTCCTCTAGTAAACACTTCCACCAAACACGAGTCATCTTTCTCGCCATCGATCTCTGTCCATTTCTTGCAAAAGGTTTGTTCTTTTCACTCTCCAAAGCTTTCTCTTTTAATCCACACCCTTTTTCGAGTTTTCGTGTTAACTGATACTTACAATGATCAATTTTGATCTGCAGCTTATAGCGGAACTAGTGGGAACTTACTACTTGATATTCGCGGGTTGTGCCGCGATTGCTGTAAACGCTCAACACCACAATGTAGTGACTCTTGTAGGCATTGCATTTGTTTGGGGTATAGCGATTATGGTTCTTGTTTACTGTCTTGGTCACATCTCTGCACATTTCAATCCAGCAGTCACTATTGCCTTAGCATCAGCCAAAAGATTCCCACTGAAACATGTCCCGGCCTACATAACTGTTCAAGTCATTGGATCAACCTTGGCCTCTGCGACTCTGCGTCTTTTGTTTGATCTAAACAATGATGTGTGCAGCAAGAAACATGATGTGTTCCTCGGGTCATCTCCTTCTGGGTCTGATCTTCAAGCATTTGTGATGGAGTTTATCATCACCGGCTTCCTCATGATAGTCGTATGTGGCGTTACAACCACTAAGAGAACAGTAAGTGATCAACAACCAAAAACACCAAACATATTTCTTGATCAGATGATAGATGTTTATATTTCAATCCTAACATTGATGAATCTTGCAGAGTGTGGAACTAGAGGGATTAATCTTCGGCGCAACCGTCACAATGAATGTTCTCTTTGCTGGGTAATTTTCGATTTTCCCCTTTCAATCTCTGCAAGCTTAAACTCTTCAATGGTATGAATCTTTTTGGCTAACCAATGGGAAAAATCCAATCTTTCATTTTACAGAGAGGTATCAGGAGCATCGATGAATCCAGCAAGAAGCATGGGACCTGCATTAGTGTGGGGATGTTACAAAAGGATTTGGATTTATTTGCTAGCTCCAACACTTGGTGCTGTCTCTGTGGCCTTGATTCATAGAATGTTACCGTCTATACAGAAAGCAGAGCCTGAGTTCTCAAAGACAGGATCTTCTCATAAACGTGTTGCCGATCTTCCTGTGTGATGATGTAAATCATTCTTTGATACTGCGATGTAAATCATTCTTTGATACTGCATCTTCAAATCTGTTCGGTAACACAAAATGGTTGTAAAGTAGAGCATATATGTAACAGTGTAGCTACACTGTAAATCAAATTAGAAGTTTGTACATTGTGACTTTCAAAAATGATTCAAGAACATAATTTAAAAGTCTATTAGCAGGCAATTTATTACAATATTGGTCAAAGAAACATTCTGCAGAACTTGTGAAGAAATTAAAGTTACAGTAAGTGTAAGTACCATTACAACAACCAGTCAACCACTGATTCATCTACTTCCGGCATGACTCTACAGATTTGAGTTGTTAATGGAATGTGTTCTATCTCTTTGTTGTGTTCTCTGACCTGTTCTTGGGATGATCAAAGGTCTGAAGCAAACTAAGGTGAGAAGCAATTCTGTAATGAACACAGTCATGCTGATCCAGACAAACAAAGTTCTCCTCCAGTTCCATATGATCCTTTTGAAGAAAGGAAGTTTAGATTCAAGCAACAGAGATGCATCGTAAATCTCTGGAATACCTGCTCCAGGACCAAACTCTGCGCGTTGTTCAATCATTATCTTCAAGCAAGCAGTAGGAATAACGTCTTTATCGACAAAGCCTTTGAGCTTCAAGTTTAAGGTTTGGATTTCAGAGACATAGCCGGTGACAAGCGGAGGGATCTTAAGGAAAGTCTGGACAAGACGGATAGGTTCGCTTCTGAATCTTATCATACACGGCCGCCTTGAACTAGCAAGAATTTGACCACTCGCGGATAAAAACTCCACCCGAATCTGAAACATCCCGAGTTTTCTATTATTCTCAGACTCAGGCAAAGTCATTGATACAGTGATCTCTGTCCTATCCTTCAAGCCCCTGATCTTCCCGGATTGGATACTTTCCTTACAACTCGAAGAACGACCAATACCAGCACATGAGGATATAGGCACATATGCTTCAAACTCTCTTTGATAACAAGTGGTTCATGAGCCAAATGAGTAATCACAAAACTACTAATCATTAACGCAGAAACCAACAAGGCAAACATAATTATCCCCACATAAACAGCCCAAAACAAAGCCCATACCAACTTACGCACAACCTCCAACATTGGCTTATCATCTTTTAACCCTAAACCACATAACTCTACAATCATCGATACTAAATAGCGTCTGCAACGCCTCATTGTTCGAGAAGGATCAAAAACAAAGGTCAAGCAGCTAGGAATTAGCCATAAAGGAAACTTCATAAAGCTAATCATCAAACTGACTTGAAATTCGATTGACCTGATCACTAGCCCGGTCATAGACCAATCCGTAGAAGTAGGTTCCGGTCCTGCATAATCCTCACCTCGCTCATCATTCAAGCTGCTCGCTGTAAACGGGTCAACTCGGTCTTGACCCGAATCAGTCACATCTATATCCTTTTCCGTATCCATACACGAGTCAATTACTTCAAAGTCTTCTCCTTTTTCCCGAAATTGGTCGTTCTTGCTATTTCCTGAGTCAGCTATATCGATCTCTTTCTCGTCCTTGTTTCCCATGCTGCTCAATTTCTCGAAAGAGTCTAATTTAGTAGAAGATGAAGACGAATTTGAATCCACAGCCAACTTCCGGAGCTGGAGATTCGCGACGGGAGACGAATTGAGGCAGTCGGAATCGTAGTGGGTCGAGAAGCAATCATAAAAGAATTCGCCTGGTGCGTCTAGGAATTGATCGTAGCTGCTCGGGTTTGATGATGATTCTGATTCCATTGATAAAATTTGTAGAAAAAGAAACGTGATGATGAAGAAAAGCTTAGCTTAAAAACACAGTCTCCCAAAAACAGCTTTGATACCGTCGTGATGTCGGCTTAAACCATTGTTGTGGGCTACTTACACGAGACTATGACTTTGGTATTGGACTTATTCGATTGAATTACTGACGATCATTGTATGAAACGCATCTTACACTCAACAGATTAAGTGTTCTTATTCAATGTTGAGTGATAATAGCTTCTCTTCCTTATTTTCTGCTTCATGGGTATTTTTTTCGATTTCTGTTTCAGGATTTCTTGCTTTATAAGAAAGGGAATTTTGCAGAGATTATAGACCCAAAGCTAGAAGTAAAGTTAGATGTAGCTGAGGCAGAGAGAATGATCAAAGTTGGGAAGATGCACGAAGGAAAGACTGGGATAGAACAGAGTATCTCAGATTCTAATGTGTACGGAGATTACTTGTACTTCAAGCCAACGTCTGATACCTCAACGTTTAATTCAGATTACGTCATGTCTGTTTCGTCGTCTTTTCTATATCCATAGTTTTAGATAGCAGACTAATTTCACCTTTTTCTCCGCAATTTCTTCGAACAAATCCACCTCAGAGAGGACGACGAGGATGACACATTCAACCATAAAACAGAACTTGTTTAGGAAAAGAGAAAACTCTAACACAATGGAAAAATCACCATGAGACAGTGACAATATATTTTTGGAGTATTCGAGCATTGAAACGTTAATATTGAACTAATTTTCCAGCCGATATATACCAAATTCTGGGAAAGAAACATTATCACATTCTAGAAATTTATTAAAAGACTTGAAAAGGAAGATAATCTCTAACAATCTCAGTAGAAGCACCATTTGAGGTTGAAGAGATGATAGGTCTGGATAGCTCACCAGTAATCTCCACAGGAGCAGACTCCGTTTCTGTATTGGTGGAATCGTTTCGCATCTCGTTGTATCAGTTTTCTGCCGGTTATCACTGAGATCATCTTCAATGCATTATGGCCATCAATACAAATTCGCATATTTTGTATAACATGAACGGAAGAACGAGCACTTGAGTTAAGGATCGCGTGAACACATGCGAGCTTGTTGCTTCTAAGAAGAAGCTGTTCCTCTTTTTCTTCTTCTTCCACAGTTACCTGACAAACCTGAGTCGCAGTGACAAATCCCATATCTAACATTTGCACTTTTAAACTCCTCAATGCAGCAACGATTTTGTCTTTCTCTGGGTGTGAAGTATTTCCTGATGTAAACGCAATCGAAAGGCTTTTTCGCATGTCTTTCATCCTCTGCTGATGTCGCATTTCCTTTAGTTTCTCATTTGCAGAGTCTGATGCTTTTCCTGCTACAAAACCTGCATTTGACTCTTTGTTCATTCTTGTTCCATCTAGTTTCTCAACTAACTCGGCAAGCCTATCACCAAGCTCTAAATCTCCATGAACCCAGCAAAGATTCATCAGTGTTTCCCACACTTCAACGCTAGGTTCCACGGTCATTCTTTCAACAAACTCCAATGCCTCATCCAAATGACCACATCCTGCCAACATCTCGGTAACGCTCACATAATGTTCCATGGAAGGGACGATACCATAGTCTCTGTACATAGCTTCAAAATACAATAGTCCTTCGTTAATGTCCCCTATCGAAGCACACACAAAGAAGACCGCTTTGAATATCTCCTTGTCGGGTTTATTCCCTTCCGCTTTGAAGCGAGTTAACATATCCATTGCGAGTTCACCTTCTCCGTTCTTCGCTAAGCCCTTCATCACAATGTACCAAGTCTCTGAATTCCTCTCAGGCATTTCGTCGAACACACTCAATGCGTCATCAGTTGATCCACAACCCAAATACATTTCGATAACCATGTGGTAAGATCTAAAATCTGAAGGAGTGATGTAGTCATGAACAACCCTAGTTTCTTCCAAAGCTTCTGCTTTACCACAAAGTTTAGCTAACCCTAGAAGCCTGGGCAAATCCACAACATAGCCTTTATCCTCCAATATATCCAAAACTTGTACTGCTTCTTTTACATTCCCTTCTTCACACCAAGCATCAAATATCTCAATCGTCACAGATTGATTGTTATCATTAGCCATGTGAGCATGGGAAGAAAGTTCTCTTCTGCATTGAACTACGCTTTGTTTCTGCTGCGTGTGTTGTGTTAACACGTCTCGAAGAGATAAAGTAATCATCTTTGTGATGAGATTATGAGACTGGGCTCGTGAATTGAAGCAACGGTTTGAACTCTGTGTCCCCAACCAAAAGTAGGGTTTTGAAGATTTGAGAATTCTGGTGCACAATATTCTCATCGTTTTCGTTCAACAATAATCAGATTTTTCGACTGATTCAGGAACAGAAGAAGAACAGAGTTAGAAAATATAATTGTGAAGAAGAAAAAAGAGCAAACTTTGTAAAATCCGGAGAGACTAAAAACCTAATAAGGCCGAACAAAACAAATTATGGGGGTGACAAGTTTTATTAAATAACCATTTAGAACCCGACGTGTTAAATTATGTAATTGATCAATTACATTAGGACACCTGTCAAGATTATAATGAATTAATTAAAAAAATTATATTGTTTATTTGAATTTCTTTTTTGATTTGAAATATGTGATGATCTAATTTAATTTGTTCATATCGTTTATTATGATTTTTTTTTTTCTAGTATTCCTTAATTTAGTTTTAGTACTTTTAGGTTGTTTATTTTAATTTATATTTTCAGTTTTGCAACGTTTTTAATCCTTTGTGTTTGTTCCGTTTGTTTTTGTTCTGTTAGTTATTTTTGGTGTTTCTGAACTTTTGCTCCTTCTTTCAGTACTCTGTTGTCATTCAATCAAAGTTTAGCACATGTAATATATATGTTTGGTTTAAGCTTAGCACAATTTATATATAGGCCGTTGAAAAAGAAAACAATGAGAGATAAAGCCTTCCACTCTTTATTTATTTTGTCAACGAAAAACATTCTTAATTTAATTTGCAATTCTTCATCTATTTAATGAATCAAAATATGCCATTAATGATCCCCAGCTTATAAGGTTTCTCAATCATTCTCGTTTTTGAATATGCAACAAAATATACTAAAAACTTAAGAGCATCAATTTCAAAATATGTCATCAGATGTAGTGGTAGATAGCTCTTTGAAAAATATAATTTTGTTGAGGATTCAGACTTCACCAAATACACTTTCACAAATCCACACAAATCTTATTATTCTAGCTACATATAAGCCAAGGTGCATATTTGTTTTTAGGCTCTACACATCATATAGCTTCGGGCCGGTCCCGCCTCTCAGAATACAATAATGGACCCGTTGTCTGCTTCAAAATCCTTCACACTAGGAGAAGACTGGACTCTGCTTGTAGCTTTCTTGACCTATAAATTAAATAAACCAAAGAAACATTAAAATCTTAATCAGTAACAATCACAGTTGCAGCCCGGAAGAATTGTAACGTACACTATAAGACATCCATATAAATAATCTATAGTTAAATTTTAAAAAAAAATTACTATACAGCTTTTTACCTCTTGGTCCCAATTTGTGAAAAAGGTGATGAGGGAAAGACATAGACCTTGAACGACGAGCGCGCATATAATTCCTAGCCAAAGCCCCTTAAAATTAAATTTTTGTTACTACTGTTATTGTTTAACTTTGAAATAACTTGGTTTGGAAAAGTTTGAGATGAGTTAAGAGAGAATCTAAGTTCTGTTCATTAATTTACCCGACCACCGATGTGAAAGTGAAAACCAAGTAACAAACCGAAGGGAACTCCGACAAGATAATATGATCCAAGATTCACAAAAGCTCCTATCTTCTGCCATCCACATCCTCTAGCAACCCCTTTTAACCGGAAAAGAAAACAGTAAACAAGATAATCAGTGAAAACCGGTTAAACCCAGTTCAAAAACCAGAAGGGTGCTTGTAGGCTGGTTTGCCTTTACTTGCAAGCAAAGAAACCTGTGCGAATAGAAATGTTTTAGTGAAAGTATAACCTGAAAGAACGCTTTGGAAGCTGTCTAGGGAGTGGCCTAAAGCGAGAATCGGCAACATCGAGGCTACACGCTTGACTACTTCGGGGTCACTACTGTAAGCAAATCCCCAGATTTTCCTTATCAGTATCAAAACCGACCCAACTAGTATACTCTCTACGATGGCAATGCTCATGACCACGCGAACTGCAAGCTTAGCGACTTTAGCATTCCCTGCTCCTAACTCATTTGACACCCTTGTGCTGCGGATTTGGACAATCAATGGTAATATATGAGGTTACAAGATTTTGGGTAACTTATATATATTGGTTTACTAGTGTTATTACTGACCTTGCGGCACCACTGAGGCCAAACGGGATCATCCAGATTGTTCCTGATGTATTAAGGCTGAAAATATTTTCTTACCAAATTCAGTCACAAGGCAATAACTAAATTTGGTTCTGAATTATGACAAAGAGATAACAATTACTAATGTATACAAGTATTGTTCTTACCAGATTGCGAGGACAGAAGTTTCTAGAACTGGGTTTGGAAGAAGTCCTGAGGAGAGAACCAAAAGCTCAAAGGACCACATCTCTAAACTGCTCAAACAACATCACCAAAAATAAAGATACTATAAAAGGATACTAATTAAGATAATAACTGGAGAAGCAATACGTATTTATCAAATCTCGACTAGGTTTTGGCTAATTTTATCACTACACTGGGACAATGGGATGCATCTCAATAAATCTATTTTATACAACAAGTTACCTCCAATATTAATTAATGTAGGCATTTTGTTTCTAGACTTACCAAACCATAATTGCAGAAGGAATAGCTAGCTTCATAAAAGGGATGATATCGCGCCGAGCCTCCTTAGAGAAACCGGTCCAAGTCAGTGAGCAAGAAGGTGAAAACTTGACGTAACACGACAAGAGGATGACATTAAGCCAGTACGAGATTGCATTCGCCACAGCAGCTCCTTTAAACCCTAAACCAGATTTCATCACCAAGAACCAACAGAGGATCACATGAAGAGAAGTGGTGACTCCAGAACAGAACACCACAGGAAACACATTGTTCTGCGCCTGCAAAAACCTGTTGAGACATTGAAGAAGACCATAGGCGAAGATGCTAGGGATCATGAATCTGGCGTAGGAGCCAGAGAGGTATGCAATGGATTTATCTTGGCCGAAGAAGACGAGGAAGTGCTCTGTGTTGGCCCAAATGATGGAGAGAGGAACAGAGAATAGAGTAAGAACAAGCATTGCTCTTTGCATCTGTATCCCTAAAATTCCGTACATTTTGGCTCCATACGATTGGCCACAAACTGTGTCCAACGCACTTGCTGTTCCCATCTGTTCAAAAGGTGATAGTTAATTTTATGATTAGTTTTTCTTGCTTTACAAGTAAGCAGTAAACGTAATTGTTGAAAGTTCGATTTTAAATTTGGACTGTCTATTTCATTTACGGATTTACCGTTCATAGTGGACATGTGGGGGTAGCAAAAAAAAGAAATAGATATTAAATATGTTTGTTTGTTTATTTTTGGTGTTTTCGCTTTTATCCTTAAAATGACAAAATGTTTTTGTTCTTGTAGCTGCTGGAGTAGCATTAGAAGAATCAAATATGCATCCGCAACTTGAAAATTCAGACAAGATGGCCTGATAGCTACATCGTAGCTGAATAATATTTATTAGTTTTATTTATTTCTCATTTCGATATATGTTAAAAGATTTATTTATTTTAAGACGGAGAAAATAATAGTCACCCAATAAAGTTTTCGATTCAGACTTTTCTACCATAACCTGTAAAGTTAAAATCACTAAATTATCATAGTTGCTTAAGAAGATTTAAGTATTAGGATTGTAGATATTTGGTTTATGTAATAATAATAATTCTCGGTGTCTCATGAAAAACTTTTTTGTTGAAGAAAAGAATGCTTTGATATTTAGATCAGAGACAGAGTCCATAGAAAAGAACTGACGAGGAAGGTGAAGCCGGTGACGGAGGCGAAGGAGGTGGCAATGGAGGCAGCGGAGAGAGGAAGAGAGCCAAGATGTCCAACGAACATAACTGAGATTATTTGCAGACAGAACTGAAGAAGACTCACTGCGATTAGTGGACACGACAGCAGTAGCTGCTTCTTTAGTTCCTCCTTTATCAATCTACTACTCTTCTCTTTCTCTCCGATCAGAGGCCACGACAACATATCCTCTCTCTCGTCCCGCATCATCGCTTTGCTGCAGAGAATGTAGACTCTAGAAAGAGAGAGTGAGAACAAAGTATCAGTCTCTCTTATCCTTGTCTTTTGGGGCTTCGTGTTTAATTTGTTTGGTTTCTCCACTATACAAATGTGTGGCCGGAGGATTAGTGTTTATATTTTATTTTAAGGTTATAGAGACAATTACATGTGACCTATGTGCCTACGTGTCTCTATTACAGTGGCAACCTCCAACAAAGTTTATAGGGAGATGAACCCATCTCAGCATTGGTGTGCCTTGGTGGCATCTTTTTACTACCAATTAAAGTAGTATATGTTCCGAATGGTAATTTGGTTTTTTATTCTATTTAGTTGGTAAAGTATGTATTAGGCGATGTTAGAAATGGAAGATTTCGTATACGTTAAAGACTGAAAATACGGAAGATTCTCTTATACATGTATATGATGTATCATTACAAGTAAACAGGAGGTAAGTGACAGCCGAATCCATTTCTAATCTGTTGTGAATGTGATATAACGTGCATTTGAAAACCCGTTGTTAATTGATTGTTTTTTTTTTTCTTTTTCTTAAAATAGTCATAAATCCATTGGTAATTAGAACCACTTATTTGATAAAAAAATATTAAAATCAATGATTTAATAATATATGATTTTTGCTTAGATTTTCAAATCCATTAATATCTATGAATAAACAAATTTATAAATCATTAGCAAAAATTCGTAATTTAATGATGAATTTGCGAATTTAATCCTATATTGTTGTAGCTAAACAACGAAAACTTAAGATTTGTTTTTTTTTTTTTTGTAAAAATATTTTCTTTTCTCAAAGAAAAAAAAACAAATTGATAATACTGCAATAAATTGGTATTCCTATGTTGGTGATTTGATCATTGGCAGCAACAATGCCGCTTTGAAACTAAATTCAGCTTTAACTAGATTTGAAAGGATTTATGGATTACATTTCATAGGACTTCCAAGTGAAAATTAGTTATTTATGTTTCAATATAATTGTGTTTTATGTCTTTGAAACAGTTGCATGAATTGAAGTTGTATGACCATGAGAAATTTTCTATCAAACACCGTTTGTAGCTAATACTTCGTTGGTGAAAAAAAAAGTTTACTTAATTTCAATATCTCAGAAGGAATCCATTACCTATTATCAAGAACTCTAAAATACCCGATAAACCTTGGTGACCATGGTGTATTTATGACTGATATCACAAAAGTTGATGGCGAAACAATTACAATATGCAAAAGTAGTAACGAAGATGGTTTGGATATTAAGGATTTAGTGAGTACATTATTGTCTCTCTCACAGTAATGCTACTTCGTGTTGGTGTGAGAAGGAACAAAGATAATAAGGGTAATCTCTTGGACATCAGAATAATGATCATGATCTCTTTTTAACAGATGAACCCCTCAAATTGATGGCATGTTTGAATCACCCACGGAGCTCTAATGAGAATAGTTTGCATTATGGAATCTATTAGCTTCACATGGCATTTTGAAAAAAAAAAAGAAAAAAAAAAGTTATCGCGTCATAGATTAAACTTAGATCAAATAATGTCATTAAAAATGTATAATATGAAAAAGTTGTGTCATAGTGCAAAATAATTACTATGTTTGAGAACATGAGATTACATAATGATGACTATGTTTGAGAACGTGAAATAATATATATATATATATAAGGGGAATATAGGGAGAAAAAGAATTCTCTCACAAAATAAAAAAGCAACATAATATCAAACAAATAACGATAATAACTACTAAGTTAACAAAACTCTAAAACCTACGAAAAACACTCACCATACAAATCAAAGATGTATTAGCTCTTCTCGACGAGTTTTCACCAGATAAATTTGCTTGTCCTTTATTTGGTTATGGTCATTGAATTTTGGGTTTTCATGGTTTTTCTAGGATTTGGAATTTGCTTTTATTAAAGAGTGGTCACGTTTCTATTTGTTGAGATCAGATATAGTTGACACACCCTCAATTAATAATCACTAAGTTTTTTTATCGCGCATGAGCGATTATGCGTATTATGAGTAGTCAAAAGGAAAAATTTGATGTCAAAATTCTTTGAGATTTCGAAAATTTCTGGCTTAATCCAGGTTTTCCTTTCGATCAACTTAAAACTAGCATTGAAGAAGGGATTCAGCAATGCAATACGCAGTTTCAAATTTTGGGCAAAATAATTGCCTCTAGAGTTGCTAAAGCTTCTAATAAAAGCAGTGGTGGAATTAGCCATTATTTTTTATAGGGGTCAATTTTTATTCAGAAGATAATTGTAAAAGATTTTATGGGGTCAAAATGTATTTTTAATATTTTATGGGGTCAAAAACAAATTTATAACTATGTTTATCTTTTTTCCCCCTCAAAATATGAGGTAAATAATTTTTTTATACAAATTCATAGGGATCAATTGACCCTTAATTGTCATATACCTCCGCTCCTGAATAAAAACGTGTTCTTGACGAACTGAAAACACTAGACATTTCGATTGTACTCTCTTTTTTTCATGAGAACAGTGTATTGTCCTGTAGAACATCTGTTCGAATATCTCAAAATACTAGTCTGGGTAAGCAAATAGTTGTACTTTATTATATTAATATAAAGTATTTTTGGAATCCTAACCATTGATTTGTTTTTTTCAGATAATTCATATAAGCATAAAATGGATCTCGCAGATGTTCATTTGGTGAAATGCATGTTTTTCATGCGATCGATACCTTGCCCAATGAAGACAAGGTGATGGCAGTCATTGACCAGGATTCGACCAATCAGTTGTGTGTTTCCGTGGTATTGGCAAAAATTGATAGAGTGAGGTAAACATATGGAAGACGTGGACATGAAAAAACACATAAATTACCAGAGGTACGTTTATTCACTTCAAGAAACTGTGAAAAAAGTAGGCATTGGCGTTCGGGTATCGGTTCGGATTCGGTTTAGGTTTTTCGGGTTTTCGGATTTAGAGATTTAATACCCGTTCGGATATTTATAATTTTCGGTTCGGGTTCGGTTCGGTTCCATCTGAGTTCGGATCGGGTTCAAGTATCCAAAATATTAGAGAAAAATTAAAAAATTAGTTGAATTTAAATAAAAATTAGTTAATTTTTCACAAATATAACTAAGAATTTGAAGATATTCGGTTATTTGTGGTATTTTTTGTATTTTAGTCTTAATATAATTGATATTTTTGAGTTTATAAATTTTGGGTAATTAGGTTATATCAAATATAAAAATAATTAATATTTTTTGGGTATATAATGGTATTTCGGATATTTCGGATACCCGTTCAGTTTTTGGTTCGGTTCGGATTCGGATTCGGTTTTTCGGATATAGAAATTTAAAATCCGTTCGGGTATTTTGTTGGTTCGGATTCGGGTTCGGTTCTTCTTTTTTGGATAGGGTTCGGTTCGGTATTTCGGGTTCGGGTTTGGGTTTTTTGCCCAGGCCTAAAAAAAAGAATGAGGTTTGGTCATTTGGTTGCTTTTTGTAGCCATTGTTAAAAAAAATGAATTACAAAAAAATATTGATTATAAATATATTTTAAAAGCAACAAGCCTAGCTTTTTTTTTATCAAGATGTTCTCAAATATAAATATAATAACATTTAAAATCAAATATAAAGTTGCTGCTCATATCATTGTATGTATTTGAAAATTAATTAAAATTATCAAAACTAGTTGACCAATTTTGGTGTTCCATAATTGTTTTTAAGCTTGATCACTAAAATGATGATCTTATGCTAATATATGTTGCTTATGTGCTAATATTTTGTAGGATTATGTCAATTGTTAATTTTATGCAACTTATGTGCAAAGCTTTTGATGTTTTTGTACTAATACGAGATTTTTTACATAATGTTTCTTTCAGCTTTTTTTAATTATTTAATGTTCTGCTGCATCTTTCATTTCTATGGGTTTTCCCCGTGCTAGTATCTAAATTTGATATCATACTTTCATCTAACAAATACAAATATCGTTTAATTGTTTTAAATTTTTGAGAACCTTTGGCTCTCGGACAACTATATTGTCAACCATCTTTTCAACCAGACTACTATGACCCTTCAGAACTATGATCCAAAATTTTACATCCTCGACATTGTTGGATATGTTGCTCATTGTGGTTGGAGCTATGAAAAGTCTGGTGAATTACTAGTATTTATATGTTACCAAACTAATCAATTTCTGAATGCCTTCTAGAAAAACAAACATGGTACAAAGAAGATATATGAACTAGTTAAAATAATAATAATTAATATCTAATGTAATTATGTATAAATTTACTTATAAGTTATAACTATTGTATTAAAAAATTAGCTATAATTTGATATTTATTTGGATATGAAAATGTAGGTCAACAACATTTTTAACTTTATTAACATGTATCAATGTTACACTTTACCACGGTGGTGAATGAGTATTTAACTGAACTAAATTTTGGCTGTATAAATTTCGTTTATATAGAATAGTTGCAAAAAGCTGTCAAAAATATATAATACTTAGTTGGAAGTTAGATACCTACCTGATGATCTAATCATTCTATGATACTCTCTCTATTCCTTATTAATCATATTTCTAGAAGAAACAAAATTTGTTTCAAAAATATACAATTTTTAGGTTTGCTATGTAGTTTTTATTAGTCATTGATGATAAATTGTAAATTTCAAAAAACATAATTGAGTATTATTGGTTTAGAGTTATTAAAAATTATTAATCATACAAAATAATGCATTTATAACTAGTTTTTAATATGTTTTCTTAATATGTGTAAAAAAATAGAAATAGAATCAATTAGGAACAGAGAAAGTATATCATTGAAAAAAGTAGATAATCAAAATTAATAATAATTTGGTTATTTGATGTGTAAGAATATCAATGTAAGTGTTCTTTATACAAAGTAAAAAATACAAAATATATATGTTTTATATGTTGCATCGATAACTTTCTTTTCCACACTTAAAGAAAAACAAAACTTTCAAGGCCATTGTTAATTAATAAAATGACAAGAACAATCCGGAACTGATATTGATATAATTTCCTTTGAGGTATAACTCTGAAAACGAAATCCAAATTCTGATTACAATACAAAATGGACAAAAGGGTCTTTAAGGTTTCAGCAGACAAAAATGTGTTTTAAATAAGCTATTGTTCCTCTGATATTTTAAAACATTAGTGAGAAGCTTATGCCACTTGTTTACTTGTTTTTCTTCTTCCCAGCCGATTTCTTCTGACCACTCCTCTTGAATTTTTTGAACTTGGTGGTCGCAAGTGCCTCCGCAGCACTCTTGCCTTCCATCTTCTTTGTCATCTTGACCACACTTGACATACCTCTGACTGCAACAGCCCGCTGCTCTGGTCTACGGCTCATCATCTTGCGATCAAGTGGCCAATACGCATATGGTTCAAGCTTATCTTTCCTCTTAAGATCACCACTAGCCTTTTTGCTTGCATACTCTTTGCCTGTGTAAGCGTATCCAGACTCTGATGTCTTCATCCGCTTTTGGTTCTTCTTGGATGTGTTTACAGAGAAACGGCTACCTCTGCTGCTCTTGGCATCCGAATCTGCATCAGATATTTCCTTCCTTTTTTTAGCTTTCTCTCCTTCGTGGATGATTAGACGTCCTTCCTCATCAAACTCTGCTTCTTCATCCGAGTCAGCCTTCCGTTTGCGAAGTTCACTTGATCGAAGAGCTAATCTTGTTTTGTACCGATCCATTAAGTCAAGTGGTTCATCATCTGACTCATCCACTTCAAGATGACTCTGGTTTCGACTTTTCTTGGATCTGTAATACGTCACCAACACATTAGATCCAAAAGCATAGCAAGACATGATTATTGCCAAAATGTGTATATAACAACCAACCTCACACCAGATGCCTTAGATTTTAACAAAGAGGAAGCCTTGCTACGGCCATGAGACTCCGCATCCCTGTCGTCTCCATCGCTGTCTTCGTATTCATCCTCAAAATCAGAAAATATCTTGGTATCATTCCACCGACTAACCCTGGAAGACAAATTAAAAACAATCAGTACTTGACCACCCAGAAACTTCTATGAGACACCATCTGCCAGTTGAGTTGGTAAGGTACTTTGATGAAGTATCTTTTGAATGCTGCGATTTACTCATGTCAGAGCCAGCTGCATATTTTTTCTCTTTACGTTCCTTGACCTGAGATGAAACAAGAGAAAGTGTATGAGTGTATGACATAACACAGATACTGACATCTAGACAACTTTGAACATTGTTAGCAAACCTTTCGGATGTTTGTCAGGAGTTTCATATGTTCCTCAGGCATCACAGACTTGACAGCCTCCGTGCCACATTTCTTGATGAGCATTTCCAACAGAAGCCTCACCTATTATACCAACATGACTCTTCAAAAACGAACAATAATTCGCGGAAACAAATCCTAATTTATACATATAGTTACTAGTATGTATGCTTCCTGCTAAATAACAAAGTTTATGTACTAGCAAGAGCTCAACATGTGTAAGAAGTGTGCGTCTGAGTTGTGTGAGAGAAAGCAAACTTGTGAAAATGAGAAATTCAAATTCTGGGCACCAAAGATGATTCTTGGGCATAGTGTATTTAATAAAAAAGGTATTAGAGACACACCTTTGCTTTGAAAAGGTTTTTTGTTCCTTCTGGCCACTTCAGCAAGCCTTCAACCATGCTTTTTAAGTTTGCGTGTAGTCCTTCAACGGGTGATTTAGCCACCAATACCTTCAACAAACCTAAATTTGCCTGTTTCCCAAAATAGATTGGTTGTAGGTTTCAGAAAAAGAGAAACAGTTCATTATGTCTCATTGACAAACAAGCAACATAAAGTGGGCTCCTGAAAGGGAAGATAGGTAACTAACTTTTGTAATTTCTTTATTTTTCCTCTGGAGGAGAAGAAATGTTGAAGGAAGCAAATTGTAAGCACTAGCAATGAGATCAGAGAACTCATATGTCAAACGAGCTACACCCTTGACAGCAGCACTAATCATCTGAGGTTTTTCTCCAGCCAAGCAACCAACCACCTGTGACGGTTATAGCAGAGGTCAACAATCAATCTTACCACAAAAAGAAAAACAAAGATCCCGAAAAAAATGTTACAGTGACTTGTTAGGATTAGATTTAACATACCATATTGAAGTACCCATGTAATTTCTCATTGTCTCCACCATTTTCCTCATCTGCGTATGCATGACCAATCTGAACAAGCACATCATAGGCTCTGCTTCTTGTTTTTTTATTTACCTGCAGAAACAGCAGTGACCTGAATAATGATTCTTACACGATCATAGTTTGACACAAACAGTTTTAAGCAATGCTTCGTACCTCCTTTAAAGCAAGTATAACTTCGGGTAGAAAAGAAGAAACAATGTCTTTTCTCTCCTTTAAATCATCCTGTAGGGGAATAGAACCATCAGCATGTAGGAGGACTATTTCCCTAACACTCAAAGCAAAATGCATTCTAAAACTAAAGCCTACACTTTATCATGATACATTTGGTCAAAATACATAGAGCTAAAAGGTTTAGCTTCTTACAGTCCTTGACGCATGAGCTAAAATGAAGTATAAACAATCAAGTTTATGGCGCTTGGCAGAGACATGGCATATATTGTGCATCAGCTCAAGCAACTCCTCGAGGTTCTTTGAAATAAATCCATCAGAACTCTGGCAAAGAAAACATTTGTACCAAAAGACATTAGTCAAGAAGTATTTGTGAATGAGAGCTGAGGTTAATGGTTTTCAAGGACCTTAAGAAACTGCATTACAGTCATCTACTATTCAAGTGATGAAAATTTAGATGCTTAAGCAAGCATAAAATCAGTCGGGGATGCACAGTAGTAAGCAATATACCTGACCTAGTTGAAGAGTGTAATCATAAGGCAAAGAAAGTAATACCTTCAAGATGACCGAAAGAACTTTGTACGCTTTCTTTTGAATTAGGCCCTTGGGATCCTGCAGTTAAGATCCACATCAGCATACCCTCGTACACACAATTTAAGAAAAACTTATCTTCATGGAGGATGATAAATCACAGCAACACCCAGAACAATAAATCATTCAACAAAAAATATCAATTTACAAACCTGCATTGCAGGCTTCAGAGAACTGAATATGGTATCTACTTCTTGACCATCCAAACCAGGTAAAAGTGAAACTAACAGATCAAATAACCTTGCCCTGAAATGAAATGCAGATTACAAGATCAACTTTGGCAGTAGCAACTAAGCAGCAAGAAACACAAATCAAAGTAACAGTACCTTAAGGTGGAAGAAGATTTTTTGTCTGCGGTGTTATCCACGTCCATCCCACTAACAGAACTTTCATCTTGTGCAATGGCAGTTTTGGTAACCTCTAAAAGCTCTCGCAGTGTCTTGAAAAGTAGCTTTGAAACAGTCTTTTTCTCCGCTATGGAAGCCAAGTTGCCTATCGCAGACTGAACGAGTGAAAAAATATTATGAGAAGCTCTGATTACATTAACTTTATCTAATCAGAGAGGGACATCAACCAATTACGCAAGAATACAACAGAAAAAAAAATAACAAGCTCTGGTAACATTTAACGAACTGATATTATATTCCAACCCATCATAATTGCTATGATGTAAGGAAATCAAATACCCTGCCCTCTTAAGGTTCTTAATTACCTGAAGAGAACCGCCATCATCTTTTCCAGATTCATGAAATATCCTTGACAAAACATCCAATAATTTAGGAGCACACAACCGCAGAACTTTCAAATTAGCTGCCGCATACTGTGAATCATAACGAGCAGTAGCTCGTAGCATAGCAGAACTAGCAAAATTAGTAGGTATTTCTTTCCCCTCAACAACTTCCTTATTTTGTTGAATCAGAATATTCAAACTGGCGCATATGATTCCACGGGTCTCAGCCTGTGTTTGAAGAACTCCACTTAATATTCGCCCTAGATCAGCAAAACTCTCCACAGTATCCACGGGATAATTACAAAATGAAGGTAACAAAGCCCATAATGAATATACGAGAGAATCCACACTCCTGGATGCTACAGTAAGACCTTGTAGCTTGAGCTGCCATCACGAACAATTAGCAACAATAGAGAGATATAAAGATAAGAATATATTAAACAGCGGGGAAAAAAAATTACCTGTTGAGCTTTCTGGCTCATTGTTTCGACCATTCTAAAAATAGTCTCCGTAAAGAAACTTAGGTGTCCTCCAACTGTGTACTGCTTCAAAATTGGGAAGACCCAAACTTTTACCTCAGACAGATTACTCGCTTCAAGGTTTAAACGCACAATGTTTAAAAATGTTTCAGGTCCCATAGCACCAAGGGCTGATCCTACACACTCATGCAACTGGAGATCGCCAACAAAAATAACATCAGTCAAACAACAGTCAGGAAATTACAGAACGTGACTAACAGAAGCAAGGTCTAATACATTCTTATATTGTAGAATCATTCATTTCTAACTAAAAATGAGAGCACCAGTTCTACATAGATATTTCGCAAATTGCTGTACCAACAGCATAAGATCCACCACTAAGTCAATAAAAGCAGAAAAAGGTTTACACAAGAGATCAGCATTCTGAGACTTCAAAATGAAATCACCACAACCTAATATCTATTTTCATAGTTGCATATGCTCACAGCATTTCATTTCTTCCTACAATTTGGCATATAGGTAGCCCAATATCATTACTGATGTTCTATGGTAAAAATATATTTTGTCTGCAACGATGGAGACAAAATACTGCATGATCATTAGATGAACTTAGGTCCAACGATGAAGCCAAGATCAGAGATTGCAAGTGACATCAGTATCTCAAAGTTTTCTACTGTAATCTAGAACCCCAGCAGATGATCATTACACTTCAGGAGTAGTATTATCTGTTACCTGTTTTCTATAAGGAAAGCCTTCATCAGGTAAATCTTGCATATCTGATAAGTCCTCGAGAGTCTTCCTCATAAAATATGCAGAATCTTCACCTGAAAATTGAGGGAAAGGACTAGCAATTGAATAACTAAGCAAACAATTGGTCCAAATGAATCCCTGAGGCACAACGTTAGAAAGGAAAAAAACTTCAACAAGAAACAACTGAAAAATCAGAGAATGAAAAATATAATTACCTAATTTATCAAACATTGCTGAAACTACTTGAAAAGCCATATCCCAGACTGCATGATACTTGTAATCAAGCAAGCTCTCAACCGTTGCACACAGCTTTTCAATGACTGTTGGACTAGACTTCCTTAAATTCAAGTTTGAATTCTGGATTCCGTTGACACCTTCTCTGATCAAACTTTCATCAATGCATGATAATATCAAATTCTTCAACGTATCAGTTGCTGCAAAGATTGCCTCCTCATGTTCAGATGCAATAATATCTGCCAGAAGAAGTAAAACGATCATGTCAACAGTAGGATAAACCACATTGACAAGAATAGTAGTATCTTATAAAAAGGATACTAAAACCAAAAATGCAGGAAGGATCAGATACAACAGGATACCTTTCAGACCATTAAACACACTAGGAAGTTTAACCACACAAAGATCTCTGTTCAGGGAAAAAGTCCTCGTCATCCCAACTTTCAGTAAACGCGCTGTGAAGGTCATGGCATCAGCAGATGTTTCAGATCCCGAGAACAGTCCAGCTGCAAGAGATAACACTTCGACCAGCGCCTCAACTGGAACCTCGGAGGCTGGATTGAGACAAACTGCATTTAAAGAGTCTATCACTGGCCTTGCAACGTATGGATCGCGCAGAAGAATCAGCATCTTAAAGCCCTCAATCAGAGTAGCAATGTGATTTCTCGACATCAAGGCCAAGCACTCTTTTAGAGTGCTGAGAATGTAAAGCACTTGCTTTGCTCCCCTGGCACCTTCGGTAGAGCCCGCTTCCGATTTATAGGCAAGGTCCAAATATTTCTGGAACAATTTTGCAATAGCTCCACTGACTGATTGCCAGGCCTTTGTTCCATGGGATTTCTGCAGGACATCACGAAGACCTGAGTTTGCTAGCTTTCTTACCTGGATTTAAAAGAAGACAATCGTCAAAGTCTGATGCAAACCAAAATCATCAACACCGGTAAATTTGTAATTTACCTTTCCGTCTGAATGAGTAACAAAATTCAGCAAGATGCTGGAGGATTCAGAGCCTTCATTCCCCATAATGGACTCAACAGTTGTGAGGAGATGAACCAAACACTTCAATCCCGAAATCAAGCACTCAGGCGTAGCTGATTGTAGACGCAGAACGCTGAGGATGAGACGCAGAGCCAACCCATCCTTCTTCAGTACTCCTGCTGAGACTTTAGGGAACACAAGGGAAAGGATGACAACATGTGGCTGGACGACATCCAAAGGTGGTTCAGCATCTGAAGACAAGAGACTGTCAAGCGATCTGCATGTGGCGGCAAAGTAAGCCACAGGTGTCCGACAATGATTATCTTCCGCTAGAATTTTTGATAACTCCTCAATGACAACGCATAGATGTTCATGGTCTGGTCGTTTTGACTGCGATAAGCGAGAGTGCATGTACTCCCCAAAATCTCCAGAAACAGGCAGGGCCGGTTCTGAGGGTGAGAGGCACATGCCGGTTTCAATGTCAACACACAATGATTCCATAACTAGGTTCCGTAAATTTGACTAATCCAGGTGAAATTTTCTACAATAGAACGAGAACTATTAGATTAACCAATCACTTTACTTTGAGACTAACACAAACCTTTTAAAAAAAACTTACTTTTCGTTAAGATTGAAGAAGCTTGCTTGGGAGGAATTGTAAGAGTAAGAAGGAGCTTCTGAGATTCTGATGAGAGGGGAAACAAGAAAATAACATTAATGCAATATCATGTGAATTCAAAAAATGTAATAAAATCAGAACTGATAACAATCTTCGTAATTATCATATACATCTAAATTAATCGTCAGACATATAATTGGAAAAACTAAATCTAACCAAAATTCTTTAGGACCAAAGCAAGATTGAAGCTTTTCCAGAGAGAAATACAAACTTCAAAATTGAAGCTTTAGGGTTGCAGAAGAGTCTCATAAACATGACATAAGCAATAAACAAAAGAGGGTATAGATAATAACGCTTCACAATTTAGATTGAATCCAAACAAAGAGAGAAAACAGAATGAGTAACGGAAGTCGTGTTTCTAACCTGAAAACAGCAAATGAGAAGAACCCTTGTGGAGCTAGTTGGCTTGAAGATCAATTACGACAAAGACTGCTCAAGTTTGGTGTTGGTGGCGGTAACGAATGGAGAAGCCTTTAGGGTTCTCACTCACCAAAACTCAATCCAAGGTTTAAGGTTTGATCTAGATTTTTTTTTTTTAAGTGACTGCCTCCGGTTTTGATAAATGATTGTTTTTTAAGTTAAAGTAATCTAGATTACGGTTCAACCGGTCTAACCGACCATCACGGTATAGATTTTTTATAAACCCGGTATTCAAAACAATGATTGACAAGGATTTAACAAATTCAATTTACAACATACAAATATTATTATTTTTCATCTATACAACATATTGTACAATTATTACACGTGAATTTTGTAATAAAATTATATATCTTTCAATTCATAAATTATTACAAAAAATACCAATTATACATCACTTTAACCTCATAAATATTTATTTATTTCAAAAATGGCACAATGATATAATGTTGTATTATTTGAATCTACCAATAGAATATTTCCTTTTTCTATTGCAAATCACAAACAAATCTAAACGATATACTGTACATTTTGCAAGTTCACTTCAGGCTCCTCTTGGCTACAAGCTTTTTGTAAAACTTGTTTGTGCGGAAGAACAATACAGAAGCAACCAAAGAGCCAAAGACAGCCACAGAAGCCATAATCATAAACGATGTCCTGAAACATTGACTTCCAAAGCAAGAATTGTCATCCTCAGAAGCTACCTTGTCATAAAAGTAACCTATCACTTTCACAGAGAGAAGATACGATCCGATAGGACCAGCAATTGAAATTGTGAAGTAGATTGTTCCCATATGCCGGATCCCAAATATCTCTGAAGTGATTGTCGGCATGAGTGACCACTGCGAACCGTAAGCCATACCGATCAAAACCGAACCGACATAGAGACTGAATTGTAAACCAGAGGCCACTATGACGTGGCCTATAGCCATAACGCCTAGAGTTATGGCCATGAAGACCGGTCTTGGCCAGCTGTGTTTGTATAAAAATGTGTCTGAGACATAACCAGCCCCAAACCGGCCAAGAAAGTTCCATATGCTCCAAAGAGAGACCAGAGAATTGAGTTGAACCGTAGAGTAGCGAAGAGACTCGCCTATTTGTCTAATGTTGTTAATAGTAGCGAATCCGGAACCCATCCCACATAGCATTGCCAAGAAAAGTAGCCAGAAGTTAACAGTGCTCATTGCTTCCAATATGTCTGAGTCTTCTATAACCACATGATCTCCATCTGCACAAATTTTTTGAAACAGTCAGTGTTCTGTTCTCATTCTATTTAGCGTACTGACTTAGGGTTCGCCTAATTCAGTTTTTGGTAAGCATATTTACCAGGAAAAACGCTTGAACTAGCAGAGTCGAGCAATGCAGAAGTGTCGAGAACAGGACAATCCAAAGACGAAAGTGTCTTCTCTTCTTCATGTAAGGCTCTTACCGCAACCAAGAGAGGAGAGGCAAGTAATAAAACCACAAGGATGAAGGATAAAATCTGCATGGACCGCGATAAACCCAGAACGTTTTCAACCGTAATAATGACCATAAGATAGGCGGCAATGATCAAAGAGATCACAGAGAGACCATCCAAGTGTTTCTTGTCAGTCGTAGTGACCGTTTCATAAACTCTTACAAAAGGCATAGTCAAGAACATGACAAACGTTGGTACTATGGCCAGGAGAAGAATGAAAGTAGCAGGGTTACCTTCACCGCCGCAGACCGCATGGTACAACTGAATCAGAATTGCTCCACTTAGACCTAAAAATCCCTGAAGTCACATTTACAGTTTTTGGATACGTAAACCAATATTTGTTATACATCAAACTAAGAGTATACAAACAGTGGAACAGGGGTAAGCTCCAAATGATAAATGTGAATCTTTTTTGGTCATGTAAACAGAAAACGTTTTATATTTCAATGTATAACGCAAACACAAAACAAAACAAAAACAATTCAGAATGAAATGAATAGTGAAAAATACATCTTGACACAATAGATCGATCAAATCAAATGCGGGATGGAGTTTCAATTTCACCAAATTTGATTCCTTGACAAAGTAATAATCTTTTTACCTGCATAATGCCGACGGCAGTCCCACCGTAATGAGAAAAATTCCGAGCGGCGGTGACAACATTGGCGGTGTTGAAAAACGGGAGCGAGTGACCAGCTAAGAAGACGAACAAACACATCAACGGCACAGGCGGCGGAGCAATAAGCCCAACAACAGAAGCCCAAATGAAAAAGAATCCAACAAACCATTGAACCAACCCAACGAAAATAACAACCCAGGGCCCATCACGACCATGTAGCTTAGAAGTCATGGTCGTGTAGAGGTACCCGGAGACAATGCCGAAAGTACCACCGATGTCTTTGAAGACGGAAACGAAATCGAGGGTAGATTGGTCATAAGATAGAGATGATTTGAGGATGGAAGAGTAGATCGCAAATGTGTATGTAGCTCCACTAAAGCTTTGAATCCATATACTCGCTGCTGCTGCTACCCATTTCGTGTTTATTCTCTCCATCATGGGAAATTGAAGCTGGTTTCGATTTACGACACAACAACTGAATAACAAATCTCAGTTTGAATCTGATGGTGTGAAATGAAGAGGAGAATTATTCAATCGCTCTCTGGACATCGTCATCACCGAGACTGAATAAAGAATTGATTTGGGGTCAACCTTAGTTTATAAATTATAATTTATGATTCGCTGTCCCTTTTTTTTTTTTTTTTTTTTTTAAAGTTTAGACAGAAGAAAAGGTATTAACTATTCAGCGTCGAGCCCACGTTACCAAAGAAAAGGTGAGTTGTGTCGCCTTCATCGAGACACGCTAACACACGATTGAATTAACTAGATAATTAATTCGTATGTCTAAATTTCAGTTTTGCACGAGAAAGTTAATCACATACATACAAATTTCATTCGAGTTAATTTACCAAACTTTTAAATTTTATATATATATATATATATATTGTTTTCGTCTAACAACTCGTGTGTTATATTTTGTGTAACATGATATATTAAGAAATCGTGTTATTAATTTTCGTTAAAGGATTATTTTCCACTTTTAAATTTTAAAATCTCAATTTTTCGCACATTATATCATTGTTATATTCGTTCTTTTTTCTCAAAAAATAAATATATTGTTAATTATGTCATATTAACAATATCATGTTATGTCTTTTGAAAGATTTTTAAAAAACAAAAATGAAGATTTATATAATCTATAAGGTTATATGATCATTCTTCCGATTATCAAACTTTTAATAATCATATAACCCAATTTACATTCTTATGAATATGATCATTTTTGTGTTCTTTTCTACCTTCTGCTCCGGGTGCATATTTGGATAAACCGGATTGTCAGTTGTTGTTTAGAAACCCCTCTATATAAATCCATGTAATGTTTCCGTTTAAGTGAAATAAAAAATCAGAAATTATAACCCAAAAAATAAAAAAGTTCACAAACCATTCTACAAACAGTAAATATTATTTTTTTGATATATGAGTTAAGAAAAGCAAAAAGAAAATTGAATATGGAGCCACGAGTCAGATCCATGGTTTAGAGATTACTTCAAGATCCTTTTTGCCACAAGCGTCGCATAAAACTTCTTCGTGCGGAGGAACAACACAAGAGCGACAAGAGATGCAAACAAAGCCATGGCCGCCATTATCATAAACGAAGTCCTAAAACAATGATTCCCATAGCAAGAATGATCAACTTCAGAAGCTACCTTGTCGTACAAGTAGCCTATTACCTTCACTGAGAAAAAGTACGAACCAACCGGACTAGCTATCGAAATTGTATAGAATATAGTTCCCATATGAAGAATCCCGAATATTTCAGAGGTCATTGTCGGCATGAGTGACCATTGTGAGCCGTACGCCAAACCAACCAACAAGGACCCGATATATAGGCTTCCTACTAAACCGGAGGCCATGATAATGTGACCTATAGCCATAAGGGCTAGAGTTATGGCCATGAATATCGGTCTTGGCCAGCCATGACTGTGTAAATAGGCGTCTGAGATGTAACCCGACCCAAACCGGCCTAAAAAGTTCCATATGCTCCAAAGAGACACCAGAGAATTGAGTTGAACAGTAGAGTAGCTTAGTGACTCGCCCATCTGCCTGATGTTGTTTATCGTCGCGAGTCCTGAACCCATTCCACATATCATCGCCACAAATAGAAGCCAGAAGTTGGTTGTGCATATTGCTTCGAGGACGTTCATGTCATTGGTCATGACAACTCTAACATCTGTGTATTGATTGAAAATGTGTTAGGAATTTCACTTCGATAACTAAGGGACCTAAAATATCGTTATAAGGGATATAACCCACTCTGGCCAAAAATATCATTAGTCATAACTTAGAACCGAAACTAAACCTTACCGGAAGAAGAATTGAGTATAGGAGAATCAAGCAAGGTGGTTTTCTCGGTAACCGGAAAATCCAAAGACAATAATCTCTCTTTCTCTTCACGTTGTGCTCTAACCGCCACTAAGAGAGGAGAGGCGAGCAAGAGAAGTAGAAGGGTGAAGGAGCATATCTGCATAGGCTTTGACATTCCGATAATATTTTCAACCAATATGACAACCATAAGATAGGTGACGATGATCAAGGAGATGGCTGAGAGACCGTTCAAGTATTTCTTGTCGCCTTTGATGACTGTGTCGAACGTTCTAACAAAGGGCATCGTCGTTAAGATGAGAAGTGATGGTACTACAGCCAAGAGAAGAATGTAATTCGTTGGGTCATCTCCACAGAAGATGTGGTACATTTGAACAAGAATTGCTCCACTTAGCCCAAGATAACCCTAAATTTAAATTTAAATACACATGATTATTTGATTGTTTTTGCTTGAGAGCCACACAACTTATCAAGATTTATGTTCTTATCGTACTAATAAATATATATTTTCTAATTGGAGTATTAGTAATTCACTAGTTTATCTCAGTCATTAATTGATAACGAGATTAATTATAAACACGTTAGGAAGTGTATATGTTTGTAATCGACCGATTTACCTTAATTACTTGTCCAGAAGACTACATCAACACCGACTTTCACAAATTTTTTTTTTTTTAATTAACGTCAACCAGTTTTCAGTATTATGAAAAGAACTATATATATATATATATAATACTATATAGGAAAAGAAGATGTCTTAGACAAAATCATTTTAATGTATATATATCTACTAGTTCTTTTTCTAAAATATATGTACTAGTTCCTTTCTCCAGCTCTTACAGGCTTTTCGGTTCATTTATATGGCCTTTTTATAAAAGCAGAAACTGTCCAATATCATGAACTAATAAACCAATACCAATTGATACTATTTTACTCTTCTATATCAATATCTTATTCCTCGAGTCTCAATACCTTCATAATGCCAATGGCGGTTCCACCATAGTCGGAAAAGTTACGGACGGCGGTGACCACAATTGCCGTATTAAAGAATGTCTGACAATGACCGGCGAAGAACATGAACAAACACATCAAAGCCACCGGAGGCCTTTCGATCACTCCCGACGCAGCCATCCATATGAAACCATACCCCACGAACCATTGTAGTAGCCCCACGAATATAACCAACCATGGCCCACTAAAGAAGCGACCGCCACCGCTTTTGCGTCCTGCAACCGCTGTGTAGAAGAGGCCGGAGAGGATTCCTACGTTTGCTCCGATGTCTTTGTAGACGGAGACGGTGTCAAGGGTTGATTGGTCATAAGATTGAGATGATTTGAGAAGAGAAGAATAGATTCCAAAGGTGTAACTTGCTCCGGTGAAGCTTTGTATCCATATGCTTGCCGCTGCAGCTACCCATTTCGAGTTTGCGATCTCCATCTTTCAATCTCTCTCGCTCTCTCTATAGCTATGTGTATCGATAAAAATGAGCTTCCGTTGTCTTAAAATGAAAATAAAGTCAACTTTAAATTTGAAAGTTTTTTAGTCGTGGGCATTCTTGGTTTGGTTAGACCAAATCAAACCAGATTGATACAAACGGTAAAAAAAACCGAGGTCTAAATGGAGTTACTTTAGTTGCACTCGAACTAAACCAAATTTAACCGATAACACAAACTCAGAAAAAAAAATCATTGGTTTTGCTTTTGTAAACCGAGAAACCTGAATCAATCTGGGACCAACTAAAAATTAAATCTAAAATGTCCACCATGTGAAACGCGGAAGTCCATTGATCAATTTTCTATAGAACAGCTGTATAAAGGAGAGAATAAGTAATGGAGAATAATATATGCATAATCAATTTTATATATTAAACGTGACATTTGTTGTAAAAATATAATTATATTTTGGCATATAACAAGTCTGTCTTCCGTTTATATTTTAGTGTACGTGAAGAGTTACGTTGCTGGTTTGTATAAATCTCGGCTAATCCGCTGACAACAAATTAGATCGGCAAATCTTTCAACAGCAAACACAACCAAATAACTTAACTATGATTAATTATAAGTAAATTTATGAATTTAAATTTTTTAAAAAATCATGATCTTATGCTTCTGATTATTTTATCTTTAATTAATACGTTTACATGGTGTTATACGATTGTTCTGCACTGATCACCTCTATTTCTTGCTGATTTGGTGCGACTTCTCCACAAAATTCACAATTCTCTTTCTTGCATTTCCCCATAGAGGCCGATGAATTTCGAAGAAAAGGAAACTTCAGCGCCGGATCTTCTTCTAGACGGCATTGTATTATTGCGGACTCCGATCCTCAGCAATTCTAGCCTATACGGAGACTCAGCTTTCTCGGGTTAGGATTGTCCTAAATTCAGATTTACCACGCGAAAAGAGACATTATGTCACTTATCAAGATGGTTTATATAGTCTCAAAGTGAACCATCGAAATTCTACAAAGAAATTTGAACTCAAACTCATTAACAAGTTACACGATTAAACAAGAAATCGAAATCAGTTATACGATTATCATATTTGAAAGATTCATACATTGCTTAAAACACAAGGTACATAACCTTAAGAAAAGCATCAATCATTGGCCAATGCCATTTACTTAGGAAACTGAATCTATAAATTCGTCTTAAGTAATTAGATTTCCATGTGATATTTACGTAAGTGGAAAATCAAGCCAAACTGTAAGCAACGAATAATCAGGATAATCCCATTTGTAGTTCGTTCCGTAGCCAGCACAACACCATGACTTCACAATTTTTCAAACACACAAGTATACATATAACTTAAAAAATATCTAGATGTTACAAAAAAAAAAAGAGAAACCCTTCAAAAATATCTATATATTTTTACGTATAGGCAGGTATAGATCAACTCAATATTTTTTAAAAATTCTAATTCCTCCGGTCTATTGCATAAACCTAAATATTATTTTTGAAGCCCTCGTTCATTTTAGACCTTGCGACATATTTATCACGGGCGGACTAACTTTGACCTTACAACATCTTAGATAGAAAGAACAAACGATTGTATTATAGTAAGGAGCTAATCGACTTTTCTAACTGCCTCGATCGGTTTCCAATTTTTAACCTAATCCCACGGAAACCACTCAGATACAATTTAAAGGGAATAGCCATAACATTTTTCAAGTTCAACTAAAAATTGAGAACATGTACATGAAAGAGAAATACAATTTAGTGTCGAATGTATTGTCCACCCTCGGATTTTATGAGCTTAAAACCAAAACAAACGATAAATAAAGGTTGAACAACTGTACATGTCACAGATGGCCTAACTGTGAAGAGTAACATTACGTGACTCAACATGGCAAACCCGAGCCTTAGTAAGCCCTTTAAGGTTTTCTTTTTAAATATACTTTCGAAAGCTTTTTTGGCTTTGATCTCAAAAAAAATAAAATTATCAAGATAATGTTGAAGTCATTTTCACCATATGTATGATGAACGAGGAAGAGAAAATTGGAAATGAGGTAGATGATAAAATGAATTTTGGGAAATTTGGAAAAGAAGAAGTATGACTGTTTTGTGCAAAAATAATAATTTATTGGACGGTTTTGATCTTCCCATAGCCATAATACATAGGAAAATCTTCGACACTAAGCATTTAGAAGAGAGATGTGTAAAACCCGGATATACAGTAGGCGAGCTAGTAGCATGGCACATGTATTGAATGGAGGTGGGTTATCAAGTTAGTGCGACGTGTTATGTTAGACTTTCATTATTTTACAAAGTAACATGTGATGTGAATCATGTGATATTGTAACTTGTAAGTATGTCTTTTCGTCATTAGCATGTAATATGGTTTAATAGAAGCGAATAACGTGTTTGTATATCTTATTGATATGTGAATGCTATATTCATGTGACATGGTTTCAAATTTTGATGCATGGTCCTGCCTGGAGCACAATAAATCCAAATTTCTAAGATTCAGTTGTAATAGAAAATGATGCCATTAGATAATCAATTCACCTGGAGTAGGGATTACCAAAATATGTTTTGTCTTCCTTTTTTTTTTACCTAATTATTATCAGTTACCACATGATTTATGATCATAAGCTTACCCATTAACAAACAGAAAAAACCTATAAAGCTTACATCCACCACCAATTCCCATGAAATTTCATATATATAGTATTTAATTAATTCATCAACCCTCGTTGAAATGATTACTCCACCAGATAATTAAAATTTTCATAGTAGAATATTCGTATTTCAAGATAGATCTGTAATGGAGGGCCCACGTGGGCTCCGTCGATTTTCATATCCTAAAACCATCACTAGTGGAGTTTTTTAGATAAGGAGTTTTTAAAATTTGATAATGATAAATAATGATAAATATTATAGGGGATTTTAGTATGAAAAGAGACTGGATCTAAAAATTCTTATTTAAGAACCATTTTAAGAGTTCTTAGCATAGAATTCTTAAAATTTAGAATTAAAATATTGGTAAAAATCTTATTAGGGTTCTACCATTAATGATGTTCTAATGTCTTTTGCCAAAAAAGAATCATGTTGTTGTTTTCTTACTACTTTACAAAAAATTACTAAAGGAGGAACCTATAAAAGAGATAGTAGCTACTAGTTAGTGTTGGAAAAAAAGAAGAAAAAGGAAAGAAAGAGATACTAGTGTTAATCGGTTCACTCAACACACTAACAGTCGTGAGGTTATTATACTGACATTGATTTCTGAATATGAAAGCGTTTGTTGGTAATACTGGACAATGGAAGATGTTTCTACATCACCATGTCGAGCATTCAAATATTGCATTAAACAATCTAGGCGCAGTTCATGGATTGAATTATAATGTTAATTATATTAAGATTTCAAAGCTCATACGCAGTAATTTCATTTGTTGGTGTATTGTAGAATTTCCATATCTGAGCAAATACTCTAAGCCTGTTTGATCTAAAACCTCTGATGGAAGACTTCGATGAAGATCTCTTGCCTTTATCACAAATAGAGAAGAGTCTCTCTTTTTTTTTTTAATCTTATTTAATCTGTATCTCTCTCTTACTTTAATCTTGAATGAGTAGTCTAATAGTTGGATCTAATTAGAATGATTATGAGATTTAGATGAATTATTGTGTTTGGATGGTGAACCTTTCATGGTTCCTTGATCATTTATGTGTTCTTAATACAGTATATTTTTATCTCGATAACCCCGGAATCATCCGAAATGATTTCAAGGGATATAGAACAAAATATTATTTTTGTGTGTGCGTTAATAAATGAATTTATATTATACAAAATACCACTAACGTTAAAATACAATACCAAAAATATAAAACAGTACGCGTGGGCCGAAAGCAACGGAGCCTGATGTGTCTGTACACGCAGACGTCTAGAATCCTTTTCCAGTAAAACACACAAAAAGTGCTGTTTCAAACTTCCCATTTATTAATTCCTCTTAGTTTACTTAGTAAATTTAACCAAGTTGTCAAAATTTTAATAGTGTAGAAGATTCAAACTTATCACACTAAACATCTGAAAGAGAAAAATTCATCTTTTCTTTTGTGTTCACTATTTCAAATTGTGATCGATTCTAACAAAGTGATTTTATAACATATTTGAATCAACATAGATTTTAAATTTTTTAAAAAATTGGAACTGGTTCGATCATGTAGTTTTGTGTGCCAATATGCAGTTACTTGTCACATACAAAACAAAAGTAGCATTCATGATTCGACAAGTCTGCCCCCATCCAGTTCAATTATGAGTGTTAGTACTCTATGAAATTCGATTCTATGTTTATTCAAAAATCTAAAAATCATTCTTGATCCGGTTCTGGTAAGACTGAAAGTCCGCAAATGGCATTCATAATCATACATACTTTCTCTGCATTCATCGAATTTTCAGAAAATTAGATAAGAGCGTATCATGTTTTGTATACAATGCATGAGAAAAGTCATGGGACACAAGTTACGAAATATGACAAATCACGTGTTTTTATTTCCTATTTATCTAATTAAAATTTTAATAGATTTCATTGTTTTATTTTAAATATAACAAATTAATGACTTGAGACTTTAATCATACAGAAAAAATCATCATTTTTTACAAATAGCAGAGGCTATCTTGCTATCTTTTGAAGAGTAATATAATTGCCTTAAAATGGAACTAAAAGTATTGGAATTTGTAATTGTTACACCTATATAATTTACTAGAGTTGTCGACATAATTTATATACGTTACACATAACTGATTTTTATTATACAAACATATAATCAAATTTGTTTATAGACTCCAAAGCATATTCACGAATCACGACTTAAACAGTTTCAAATTTATAAACAAAGGAAGAAAAAAAAAAGTTATAAACGAAGACAAAGAAAATCGAGACTTATTTTATGGTGACCAAAAAGGACGATCTAATCGGAGTAGTCCCAAACTGCATTACACAGCGAGACACATACAGTGATATAGATAAGATATGTCTATAATATGTATCATAAAGTAATTTGCTTTAATATACCCAAGTGTCAAAAAAGTATACAGATATAGAACGTAAGCGGGGTCCGCACTCAATGCCATGATAATGACATCATCCTATATTTCATAGAAACACATTAGCACACAAAACCCCAAAACACAACTTCTTGTGACTCTCTACGTCTCCATCGTCGTCTTCTCTCTTCCCTATATAAAACCCTCTATTTTTCTACGTAGATTAAATCATTTCGAGTCTCTCAATATTTTCATCTCATAACCAAAACAAAAACCTCAATTTCTATCTAAAAATGACGGAGGAATTCGATGAATCTGAGGTAGTATTCTCCGACGAGTTCAGCTCCGTTCTACAGCTAGAGAACGAAAATGAGAATCGTCTGTTCGGTTCTTATGGGGAGAGGAACAAGACGAGGTCGATGAAGAGGACAACGGAGAAGGTGTTATCTAGCTCGCTTCCGGTGAACATTCCAGAGAACATGTTCCGGAGATACGTCGGGAAAGATGAGGATGATTACTCGGGGGAGGAGGAATATTCCGAAGGAGGAGGAGAGATCGTTCCGCCGCATATTATCGTCGGACGGAGAATCCAAGGAGGACAAATGGCGTTTTCTGTTTGTTCAGGTAGTGGAAGGACTCTTAAGGGGAGAGATCTGAGCCGGGTTCGTAATTCGGTTCTTAAGTTAACCGGTTTTTTGGAGGCTTGAACCGTTACCGGTTTTCTATCTTATCATCTTCATCAAATATATTTTTTGCATGCTACAGAAAATTTCTAGCGGTCCCGTGTTGTTTTATTTTGAGTAAAGGTCGGGAACATGTGAAACAAAGATGTATCCCTTCGCTCTTTTTTTTCTTCTTCGAATTCTTTTATTTTTCCTCAATTGTAATAGAAAATAAGAAAATTCCGTGTTGATTATGAGAAAATATCAATAATTCTTTATGTGTTAGGAATTAAAATCCAATGTTTGTGAAGTGTTTATTTGTAATTAATTAATTGGAATTATGAAAGTGTAATTAATCAATGTCTGGGGAGTTATGTTGTGTAGATGTGGACAAAAGCCGAACAGAAACAGCTGTTCTGTTGTCATTGATTGTGAAAGAAAGAAAGATTCGTTCCCTGTGATATCAAGATGAGAAATGTACTTTATCAACAACAACACAAAATGAGAAATGTTACACTATAGTTTGTTAACTCAATTAAAAATTTGGAAGTGTGATGAATTTGATTCTTTTCGATAAAACAGTATTTGAAAATTGTAAATATCAACACGAAAGAATTCATCTTCTAGTTTGCGTTTGCGAAAAAAAAAAAAAGTTTAAGCAAATACTTACATATTGTATTTGCAAGAATGTTTAAACATCATGCTGTATATGCACAAAACATTATCTGAGACATAAAGAACACATTACATCGGCTTCGTCCTTTGGTTTTCTATTCGGCCCATTAAGAGCTACTTAGCCTTATTAGATGGCCCACTAAGTACCCATACCGGTTGGACACATTGAAGCGGGCGAAATTTCTCCTTTTTTATGTTTCTTGTTTTTCTGAGAACAAAGGGGACCTTTGAATTCGAATCAAGAAACATCAAAACCAAAAACAAAAAGTCTATCTCTGTCTCTCTCATTCATTGATAAATGTGCTCTAAGCAGAACTCTAAGCACGCGCTCACCAAAGATCATTACTTTACTTAAATACACTCTAATTCTCTCTCTTAGGGTTTAACCTTACCCTTTCCCTACCGCTAATACTCCTCTGCAAAGACGGCAATGGCTTCCTTTCTTTTGAGCTTTGTTCCAGATTTCTCTTCTCCAATGAGTAAGATTTTCTCAGCTAATTTTCATTTTTGAGGTTCTTCTTTCCGCAATGTGGGTCTTGAACTTCAATTATTTTAGATTTTCGACATAAAATTTCTATTGTTTTTAATCTATTGCTTCACGTTTTGATTTTGTTTCCGATTCCAGTTCCTTGAGTTGTTTCTGTTTGTGGGGTTTAGCCAAAAACAGGTCTTTCTGCAATCTCAGTTGCTGGAGAATCATACCTGTAATGTTCGGCAATTTGTTAAACGCTTAGCTTCAAATGAAATGTAGTCTTGCTCTTAGGATCGTTGCCAAGCAATTCACCAAGATGTTTTAGATTTCAAAGTCTGCTTTTTTTTTTTTTTTTTTTTTTTTTTTTTTTTTTTACAGAGTATATTGAAAAGATCTTAAATCAATTTTGTTAATTTTTCTTTCTAATTTGCTCGTTTTTTTGTCTCTGCTTTAGGTCCTGATGCAATAGAGATGCTGCCAAGAACTGGTTGGAGAATAGTTACATGGCTTCTTACTCCAAATTTGTATGAACCCTATCGGTGAGTTGATGTGCCTAAGACTGGGGGATAGGGAATGAAGCAAATTGGTCCGTGCTTGTAGGATAGATGTATAAATTTCAATGTCTATCTTCTTCTCTTCTGTTTTCGAATTTTATGGATTCTTGAAATTGCAATCTGTTTGGTTGATTTCTAATTTTAACTCGATTACAAAATCATATGCATCAATCTTGTTTAATTTTTTTATCACCACAATGCAAACACACGATTGATCTTAGTGTAGGGTCTCAATGTCAATAACTGTACATTGAGAGAGCCTAGAAATATCCACATTAATTGATAAAAATTTGATTGAAAATCAAGGAATGAATGCGCTTGTGCTGTCTCTACGAGCATCGTGATCTTGCGGGACTTCTTGTGTGTTGTTACCCTTTCCTTGACCAAGCCAAGACATTGTGAGTCTTGATGGGAAAACTTTCTTGCTTGATTCTTGGTTTGGAGCCTTCTTCTGGTCACTCACTGCGTGCGAGAAACTCCTGAGTTCGTTGAGCCGTTTCATCTTCTCTTTCTTTTGCTTCTTCTTATGGAAGGAGAGGAAGAACAAAGCCACCACTTTGGTGACCTTGTTCCCTGAAGCATTATTAGTAGTAGAAGAAGAAGCTTTCTTGAGTTTCAAATGCCGGTTATGGCGTCGGGGACAACTCTTGGTGATTCTGAACATGAGTTTCCTACATGGCCGGAGAATCTTGTGGTTCAAGGTAACTAACGAGGCAACCCCCCTCATCTCGTGGGTAATTTGCTCTCTGTAGCAAAAGCAGAAAGAATTTAACAAGAACAAAAAAAAAGAGCAGAGACCAGGTCTGGGTTAATGTATGTGTCTATGTGATTGTTGCTTCTCTTTTGTAACCATAGCCTAAGTATATTGCAGGTGGGTTTCACGTTTTGTTAACTTAGTTTGTGGTACACCATGATTCTGAATTTGACAGGGGACTTTGTCTTCTCTCAACTGACTAAGTCTTCTCTTAGAATTTTTTGGCGATTTTTTCTCAAGAAGCCTAGTCTCGTAAGTCAAACAGCAAATGCATATTACCGTAGCTTGCCTTGGAAGATGAGATTAGCTTTAGATCTCTCATAGATCCTTTCGTATTGCACAAAGAAATAAAAATCATCAACTGTTTTTTTTGGGTTTGTTTAAGCTGTCCAAATGTGTTTCTTGAAGGACGGTAGATATCATGCCACGTCACTTCAAAAGATCTATATGTGCCTCTGCCACGTTATACAACACATCGCATCAGCCTGCTGAAATGTCAATCTGGGTGCATCCTAGGTTCGTTTCAGTCCTACTCGGCCGATCCTAGATTAATTAGGTCTCAGATGAAAGAGTTTGGGTTTCTTTAGGCCAGACTAGTCTACACTACAGTCTTCACCCATTTTATTTTTTGGTTTTCTTAGTGAAACTAACACTCTATATTTTATAACGTTCTTTTAGCTGCAGTATCACTTTATAAGTTTAAGACTAACATTTTTGTATCTGTAGCTAATTTGGATATTTGAAATAGTCTCCCTTGGAGTATCATTCTATCTCATGTACTTTATTTTCATAACAAATTTATTACAAATAGGATTAAAAGATTGTTGAGTTTTGCTTGCTTCTTAAGAGACATAAGTTATACACGTTAACCAATGTGTTATTTTTATTAAATAATGGGCATTCTGCATTAAATTAACCAAAAGAATAGACGATTTTTTTTGTTACAATAAAGCTCAAATTAGAGATAATCATTACAAAGAGAAAAAACTACTTGAACCTTGCTCAATGGGTACTGTGCTGTTGCTATATTCATATGTGAAGGAAGGATAGGGTCTTTGGAACATCATAGTCACGTTGTCTACAGTTGTGAACGTATAAAAAGAGGGAAAGAGTTAAAGACAAAGTGATTGCGAACGTATAATATTAACAATGCTTGCCATTGATGTGTAGGATCCCTTATCTATTTAGTTGATGTCACATATATTTCGACGTCATTTGTTATTTTTTAAAGATGAATAGAAACGTTACATAGCGACATTTTAATTAAAGTCAAATATCAAAAAAAATTATGTCAATTTTATCTGTTCTGTAATTATCGTTCTGACTATATTATGTTGACATTATGATTTACTAACGTGACCTAATACTTTATCGTTTAATTAAATACCATAAAGTTGATGACTAATGAAACGGTGTGTAATTTCCCTTTTAAAAGCAATAATGACATAAAATACTATAAACAAAATACAAATACTCGACGGAAATGAAGAGATGAGAAACGTTCGAAAACAAAGCAAAGGTAACAGCACTCGATATGATGAAAGGAGTTCCTTGTCAGACAGGATATCTGGTTACAGTCATAATGATTTTTTTTGTTTTTCGTCGAAAGTCATAATGAATTAAATAAGCAAATTAATCACACTTGCACTAAAAAGATTAACCGATTCAAGTGGCACATATACAAATACAATAGGCAATAGTCGTTTCCAAACTTGAACCAAAATCAAAATTTGTAGTATACTATTATGTGTTAATGTCGTCGTGCCTTATCATCTAAAGTTGAATCCACATAATAAATATTCTTTATTACATAAAATTAAAATCAACACATAATTTTGTCCTCTTTTTATATTTGAACTACATCTAATTTTACTTAATACATCGTTTGTATCAAGGAGTCAATCAATGATCTAATTATGTAAAGAATATATATGTTGTAGTTATTGTACAGAAGAGAACCCTAGCTATCAATTATCTATATATGCAGTCCTCATATGATCAATAATTAATAATTATTATCAATCTTACCAATTCTATAGTTTGTTTAAGAAAATAATAATAATTGAATTGTATTTTA
Organism: Cardamine occulta; assembly: GCA_028015245.1. Taxonomy (NCBI): domain Eukaryota; kingdom Viridiplantae; phylum Streptophyta; class Magnoliopsida; order Brassicales; family Brassicaceae; genus Cardamine; species Cardamine occulta. Next base: position 13,264,252 of record CM051377.1, on the reverse strand, counting down.
TTTTTGTATGTAATTTTACTTCTTGTCAGGAAAATTTTACTTTTATATTTGTCAGGAAAATTATGTAGTGATGTTATTGTATTTTAATTATTTGTTTTTATATTTTGGTTAAAATTTGAATATAAAATAAATAATTTTAATTTGAAATGTAATCGACATTGAATTTTTATTATACTCTAATATTGTCAAATATGAAGTTAATATTTTAATAGCTAAAGAAATATTGATATAATAGAAATAAAGTATTTACAGAAGTATCACTTTTGCATAACCCTTTTGTGGCCATAAATGTAAATATTATTTGTTGTCTGCACCACAATTCTTGACTCTTTAATTATTCTGTTTTCTCTATACAGTAAATCATACGCGCACCATTTTCCTCTCTTTTTAATAAACTCATTACATTTTTGAACAAACATGACGGTATTTGTACATAAAAAGAGTACATTTTTTTGTTCAAAATTTCTTTGATTCAACATCAGACTTTACATCGGTGGCTTAGTGTTACATTAAAAAACTAAGTTAATGCATTTACCATCGCTTTTCTTCATGTTCCTTGACACAATCGTCTTCTTTTCTACCCACCAATTGAACCTGCTTGTTACATGTAATTAGTTGATAGAGAGAACATTTTTCAAGTACACATCGCAAAAAATACAGTAAATATTCAACGGCATATGAACACTGACGCATTTCCTACTTACTAAAGTAATAGAACAAATGAAGAGCCCTTTAAGATTTTATATATCTTGAAGATTTTAGATAACAAGGGTGAATGGTTTTAATTGTTTTGTAATTGGAAAATGGTGACGCATGAAAATAATTCAAAATTAATTTGATTATCTACCTCACTAAAGTATGTTAATTTCAACTTGAACTATTTCAGAATAGATTATTTGTTGAGAGTGATTTTCAATATAATACGAATGAGAACAAAACAAAAACTCTTTTAAAATATAGAACTCTAAGGCCTAAAATTAAATTGATCTACTATGTCTTCTAAATTAAATTGAGTTTTGAAGTAATTGATTTCTTGTATATTAATTAAAAATTAATGGTGACGAGGTGGTATATATATATATATGATATATATGATTGTTCAATTAACTTGTCCATTCATTCTTCACAAAAGGATAAGAAAGCTCGTGAGTTTCCATTTGTATAGTCTGCCCCAATTAACTTCTTCCTCTCTTCATTCTCTTTTCTCAAAAGGTAAAAATTTCATGAAATTTTTTTCTAATGGTCAACATGGGCACGTACAGGAATTGGTGGTGATCAGAATATGGGTGATCAAGAGTCCTCCGTTACAAACATAGTTCCAGTAGATGGAGAAAGCGCCACCGGAAACGCGGTCGTCGGTGAAAAACACTTGAGATCCAAAGCAGATGCAGGAGGCCTAACAACCAACGTAATGAGACCAAAACCACAATCTATTGCATTTTTCCTCAAGTCATATACTCTTGGTGTTCGTTTAAACACGTTAACATGGTTTAGTACCAAACCAAAGTACCCTTAAGAATTCCAATGTAGATATCTAAAGACTTACAACTTTCATACACCCACCTTGTATAACTTTTGTGTGATCGTGGTCATTCCTATATACGAACAATCGATTTGAGCATGTCAATCACAAACAAATTAGCATGTTCTTTATATGTTCACGTTGTCACTACCAACTATATATTAAATATCAATTGCTATTGTATATAATAGATATTTAACTGTTTCAAATCATCCGTTTCTCAGGAAGAAAATGATAAGCTCAGGGAAAAAGAAACTAGGAACCTTGTGGAAGCAGGATTAAAAGCGACGGAAGAGAGGTCACGGATCAAGCATGAGCATACGATGAATATGATGGCACAGATGGTAAATTTATATTCATAAACTTTCTATAGGTTTAATTTGGTCTTCACAACATGTGGTTGATTTTACAAAAAAGAATATGGTTCCTTGATTTAATACCGTCTGGTTATTTTTCAGGTGGAGCATCATGTGATTGATGTCTTCAACTCTGCTGCTGATAAAGTAGTAAAAAAAGATCAACAAAATAGGTTTGATGTGATCGTTGCACAACTTCCAAATTTCCATCTACTTTTATTTTGTGTTTTCTATTGTTTTTTCTTTTTCTACTTTTGCATTTTCCCAATTTTATTGTAATGTTAGTGTCAAGGATGTCTCCAATCTTGTTTGCCAATAAAATGTGTCTATTGAAACATACACCAAATCTGAACAAACTGCGAATTAAAAAAAATTATCAAGGTGCAAATTTTCATAAATTTTGATAGCAATTCTGGACATCCCAATCAGAAAGCTATTTGAACTTGTTAAACTTAAATCATTCGAATTTCGAACTATATGATAAAAGAAGTAATTAAAAAAAAAAATCAAATTAAAAGAGTAGATTTGGAAGCAGACCGACACATTTAATAAAGAAGACTCTCCGCCTTATCTCTTGCCTTTGACTGTTAGTGTGACATTTGAGTTTCCCCAAACATATAGACAAAACCGGTGAACTCAAGTCCACACACATCACACTAACAGACAAACCAACCCCGAAAGCTCGAGAAATCTTTGGACTTAACGAACCAATACCATTTACTCCTTCGATTTCTCGTTTGCTGTTGTTGTAAAATCCTTTGATCATGCCTCCTGGTTCGAAGAAGAGAAAGGCCTTGAAGAAGAAGCAGCAGCAGCAGCAGCTGGAAGCCATTGGAGCTACTTCGAACAACACAGACTTAAATGGTAATGGAACTGTCTTGTTACTGTTTTTTTTTTCTCAGGATTTGTAGTTGCTAGATCGATGTAATTTAAGCCTTCTCAAGATATGGATTTTGGTGATTTAGTTGGTGTTTTATGTCTCAAATGGGTTTCTGCTGTTAGGTAAAGTTTCTTCTTTTGTGTTTTCAATTGAATCTGAAACTTTTGGTATTACAGAAGTTGAAGTAAATGATGCTTTGGTCCTACTTTATAGGGAATTTTTGTTAGGTGGGATCTGATGGTTTGTTGAGATTTAGGCAATCTCTGTTTCATTATTGCTCACTTTTAATCAAATCCTGCACTTTTGATATGACTAGTATTTGGTTGTCTGAGTGTTGTTTCTGGATACTTGCAACATCTCAGGACATGATGAACATGGAAGTCAAGATGAGAGAGATAGTGATGGCAATTTGAGTTCCCCTGGCTCTCAAGGAAATGAAGAATTTTGGTCAAGAGACTCATCACCTTCTCCATTATCTGGTCTAGGGAAGCTCACTGTTAAAGAGGAAATAGAAAATGCAGAAGTTACTAGGGGACAAGGAGCTAAAGGTGAAGACTTTATTGCAGTTGGAAGAGGAATGGATCATGAGGAGAATGGTGTGGACAAACCACCCAATTCCTTTCCTGAAACTTTTTCTCACAATACAAGAAAAGCAGCTTCTCAAGAGGAGAATGGTGGTACTTCAGTTATGGAAATTTCACCTGCTGTTGAGTCTGTCAAGCCTGTGGGTTCTTCTGTCTCAAAGGTTGTGATTTCTGACAAAAATGAGCAAGTTGAGAGCTCAACAGACTCGGATAAGTCTGGTGAAAAGAAAGAGAAGCGTAGACTAGAAGAAGCGAATGCGGGTAAAATTCCACTTTCTGCTGCAGAAACAAGCAAAGATGTCAAGAGTGTGAAAGAATCTCAAGTATCAGAATGTTCTGAAGAGAAGGTACCATTTTGCTTTATTCTTTCATCCTGTACTTGAGAGCTCATTTTTCAGTTTCTTGAATCCTCTGAACATATGTGCAGAGTCTTTTACCTTCTGGTCCACCAGTTGTTCGAACCTCGTGGTTGAGTTGCTGTGGTTTGTTTGATGTGATGGCAGGATCTGAAAGATAAATACAGGTTAGTCTTAGTTTAAGAATCTGGGAAGCTGTATGCAGTGTTTCTTTTATAGCAAACTAATTTCACTAAAACTGCTTTACATAAGACTCTGAGCATCCCGAACATTATAGCAAGCTAAGTGAAAAGGGTTCATGGACTTGAATGAGAATTTTGGATAGTGGATGGCTCCTAAGTATAGTACTGCTTAGCTTAAGAGGTTCAATCAGTTTCTCTATCCACATTCAAACCCTTCTTCAGAAGTGCTTCTCGATCATATTAGTTCTAGCTTTGAAGTGTTTGAAACTGGTTTGAACCAATGACAAATTCCAAGTCATCTAAAAACAACACTAATTAGACTAGCGTTGATACCTAGCACTGTAGGATTTTGTTTGGTTTACTCGAAAGCTACCTCGATGTTGTTTATAGTGTTATCACCTAACTTTTTACTCACCAGCCGAAGGACCAGATTCTTCTAGTATTCTTCTCTCCACTCTTCTAGGAACCAAATTCTATGCTATTTATGATTCATAAAGTGTAGTCCATGACTATTTGTATATGTATCCTTTTGACTCATCGATGTCTTTGTGTGATGGTGAAGAAGAGGAGGATAAAATAGCAAACAGTGGACAGCAGAAGCTCAAAGAACAGCCAACAAAACAGGATTTATGGTCCATAGATTCTTCTCTGTACATTAAACCATTAATATCTTTGCTAGAATAATAAATGTGAGTGGTTTTTCAGCAGCATACGAACAAGAAGATAAAATTTCTTCTGAACACAGTTTCTTGTTTTAATTTTGTTCCGTTCGTATATCATATTGTCCATCTTTCGCAATTCCATGAGTACAATACAAACTCATACAAAATGATATCTGAAACGTATACATGGATTCATCTGAACTCTAGCAAATCAAATCACATACTATTTAGTTAAACCAAAATCACTGCAACAATATTAAACTAATGGACTGCGTAAACGGCGACGTTTAGAAAAGAACTTGGTATTTTGTTCTTCAGATCTGTGTCGGTGATCAAAAACACGAAAATTAATATTATTTAGAAAAGCATACTTTTGCCACCCGTATAATTGACGTTTTAAGGCCGTAACCCACTAGCTCGATCACTGGAACTAACCCATAAGCTCGTTCTACTAGATCCGATCCGAAATATCCTACTTCCTTGTTCACAAAGTTGTAATCTTTGAGAATCTTAGACGCAACCACTAATATCCTCATCTGGTAATATTTGCCTCATTCTTTTTTTTTCAGCTAGAGCCTCTCTTTCTCATTGCTTCTGGGTCTCGCTTTCATGTATGATTCGAGGCTGTTGATTGATTTTATTTATCCAAGTTCCTACTTATTATTAGATGATTTAGTAAGATCCCATTTTTAGTTTAAACTGTTGATTGAGTAGTAAGATCCGAGTGTTTTTTGTATGCTTCAGAGGTAACTCTGTTTAGTTTGGTCATCTAGATCTGTTACTTGCTCTGTTTTTCATATATGCAGAGTCATTTTGTTATCTGCTCAAGTTTAGAAAATTAGTCCTAAAAGCTAACGAACATAAAAGGATGAATGAATGAATTTAGTCTCTTGTGCCTCAAATTGTTTGAGCTTTGATATCAATCCCACTGCGAGAGAATGCTGATTACTTATTTGTCATATATTCTTTGTAATTGGTTTTCAGGTGAATGTGAGTAAAGGTTGCATTGATTCCACGAACATGGCGATGGGGAAGTATTCTCGTGTAGACGGGAAGAAATCATCAAGCTATGGATTAACTTGCACCATTGTTGTCCTAGTTTCCCTCTGTTTAGTTGGGGCATGGATGTTCATGTCTTCATGGTCTGCTCCAGCTGATTCTGTTAGCTATTCCTCAAGTGATACTCCTAAAGATGTGGAACCTGTTACTAAAAATGACTTAAGTAAAAAAGAAGAGAAGAACTTTTCTGATGATAAGAACGAGGAAGTGACTGAGAACAACGAAGAGAAGAATGATTCTGAGAAGTCTGCTGAGGGAAACCAGATTGATGAGAGCTCTGGCGAGAAAACTGAGGCGGTCGAGGAAAGAAAGGAGTCTGATGACAGTGGTGGTGATGGAGATGGGGAGAAAGAGAAGAATGTGAAAGAAGCGGAATCTGAAAAAGAGAAAACGCAACTGGAAGAGAGCACGGAAGAAAATAAATCCGAGGATGGTAATGGAAACGAAGAAAAGTCTGAAGAAAAGTCTGAAGAAAAATCGGAAGAGAATGCTAGTGAAACTGAAGAAAGCACGGAGAAGAGTAACAAGGAAGTCTTTCCAGCTGGTGACCAGGCTGAAATTACAAAAGAGTCAAGCACTGGAGATGGAGCTTGGTCAACTCAATTGGTTGAGTCACAGAACGAGAAGAATTCACAACAGTCTTCAATATCTAAGGACCAAAGTAGCTATGAATGGAAAACGTGCAATGTGACTGCTGGACCAGACTACATTCCTTGCCTTGATAACTGGCAAGTTATCAAGAAGCTTCATAGTACAATGCATTATGAGCACCGCGAGCGCCATTGTCCTGAGGAATCTCCTCATTGTCTTGTGTCTCTTCCTGATGGTTATAAGCAGTCCATCAAGTGGCCAAAGAGCAGGGAAAAGGTGAGTTTAGTTTGATTATTCATAAGATTCGAACCGGTAAATACTGACTTAACAAGAGCACCTTGTCAGATTTTGGATAAAACTTGCTTGTGCTCCTTTAAATGATCTGTCGTGACATCTATTCTTCTGTTGTGTAACTGCAGATCTGGTACAACAATGTTCCCCACACCAAGCTTGCAGAGATAAAGGGACATCAAAATTGGGTGAAGATGAGTGGTGAACATCTCACATTCCCTGGTGGTGGTACTCAGTTTAAGAACGGTGCTCTTCATTACATTGATTTCATCCAACAGGTACAATTTTTATACTGGCTACATAATTATCTCATTACTAGTCATGGTAAGTATTGAAGTAATTCTGTCATTGCAGTCTTATCCTGCTATTGCATGGGGAAATAGAACACGTGTTATACTGGATGTTGGATGTGGAGTTGCTAGCTTTGGAGGCTATCTTTTCGAAAGAGACGTGCTTGCTTTGTCATTTGCTCCCAAGGATGAGCATGAGGCGCAAGTGCAATTCGCGCTGGAACGTGGTATTCCTGCAATGTTAAATGTTATGGGAACCAAAAGATTACCTTTTCCTGGTTCTGTTTTTGACCTTATCCATTGTGCTCGTTGTAGAGTCCCTTGGCATATTGAAGGTAAAAGTGTGTCCCATTGTGTTCTTAGGCCTTACTTCTGTTTCTTAGTTTGACCTTTTTGTTGTTGTTTGAAATGAAGGTGGTAAACTTCTTTTGGAGTTGAATCGTGCTTTGAGGCCTGGTGGTTTCTTTGTCTGGTCAGCTACTCCAGTCTATAGGAAGAACGAGGAAGATTCTGGTATATGGAAAGGTTGGGAATTTTCTTTTCTTCTTCTTTGTTTGCTATTTACCTCAAAATAGGCTTTTGGAATTTGGTTTCTAACTTTGGAGAGGACTTCTTTGTGTTGTAGCAATGTCGGAACTCACAAAGGCAATGTGTTGGAAGCTGGTGACAATTAAGAAAGACAAACTGAATGAGGTTGGTGCTGCCATATACCAAAAGCCAACTTCAAATAAATGTTACAACAAAAGACCTCAAAATGATCCACCTCTCTGCAAGGATTCCGATGATCAAAATGCAGCCTGGTATAGTGACGTAAACCCTCCATTAATTTACTAGTAAACCAATGCAATCTGATGCTCATATGTTTGGTTAACGGTTTAGGAATGTTCCACTTGAGGCATGCATGCATAAAGTGACAGAAGATTCATCAAAGCGAGGAGCAGTGTGGCCAAACATGTGGCCCAAAAGGCTTGAGACTGTGCCGGAGTGGTTGGTTTCACAGGAAGGTGTTTATGGAAAACCTGCACAAGAGGATTTCACAGCGGACCAAGAGAAGTGGAAGACTGTTGTCTCAAAGTCATACCTTAATGACATGGGAATAGATTGGTCTAATGTGAGAAATGTGATGGACATGAGAGCAGTCTATGGAGGATTTGCTGCTGCATTAAAGGATCTCAAGTTATGGGTGATGAACGTGGTTCCTGTGGATGCACCAGACACACTTCCCATCATATATGAACGTGGTTTATTTGGAATCTATCATGACTGGTGTGAATCATTCAACACTTATCCCAGAACGTATGACCTTCTCCATGCTGATCATCTTTTCTCTACCCTGAGGAAGAGGTAGATAGCATCACCTGTTCTCCTCAATATTCATTCTCTAATGCAGAATTTAATGATCTGATCTGATTTGATGAATCACACCCTTTTCTTCTTTTGCATTACAGGTGCAGTTTGGTGTCTGTAATGGCTGAAATTGATCGAATTCTTAGGCCACAGGGAACTTTCATCATAAGGGACGACATGGAAACAATTGGTGAAGTTGAAAAAATGGTGAAATCCATGAAATGGAACGTAAAAATAACGCAGTCTAAAGACAATGAAGGCTTGCTATCAATTCAGAAGTCATGGTGGCGTCCTATAGAAACTGAGACTATCAAATCGGCAATGGCTTAAATCAGAAATATAGAAAGCTTCACATTGAATATAGATTCAGTAATGTTGGTTCTTTCAGGCCTTTAAGGCTTGCTTATCAAATTCATTGTTCCTGTATTGGTCTGGGATTGAGAAAAGTTGTATACATAAACTCTACAACATAGATTGCTTATATCTTAGCTCTAAAAATGTGATAAAGAAGAGTTTTGTTTGTTCTTATGAAAGAAAATAAATTTTTGCTGTTACTTCCTGGGAATCTTGTATATGATCTGAATAGGATAAAACATAGACATGCCTGATGGACTAATATTCGTAATGGTAAAGAGAGCATTGAGAAAAGATGAAGTCAGTTAACAAAACTGTCAGAGTCAAGTAGGCTACAATTCAAGTATGAAACTGATATACTTTCCAGATTGAATCTGAAACAAAAACTACAAGTCTGCAAAAAAATTTTCTGTAGAGGCCGGAAGATTCGATCTACTTTTTGTTTTCCTCTTGTTGCCTGTACAAAGCCAAAAAAAAACAGCTCGGGATCAGATCATATTGTAGTTATATGATCACAAAAGTTTTGCAGGTTTCTCTTTACCTTTGGAAGACTTGGGAGGACCATCGTCAAGGTCCATCCCATCATTATCGCTGTCACTGTCTTCTGCAGCTCCAGATGTGTTCCCCGATTTACCATTAGAACCTTCTAGAATCTCTTCAAGGTCCCACAACTTCATCACCAAGAACACAAACAAGTAAATCATAACCGTAAGGGTTTAAGTTTAGAGATAATTAAATGATACCTTCAGCATACTGTCATGAGCTGTGCTACCAAGAAACTTGTTATCATGAGAGAGAGCTACAAGAGAGATTTGAAACAGATGAAAAAGTTAGAAGTTCGTTGAAGACAAAGTACAATAATCAACATAGATCAGAAAAATGTTCTTAGATAGAGAGAGGAGAGTTCTAATACCAAGATCTTCGATAGGGAAGTCGTGAGCCCCAATCGGCTGTATGATTCTGTTGGGCAGTATTCCAACGAGGCTGGAGAGAAATGAAAATAAAAATTTATTGAATTAAGTGAAATTATAGTAAAGAGCTTTCTCCATGGAAGCAGAGTTTTTTTTCTTACCTAAGTATTCCATTATCACATCCAGTGATAACTCTGTCCTCGTCAAGCTACGCATAAATCCACAAGACTTCCATTAGCCAAAGGCCCCCTATAGTTACTGTAACCATAAGCTAAAAATATACTTCACCTTTAACAGAGTATCCACTGAATTTGGAGATAGATCAACAAACCGATCGCTGTAAATAGGAAAACCGTTTTAGTGAGTTAGGTGAAATACATAACAATTTTCCAATGCCTTAAACCATTAACATAGTTAGTGTTAGAGATTTACGACTTACCTGCAATCCTTGAAAAATCCCCATGAATACAACAAGAGAGTACCATTCTGGGTTCCACAGATAACTTTACGGCCATTCTGAAATCATTCAGGTAAGAGCAGATAATAATACACACATTAGATAAGTAGAAACAATGTGGAGAGAGAAGAGCTTGAGATGACACATTCTGGCTACAAATACGCAGGAACATAATGGACTTGCCTTCATTATAACAACAGAAAGTAGTTCGTCTTCAGAAAACTCAGACTGAGATTGGACCTTGCTCGTTCTGAGATTACAGACAGACAGAGTCCCATCTCCACTAAACAGTGTCAAAGAAAAAAAAGTAAAAGAAATAAACAGAAAAGTCTTATGAAAACTCAAAAGACACTGGCTTCACTAAATCAGATGACTACAATAATCCAACCTTGTTGCCACTAGCTTCATTGAATCAGATGCAAAGGTCATGCCAGAAATGTAATCTTCATGTGCATTAAACTCGTGAGAGCAAGAGCGCTGTCTTGTATCCCAAATCTATAGAGATGAACATACATTATCATTAACACAAGCACATAATCTCACTCCAAAATAGTCATGCCCCATAAGAAAATTGGGCAAGAAAGTTCTTGAGGCAAAACATCAGAGGAAGTTGCATTATAGTTGCTTTACAATATCTCAATGATTAAAGACAAAAGTTAAAATCTTTGCAGAGACCTTAACACAGCCTTTATCATCTCCTGATGCGATTGTTGTCTCGGTAACATTTATCAAAGTATTGACAGCTTCCCTAGAAGATCAATGCGAAGTATACTCAAATCAATAAAAAAAACAACCAGTCAATTAAATATGTATCCAATTTTAAAAAGGAGAATTGAGTACTCGTGAGCATTCTCAAGACGTGCAACACTAGCACCAGTCTCTACATCAGTCGCTAGAATGGAGCAATCAGCTGAAGCTGTAACGATTCCTTAAAGAAAAAAAAAAAATACAAAATTTAAAACAGACCAAAAAATTGTTCGAATACGAGCTCAAAAACTGTTTCCAAGTTAAAAGCAACAAACTTTGGCCATCATCAATGAACCGAACAGCTCTGCAAGACTCCTTATGAGCACGAACTTTACGTTCCCTACACAAATTTCAGCGATTCTATTAGACAACACATAACAAAAGAGAGAAACTTATATCCTTTAACAAAAAAAAAAAAAAAGAGAGAGAAACTTTGAAGATGAAAAGAGCGTTTTTAATACCTGACAAGTGAAGATTCTGAGTCGTATCGGTATCTACAAAAAAAAAAAAAAAAGTTGGAGATTACACGATTGTTAGCTTATTGTGAATTGGAAACGAAGGAGGAAGAGAAAAGAGAAGAGCTTTTTGAATTACAGATGCAAGTGACCATCGATGAGACCAGCAGCTACTAGATTGGTTGATGGATGGAAGTCGATACCGAACGCGTTCGCTCCCAAATCGATCTCCATCACTACTACTACAAGAGAATCTTAATTACAAAGCTCTTTTAACTGCTCTAGTATGGAGAGAGGTGGCCAAAGAGGCCCTCGGGTCGATTTCAGTAGGGTTTAGGGTTTCCGAAAAATCCTCTGTTTTCTAATTTTGTATTTTGGACCCCAATATTTTTTTTATAGAAAAGGAAATTATTGATTTCGGGCTAGAATTTTTGTTTTTTTTTTTATTAAGTTTGTTTTCAAATTTCTTCTCTATCTAGATTTGAAAGGATTGATCGATTCTATTTTCATAGGATTTTCTAAGTGAAAATCAGTTATTATGTTTCACTTTAATTGTGTGTTTTGTATAGCCGGTCAAGTGCATTACAATTAGTTTGTTTAAAAATTTATTATTTAGAGCATTATATCCTCCTCATATAGGTAATTTTACCAACTTTGTTCTATAGTTTCTGCATTTTACAGCCAGGCATGCTTGTAGCCTCATAATTAATGAGCTAATACAAGAAAGGTTCGAAACAGATGTGGTTGGCACTAGAACATTACACTCTCTAAGAGAAGCACTACACGCTGTTGGATTAAGAAACTTTTTGGATATGTGAACCGATCAACCTCCTATTCTCTTAACCGGTTAAAATTCAAATCTTTATGGATTTTATGGGTTACTTATACTTATACATCTTGCTCGAAATTATTTGTTGTTTAGATTTTAATAGTGAAAAAGCGGATCTAATCGATTTGTCATATACTCCATCTGTTTCTAATAGATTAATGTTTTGGCTATTTCACACATATTAAAAAAAGGGTTAACTTCAATAGACCCCCTTGCACTATTGAGTCCCACTCTAAAACCCTCCAAACTTTTAGGTTCATTACTAATCCCCACAAATTTGACAAGTTCATCAATAAACCACCCATACTACTCAAATCAAATTAATTCCACAAATTTAATTAATTCTTCTTAACTGCGTTTAATTAACTAAAACACGTTTAGAAAATTGTGTTTGCCCACAATCCAACCCGAAACCATGTTGTCCCGGCCTGAATTAAACCCCAAATCCAAAATTTCCCAAACTCGAAAATAGACATGTCTAGCGATAGCGAGAGTTTACGGATTCACTTTTGGTGACAATATGGATGAGAATAAGAAGAACAAGTAGTTTGACTGTCTTGTAGTATTTGATATAGATGCTTGCAATCTTCTGCAAATGTAACTTGGGAGTAGCGTAAGGTTACTCCAAATTATGGTCTTAAGTCCTTTTATCTGTTTCTGTTCTGTCCTGAGAAAATAGATCTATCAAATATCCAAATGTGATCCATGTGTGTTTGATCTGATTCTCGCTTGATTGCCTCTTTTCTGAAATGCAAGCACATATAACGCTAGAGCATTACAGATGAACTTCCAAGAATATGCAGCAATCTCAGGATAAACAATCAACTTCACAAAAATTTATTTATTACTTTTCAAACAAAATCGAAACAGTCAAATGAAAGTATCATGTAAGGAACGGGAATGTGTTGGTTTATATTGGTGATTACCAGAATGTTTTCAGTACAAAACTACAATAGAGAGAAGAAAATGATATTTAAAAACATAATGTTAAGCTCGAGCATAACTTGGTTTTTTCTAAACATCCGAGAACCATCTCATGAACCTTTTTCTTAACATAGTTTATTGGCTTCCTTCTGCGAGACTGCAAACAGTTTTATACCATCAGAATCTGCAAACATTTTGATACCATCACGATAATGACGATGCAAAACAAAGAAACTTTCAACTATATCTCCTCGATTATGGGCAAACACAATTTCTTAAACGCATTTTACTTCATTAAACGCAAGTAAGCAGTATTCATTAATTTTGTGGAATTAATTTGATTTGAATTAGTATGGGTAGTTTATTGATGAACCTAAAAGTTTGGGGGTTTTTTGAGTGGGATTCAATAGTGCGGGGGGGTCTACCAAAGTCAACACTATTAATTATTGAGTGTTGCCTAGTCTTAAACCTCTTAGCTAGTACTCTCCTTTTAGACAGCTTCATACATTGTATCTTCTCTCCTGGAGGTGTCATAAAATTTACGGGTTTACCTAAGTTTCATGTGCTTTCAGACGAATACATGAATGTGAAATCTGAAAGAAATGTCAACAATCATATAATGTGGGCATGCCGAGCGTAAACAACATTAGATGTTGCAACGCCCACAAATTAATTTAGTCAATGGCGATCAGACTGACACACAAACCGCATATGTACATAAGCATTTCCACAAGTCTATGAGAGCTGCTTCCCCGATTGTGTCATGAACGTCCAATCACTTTTTAAAAAAAATTGGTTTTGGAGTATTCGAACACAAAATTATCATGACAGAAAAAAAAGTGGAAGGTCGAGTAAATAAAAAACTAGAGGAAAGAGGGAAATATTAAGTTAGTTGTTTCTCTGCTAAACCTGCTCGTCTTTTTCTTCGTTTTTGTTCAGATCACGACGGAGAAGATGAGCGGAGTTAGAAAAAGCTCTAATGGGATTTCTGATATTCCGTCGGGGTCGAGGAAGATGGTTCAAAGTTTGAAAGAAATTGTCAACTGTCCTGAAGCTGAGATCTATGCTGTGCTCAAGGACTGTAACATGGATCCTAACGAAGCCGCCAATCGTCTCCTCTCCCAAGGTTTCTACTTTTCTCCATTTTTAGGAAGTGAATGAGTTAATTGGGCATTGGAGATGGTTAGAATTCCACCAAGAGTTTGCCTTTCAACTCATAACAGATGGTTACTTATTGATTATGGTTAGGTTCTCCAAAGTTTCTGTCTTTTCAGCTTTTAGTCCTTCTCGTTCAACTGATAAGCTATTTTGAGCTCTATATTACTTTCGTTTTATTTCTTTCCAGATGATTGTTTTAGCTAATGTCTTTTCATGGTAACTGATAATCAGATCCTTTTCACGAGGTGAAGAGCAAAAAAGAAAAGAAAAAAGAGGTTAGATCATATGTTTTTGTGTTACCATTTTAATTAGTAAAACCAATTTGCACCTCTGTTTTCATGTCATTGATGCCATCTCCCTGACATGTAGGTTCTCTGATCTATTCTCAAGTTGTTTTAGTGCCTCCAATTCATGTATTTATCAAACTGTACTCTTATAATACTTGATCCTTGATGTTTGGTTTCAGTTGGTTTTTATTTCGTTTTCATTGTAATGTTGGAGAGTTTACTAATTTACTTGCTGTTCAGATTAGGGATATACTGGATTCCCGGACACGAGGCTATAGTAACACTTACAACCGTGGGACTAGAGGTGGTTCTGATCGTTATTCTGGACGCAGTGGAGCTACCCCTTTCACCTCTAGTGGTATATACTCATGGCTTTTTTTGGCTTTAGAATACTAGATCGGGAAAAGTACCTAGTTCTTGCTATGAATCCCTGTTTACATGTTTCTATTGTTCAGAGTCAGGAAGCTTCCAAGGAAAAACTGTAGACAAGAGGGAGAGTGGGATGCAGACTCATGCAGGTTCTTATTCTTCTACATCTGGAGTATCGAGCCACCATCAGATACCACACAGGTTTTCCTTTGAATGATCAATTCATCTTTCTTGTCTGGATAGCTGTATGATGCAGCAAGCGTAACCAAAAAACAAGACCCTGTCTAATGGGAGGAAACCATGATATTGCATAAATAAACCAAGAGAAGGAATGTCTGGAAAAAAACACACAAAAAAGTATAAGTTGATTCTGAGTAGATTCTTTCTTTTTGTTTAGTGCCTCAGATACGAGGTTTGTTCCTTCAGCCACAAGCTGAGTCTGTTGCAAAGAATTATCTTGTTCCCTCCCACAAATTTAGCAGATATCCGAAGGCAAGGAGCGCCAGATATATCTCTACAATAGACTTAGCTTGTGGCACCACAACCCCCATAGTTAAGGCACTAGACTATGAATCTGATTAGTTTTAGTGACTACATTACTTCATTTGTGTGTGTTTTATAGGAAATACTTTCTTTTGCCGTTCTAATGGATTTTGATACTATCTCGTGTTTTCTTCTTGTCTTTTTAACAAGATGAATGCAACCGAAAAGTCAGTAGCCTGCCCTAAGATGAATAATTGATTGTGGACTCATCGACCCATATTTTTAATGTTTGAGTTGGTAGCGTTTAGTTAGTATACTTTCAGACCAACTACTACACAGTGGCTACACTGATAAACAGAGCTTTAGTTGATTCCGACTCTGAATGGCTTGAAGTTATTTGTGGCCTATGCCTTAGTGGTAAAAGAACAGAATAAGCTTGGCGTATCTTCATGAATCATGAATACTTTACTTTTGATAATGTAATTGGATATAGTGACAAGGTTAGTAGTGGTCATGGTATCAAAATCTAGCACCTCTGTGAAAAGAATCACAAGACCTTACTTTGCCATATTTCACTTTTCATTACTGTAGTTTTCCTGCTTCTGCATCTTCGAGAATTATAGTTTTGTTCATCTGTACATTCGCTCGCAGGTTGCTCATGTATGTCGTATATATATTGCAGTGATTCTGTTGCTATGGACAGTAAAATGCCAACTGTTACCTCGGGTGGTGGAATATCACCATCACATTCTGTTACTGGACATCAAACTGCATGGTTTGGAGCTTCAGGTTAGATATCTATGGCTGACATTGTGAAGATGGGTAGACCTAACAAGAAAAAGAACTCTCAGAAAAATGTCGATATGCGTTCTGAGGTAAATGACGAGCATGAAATTGCTGAAAATCAACATGTACCTGTGAAAGATGAATGGCCCTCGATTGAGAAGCCAGTGGCTGCTAGCACTTCTTCTGTATCAGTGGCACCAAATGAGTCAGAGATATGCAATGGTCCAGAGCATCTCCAATCCAGCAGAGGAGACCAACATCTGAAGGGACAGTTGGAAGATACTCATTTAGCAGAAAATGGTCCCATTAGAAATCTTGGAAGAGATCATGTACAGCCTGACACTGTCGCTGGTGGAGTTGTTCAGGAAGATGACTCTGGAGTGTCATCTGAGTTTGATGATAATCCATACAGACACCAAACACAAGACCATCCTGTTGAGCACCAGAAAGGTAAGAATTTGACTTTGTATTTGTGATTCCAACTGTACGTGTTAAGAAAATAATTGATGTAGGCTCTGTTGATTATGATGTATCATGTATGAGTATGACCATGGTTCTATACTGTTTAGATCAGTATAGCTCATGATTTGGCAGATTCTTGATTGAATTTTCTTTTTGATTATATGTCACACCTCATTGGTTGTGTGTCATGAATAACCATGTATCTCTGCAACTGGATCATATTAGCTGTCGGGTTAATGAAAGGATGTTGTCTAGTCTTTTGGTTTCAGAAAATGCAGGTTGACTAGGTGAAGCTTCTCCTGTATTTGTTTTTTTGGAACTTTACTTTTTTAGTTTCTTTTATCCCTCTCTTTGTTGTTTGAAGTTGTGCAAAAAAGAAGAATCATGTTTGAAAATCTGCAGCATCTAAGGCTATATATTTTGTTTGCTCTTGATGTTATCTTATTCCCTGTGTCAATATTCTTTTGCAGATGAAAATGATGTTTCGTCAGTTGCTGCCAACTTTCAAGCATTAAGCATAGATAACCATGATCACTACTCCTCCCATGATGAGGATAGACCTGCTGTCGTAATTCCAGATCATCTACTAGTTCACACCGAAGAGTGCTCACAATTAAGCTTTGGAAGTTTTGGAGGTTTTGGATCACGGCCTTTGAGCAACAACTTAGAAAAGGCTTCTGATTTAGCTCCAAAGATTGAACATTCTGATGCTAGGTATGCCCTTATTACTTATTTTCTTTTTCCAAATAGTTTTGAGCTCTATTCCTTTGTACTCACTGCTCACCACTAATCGACTGTCTTATGTACAGAAATACCGAGTTCTGTGGAGATGAACATCTTGGAAGCACGCCCAGTGGACATAGAGCCCATGCGTCGTCTGCAGAAAATTATGATGATTCTTTAGAATCTCAGCGAGAGGTTTTGCCAGAAAACCCAGAAACTGCCCGTTAGGAGAATCAGTACTCGTTTGCTCAGTCTGATCAAGAGTATGCATATGAGAATGCTAAGCGGCAGCTGAATACTGCATATGATGCCTCACAGACAAGCATGACGAATCAGATGCAGAATCTTGCTTCATTAACAAATGTGATGGTAAGCTACATCCTAAGTGCCCAATGCTTTGCAGCTTATCTTATGGTTTTCGATTAGAGCTTTTAAGAGAACCTCCTTTTATATTATAAGGATTTCTGTTCAGTGCTAATGATATCCTTATAATTCTTGGTTGACATCATTGGTTTCAGCAATGGTATACAAACTCGATTCCAAACACTCCAATGGCACAGCCACAGACAGCACAGAGTACAAGGGATCTTGAACTTCAATACTCATCTTTCCCAGGCGTACAGTTTATGCCGTCAAGAAGCAACGATTCCTCACTAGATGGCCAAAGCATTTCCATGCCAGAGGTGACCCCTTTACCTGTAGGCTGAAATGTTTTCTTTTAATCGAATAGCATAGCTTTGGTTTCTTTTGGCTTTTGTTGGGAATTTGGTGAGAAGAAACTAGGGGGTCTCTTGTAAATTGTACCCATGGCCACTATCTTGTTTGCTTGATAAGGAAAAGTAATACTTGCGAATAAGGTTTCAGTTTCTTCAGTTAAATGTCTAGTTTCTTTCTTGTGCTCTTCAGATTGTGAGGTTTTCTTTTCTGATTTTTCTTTACCATGTAGAGTTGGAGGTTCTGCAGTCTTTCATGTTCAATGTATTAGTATAGGACCATGGAATGGTTAGTCTAGTCGAGCTCAATTATATAAGAACTTGTTTGATTTACAGTGCTGTGGTTATATTTTCTTGCATGCAGGCACTCCGAGGCGGTGATGGTACTCCAACAACACAGTCAAGCCAGCGGAACTTACCCGGTGCCACTATTGCTACTGGACCAGCTCTTCCTCAACAGATTGTAATGCATCCATATTCTCAGCCTACGTTACCTCTGACTCACTATGCCAACATGATTGGTTACCCGTTGATGCCTCAAAGCTACACGTATATGCCATCGGTTTTTCAGCAAGCATTTCCGCCAGTAATTTGCCTCAGTCAGCAACTTCTGCTGCTACCTCCTCTGCTTATGAGTTTGGGAATTCATGCAATGTTGGAGCCGGAAACTTCCCAGTTAACCAACAACAACAACAGTCAGCTCCTGCTGGGGCAACACTTCGTTATGAAGAGGCATTGAGTCTACAATACAAACAGAACAACCATCTATTGTCACTTCAGCAACAACAACAACATGTAATTACTTCTCATTTTGACATTTGCAAGGAAAAGATCTTTGTTTTGACATTAAACGTGAAATTGTTTTATATCAGAACGAAAACTTGCCTATGTGGCTTCATGGACCTGGCTCTCAAACCATGTCAGGTGTCCTGAGCAACACGTAATACAACCTTCAAGCACAACAACAAAGTCAGCAGGTTCGCCAAGCTCAGCAACAGGCGCAACAGCAGTATGCATCGCTCGGTTACCCAAACTACTATCAGTCACAAACTGGAATGTCAATGGAGCACCAACAGCAAAACCTAAGAGACAGTGGCTCGCAAGGTCAGCCCTCAAAGCAAACCCAGCAGCAGCAGCTCTGGCAAAACTCTTACTAGGGTGGTTTTGGTTCTCTCGGGGGATTGGTTTTGCTTACTGGTCATGTAGCCATGGCTATAAAGCTGATAAGCGATTACATAGTCTCCGAGATATATATTTATTAAATCAAAAGCAGATTAACCATAAACCATAGAAGATTGAGACCATGACATACTAATCAAAAAATTCTAGCAGATTCTATAGAGACCGTAGCAGACTAACTAAAGACCATTGACAGACTAACCAGGGACCATGGCAGATTTACTAAAGAACTTGGAACTGGCTGCGGATGAGAATATGTGTTGCAGATGAGAGACTATTAAGGGTTAGATCTGTGGCTTGTTCTCCGAGCAAAATAAAAGATTCATTTAGTAATCAGTTGGTTACAAAAACATCGCTTAACAAAACTCTTATATTCCTTCTCCCCTTAACATTCTTTTCTAAGGCTTTATGTGCATATATATGTATCTCCCAACCACTGATAGACAACACCTACAACAGAAACATAGGCCACAGAGGTCACAACATAGATACAGATATAGAGATGGGTAGGGTGACGTGCGTTATAAAACTATCTTTTCTATTACCAAACCGCATCATCGCAGTGCTTTCGTACCCCTTAAAGGACCAGAGCGAGTGCAGTCGCTTTCCGCCTAGCTCGGTCTGTACCCATGCGCATAAGCTTTTGGGTCAAATCAGCAAGAGCCGGTGCTCTCACCACCTTCTCCACCACGGCCGCTTCACCACTTATGCAGAGTTGTAACAACGTAGCAACCGCTTTTTCTTTGCCTATCGGTGTTCCACATCTCATCAATTCAATGAGCCCCACTACAGCTGATTCCTCTCTTCCTATAGCCTCTGCTCCTAAAGATTGACTCGCTACTGCACCCAACACTCCCGTCGCTCTCTCTGCCACAGCCTCGTCCGCCAAAGCTCCCACGAGAGCGGAAACTCCTCCCAAGTTTACTATCCGGCTGCAATTATCTGGATGTAACCATATGCTATATAAAGCATTAGTTGCATCTTTTCTCCCTCTTGGCCTTCCGTTTTGCACCAGCAATGCAAGTGATTCAATGCATCCATCTGCGTTTGCGATCCATGTCTTATATCTATGAACTATGGAAAGACTGTACAATGTAGCTGCTGCGTTTCCCCGAGCTTCCATAGTAAGACCAGAGGCGAGAACACTCACTATCGACTCAAGACAATCGTTTTCCTCCATGATCCGGCTTTTGTTTTCCTCGTGGGTAGACAAATTAAGCATCGCTGTAACAGAATTCTCTTGCGCAATAGCATTTTTGGAGTTAAGAAGCCTACACAAATGTGGGATTGCACCCGCTTCCGCGATGAATGCACGCCTTATCCTCACTGTTTTGGTTAGAAGACGGATTTCTCGTGCCGCCACTGTCTGAGCTAATTCTCCATCTGCTAGATTTTTTATGAGAATCAGTACAGTGGCTTTGTTTAATTCTATTGAAGCTCTTGTTTGAAGAACCAAAGCAGGAGACTCGATCGGTGAATCTGGAAACTCCGAACCCGTTGCTGCGCACCAACACGTTATCAAGTATCTCAAAGCTCGATTAGGAACAATACATGACAAGTCCACAATGTTTTGCCCTGTTTTAGGACAAGTAGAGTGACCTTCTTCAATCCACCTAACTATGGAGCTCCGATCATAAGTTTGTCCAGTGGAAACAATCACAGGATCATTCATCAAATTAAGAGAGATGGAGCAAACAAAATCCTTTGGTAGAGATGTAAACGTATCCCTAATCTCCTGCGCAATTAAATATTTCCTCTGTTTCTTCGTGTTATCGATTCTCCACTCGAATCCATCATCTTCAAACCCAAATAACGAAAACATACAATAACGAGTGATATCCACAAACCCGTTTATCACTGACCTTGTAGGCTCCAAATCATCACAATCGTGACCCATGATCTGCTCTTCCAGAAACTCGATTTCAGCTCTGCAGCTATTCGGATCCTTAATCCCTAATTTGTCTACGAAGAAGGATCTCAATTCTCTCGAATTGGGTATCTGGCCATTCTGAAATCCGTCGAGAAACGAATAGAATCTGTGCCGTAGCATTTCGTCGTTATTATCAATGAAGAACAGTCTCGATTTACTGGATTGGTGATGTAAGAGCTCGATTAGCTCTTTAATGTCGTCGCTTAGATTGAGACTGTTGAATGGGAAAACATCCAAAAGGGTCAAAATATCTCGATTCAAATCGAGAAAAAACTCTGAAAGTGACGGGTTTTGTAGCAAGAGCCATAGTTTACTGGATTGAGCACAGTAGTGAAGAAGGAATTTGGAACGGTGGAGGAAGAGATAGAGCTCCTTGAAGCACAGCACCGCCGCCGAAGGAACTGAACTCTGTTCCGAGTTCGAATCCCAGCCTGAATCGGCGAGGTATTCGAACAAGACGAGTAAGACCTCAATCTTACGAATCAGGGAACGAGAGTTTCTGCGTTGGAAGGAGAAACGTACGCTACGGAAGCACGAGATGACCTCTGCTGAAATAGAAGCTAGGGTTTGAACGAGAGGGACGTCGGCGAGATCAACGGTTGTTGGCAAAAATGCCTCCAGCGATGGCGATCTCCTCCGCCGTGAGAATGCGATTATCGCTGCATATATCGCCTCGGTGGCCATGCTGACGAAGCCTAAGTAAGTGTAGAACAACGACGACAAATTTATTGCGATTGAGAAGAAGAACAGAAGCTTAACGAGAAAAAACGGTTGTAAAACGCGTTTGGCAGTGTGGTGAAAAAAAAGGAAGGGAAAGTTCATAAATTTCTTCCTCTGTATCACACTTACCATTCTCTGCGATTGCTGTTAGTTGAGATCAATTACTCTAATCTGGTTGGTCTGCTTTCCATAAGGCCTTGTCAGCATTTGAAACTTACTTACTTTTCTTGTACAAAGTAAGGCTTCAAAAATGTAAATTGTTTTGAATTCAAAAATGTAAATTGTTTATTTGGTCAAGACTGAAATACCTAGAAACATACATTAGAAAGCGTCTATCACATAAGTTTTTAACTTTTAAAAGAAACAAAAAACATAAACAACTAAAGAGAAACTTTTGTTTAAACAACAAAAAAAGGTAGTCTACCCCAAATGCCCACTCAGATTGTCTGTTTGAGGTGGGTACAGAAGCTTAAAGCCTCTTCTCTGCTTTTGCCTCGGCAAAGGTTTAATCCTTTAAACTGCTAACTTAGAACCCGAAGAAGCCAAGCTCACTGGCTTTTTCCTTCTCAAAGGTCTCGAAATACTGGTATATGATTGTGACCGCCAAGAGAATTCCAGTCCCCGACCCAATGGCTCCCATGAAATCAGCCAGAACGGTGAGTGCACCGATACACACTCCTCCAAAAGCGGCTGCTGTTGGGATATACCTGTTCAATTCCTTCTGTAAGTTTGACTCTCTGTGTCCTGGCATCACCATTTGTTGTTCCTGCAACATTAACATACTTTTCAATGTCAAGGATCCAACACCAGGTACAAACTAGGGTTATATATCGAGCTGATATGATTTAATTACCTTGAGCTGCTTAGCTACGTCCCTAGCAGAAGATCCAGAGACTTCAATCCATGTCTTTGAGAAAAGAGCACAAGCAGTGAGCATGAAGACAATGTAGAACAGTGCATGGAATGGGTGAGCTGCCATATCTGAGAAGCTGTAACCATGCAGTAACATATATTTCAACAAACCGGTTGATGCATATCAATTTGATCGATTAACACATAATATTGAAAGACAAAGCATTACCTTGCGGGAGCTGTGATGAGGTAAGCCAGACCACTAACTGGAATAGATTGCCCACTGTACTCAGACTCTTTCCACTGTCCCAATAGGTTTACAAAGAAATTTCCGCTAAACTTCCTGTAGAGAAGCTGTTGACCACGAGGAGATCCAATGTCAACACTATGTTATTGCAGAGATAAGTATTGTACAGTGCACTAGAACAAATTTCTGTACCTGAGAAATGAAGTAAAGATTTGAGACGAGAGCAGATTGAAGAATGATGGGCATGTTAGAGGTGTAGAACAGCTTGATTGGGTAAGAACCCTGTTGCCCACGGGCATTCTTTGATCTCACAGGTAAAACCACACGGAAACCTTGGAAGTAGATCACAATCAGGAAGATCAAGACTGTTGCAAGCAAGTTGGTAACATTTGGAAGGTTTTGCCGGTAGAAAGCTTGCCGGAGAGCAGCAACCTTGTTGGACTTAGTTATCAGCATGTGGAACAATGCAATAACAGCACCTTCAAATTCAGCTCCACGCCCGGTGTTGATGGTTGTTGGGCTGAATGCCTTCCAGATAATGCTTTCACTGCATATCATCAATTTAAAACTCATTAGAATTCCATCTAACCAAAAGCATCTTGTGAGATCCAAAAGGAAAGGAATGGTATTATAAAGTGAGAAAGAATTTGACCCACCAGATGTTGGTGGCAATGAAAAGTGAGATCCCTGAGCCGAGACCATATCCCTTCTGAAGAAGCTCATCAAGGCAGATAACAATGATTCCGGCAAAGAAAAGCTGAAGGATGATAAGAATGGCATTTCCAACACCAAGCTGTCCAACGGGACCATACATTCCAGAAAGAACATATGCAACAGCCTCACCGATGGCAATCAGAATACCAAGAAGCTTCTGAGCACCATTCCTACAAAATAAGAACAAACACATTATAAGAACTCGCACGACCACAGCTTTAGAGTTTTCCAAAAACAGCTCAATCAAATCCAGATTTACCACGGAGAAGACATTGGTCAATTCAAACCGGACATAGAAACATTTCGAGTGAAAATGTAATGGGATTAGTTCATGCAACACTTACAAGAGGGCACGATCCTCACGAACATTGTTGTCAACCTCAATAATCTTGGAGCCAGCCAAGAGTTGCATCACAAGTCCAGATGTAACAATAGGAGTAATACCCAGCTCCATCACAGTCCCACGGTTTGACGCAAGGATAACACGCATCCAATAGAAAGGATCCGCACCGGTCGTAGAATGAATCCCATAGAGAGGAAGCTGACTGCAGACAAGAAAGATGAAGAGAGAGATCACAGTATAGATAACCTTCTCTCTGAATGGCACCTTCCTATCAGCACTCTGAACCTCTGGCAGAAACGCAAGGAATGGCCTCACCAAATGCAATACTCTAAATCCTCCTCCCATTTTAGTATCCAATTAGGTTTGATCAAGCTCTTATCTGCTTCTGTATAAATCAGAAAATTACTTTCGAAGTAAGCTTCTAAAACACTGAAAAATCATGAAAAACTATACAAATCCACACGCATGCAACCAATTCATAATCTAGCTGGAAAATTCAAAGAACAAATCATTAAATCAACGAATCTGAACGATTTCGAAAACTTCATTTGACTAGATCGTTATCTAAAAATCAGATCTATGAGAACGCCTCCGATATACACACAAATTCGATACAGATCGGTAACTAAAACACGCGAATCAGATCTGAAAACACAGATCAACAATCACACAGATCTGAAAAAATAAACAAGATGATTTGAAAGACTCACAAATCACGATTTGGAGAAACAAAAACATTCAACGAGAAGCAATAAGGAAGAGATAAAAAGGAGAGCACTTACGATGTGTATGAAGAGAGAAATAGGACCGATCAGCTCCGAAACCGATGGCTTCGATATTTATTTTCCCCCCTTCCTACGGAGAAAGAGCGTTGTAGCTTTGATGGTCAACCAAAGACGAAGGTCACCTTATAATCCATTTTAGATTTTTATTTTTATTTTTATTATTTTTCTTGAGTACAGTATTGCCAAATTGTGGCGACGCGAGAAAAATATGCTCGACACGATAGTATAACGAATCAGTGTATGCCACGTCAGCTTTAAGTTTTTGACATATATTGGGCCGAGGTTTTTTTTTTGTAAAGCTTAAATGGGCTTTTGATTTGTGTCGAACAATCGAGATAAGAGCATTAGACTCAAGTGAGTTTTAAAATTAAATGTTTTAATTAAAAAAAAGATTGACCAATAGAAAGAAGGCATGTGGGAGAAGGGTCTCTCACATGATTGATAAAATCTCTCATTTTTTTTCGTGAGAGACTTATGTAAGAATCTACAATGGTAGTTCTTATCTAGGTAGATTTGAAATTTGTCAAATAAAAATGATAAAATTATGTAATATTAAATATAGTAAACTCATAGTTGGGATTCTGCTCATTGGATATGAGATGGAAAATATGATTTTAGGTTTCCATTTTCATGACTCTATCACTTGAGAAAAATGTCTTTACACTACTTTCCTAATTAATTTCTCATAGAGACAAAAAAAAAATTGTACAAAATGAAAAAGGAATCATGATTCATGTTCACATATGTATCGAAAGGGAGCAAAGGTTGTGAAAGCCTTTGAAGATCCACAAGAACATTTCATTGTGTCAATCTCCCTTTCACTCACACAAACATGTACGCATATGATCCTAAACTAGATATCTTCACACTAATTTGCTTTCGAATCCAAAGTTTTTTCCGATATTGCGAGAACATAAAAGACCGTTTTCTAAACAAAACCTACTCAAATGCAAGAATGATCCTCCAAAATTGTAGCCCTGCATCAAAAATATAACTCATTTTAACTCATAAACAACAACAAATCAACAACTATTGACAATATTCATTAGGTCTATAACCTCGTCTAAAAATGTCTCTTCTTAGGTTCTCGTTCATCAGAAGCTCCTGCAGCAACTGAAGTGGGTCTGATATTTGTGTTCATCATTTTTATCAGTTTATCCTGCAAGAGAACACATGTATTATGTTGATAGTAATAAACAGTGTAACTCCAAGTGAGTGGTTTTTGAGTAAAACCAAAAAGTTGACAAACCCGTAAAGATAACTTCACGAACGGAAGGACCACTAAGCGATACTCAATTGCTGATAGCTTTGGGAATCCATCTATTAGCTTTTCGTACATATATTTATTCACCAAAATCTTTGAATCAATCACACTTAACTGCAAAAACCTCCCCAGAGATATTTTTTGTCAGCCATCACAGATCTAAACTTGTTGAAATGAATAGAAAGAAAAGAAGAAGAAGAAGAATACCTTCTCTTTCAGTGAATTCCTTAGCCTCGACAGATTTTCTTGAACAACATCATTTTGGACAGTAGTAGAGAGTCTGGATATACATTCCATATCTTGTAATTCTTCAAATCTTGGAGAGATTTGTAATTCAAGAACATCTCTTACAACATTCAAGAAACATTTGGTATCATCATCTTGCTTTACTACATGCTCCTCACACTTCACTCGAAGCATCAACGCATATGTGCTCCGTTGATTAGCATTCTTCCTTCTGTCTTCTCTGTCACAATTGGCCTTAACCTCATCCAACATCTTTTCATAGGTTACCATCTTCAGTTTCTTATCATAGTAGCTTACCTTCTTCCTAACCATGCACCGTACTATTCTCAAAGCTGCTAACCATATCTCACGATTGAGTACGCCCTCTGCCATTTGAGACACAAATGTCTGATCGATTTCTGGGCAGTCGAGAACCCAAGAGACAAACTTATCACCCATAGGTATCACATTCTCATAAGTTTCACTGGACGTAAGAATTCTTACTATCCCTATCTCATCGAAATCATGCTCTCCTTCATACAGCAGTTTCTCATCCAGAAGCAGATTATAAGTAGTTACTCCCTCAAGATTGATTCTTTCCTTGACCATGGAATTTCCCAAGAACTCATTCACTACGTTTAAAACCAAACTTGTGCGAACATCTTAAAGGAGCTTTGTAAAATATTCGAGAATGTGTTTAAGGTGCTTAAGACCTAAGAAGCAGATGCACTGAGGGTTCTCAAAGAAGCTCCATTTATCAAGATAGCTCCCAGCAACTTGAGGTAGCTCCAGATTCTTTTCTGTGTAACCAATCAACCAGTTCCAAAGCGTACATGAAAGAGTATTATTTTCATTGGGGCAAGAAGATTTAAGAACCTCAGCAAACTGTTTGAGTATGTTTTCCCGCTCTTTATCCTCTGCTACAGGCCAATCACTACACCACCCATTAACATAAACAAACTCTTCCTCACGCTCAATTCTATCCTTGATCAGATTTGCTGCCGCTGCTGTATCTACAGGCTCCCAATTCCCACAACATATCATGTCAGCCAAAACCATATCCACACACTTAGGACGAGCACTCGATTTGGGTTCAAATTTGAGCACATGGTTATCTAAGATGTGCATCTTGCAATCTATTAAAAAATAGTTTACCTGAGAACAAATGTGGCACTTCCAACATTTCCATGGAAGATTATTGGCGATGGGTACACATTTCTGAAAATATTCTTTTACTTCCGTCCCATACTTTCTCTCTATATACTCTATAAGCTTTCCAAAGTCTACTACCAAAAATTCCTTTTGGTCTTATCATCCAAATTAACCCAAAAGTTCTTCAGTCGATCAAAAGAAGGATTTTCCTTAGCCTTACTCTGTTCTTTCTTTATCGATACCATCTGATTAGTATTAGTAATTGTCTTAGAATCAGTCACAGCCGCATCGCTCGTCTTCAATGTTGCATATTTTGACCACATCACAAGATCATTTCTTACATTGGCAAAACCGTTTAAGATCTGAGAAGTTTCTTGAGGTTCTTTTACGGACAATCCCTGATTTGCTTTGGACACAGCTTTCTCATAAAACTTGTTGGTCCCAAGCTGATGACCCAACTGGATAAGCGAATGAACACATCCACGAAAGGATGTTACAGCGTCAGGACACAGAAGAGTAGACATTGAAAACGCATCGAGAGAAGCAAACAAGTATACGCATTTGATGTCGGTGATATATGTTTCTCCCGCTAGCTTAAAGAAGATATCACCTTGCAGTTCGTAGTGAAGATGGCAGAATTCGATCTTCCCATGATCTGAAATCGTTTTCTCTGTTAACTCCAAGGCCTTAATGAAGTTACCTTCGTCGAAGAAGTCTTTGGCAAGAATGTATGCATCGTCGATCTTGTTATTTGTTTCTTCGTCGTTATTTTCATCTGATTTCTTCGTCATTTGAACGCAGGTAGTCAGTATTTTCTCGTGAAAACAGAGCAGAGGCGTTTATGCAACTGTTGGATGAGGCAGAGGGAGATGAAAAAGGTTGTCAGGTGCAAGGCACGTGATCATCGTTGGGAATTTATTTCAATCTTCAAATAACCTCTCATTGTGACATTTCGTCGAGCATCTAGCCTGTGCTTTACCTTGCTGCAAGAGAGACACACATTCACACAAAGTATTACTAATAGAGAAGAAGCTAAATTTAGGTTTTTCTTCTCGTCTCTCACCGTTAACAACAGTTCATGTTTCCTCGTCTTTAAAAGCTTTCTTGACGTGGATGAAGAAGCTGAGAAGACGGAAGCGGAGGTGAGGACTAGAAAGAATCAAATGATCATTAGACGAGCCCTTTAGTTCGGCTTCTGTTCGAATTATCGATCAAGATTTGATTTTTTAGGTGAGAAATTTTGAGAGAAAATAATCCCTTGAATGTCTCTGTGCTTGTTACAATTTTGGAATAGTGTGTTGAGAATTGAGACTACTATGTAATCTTTGGGTTAGTGAGTAAAAAAACCATATTGGTATAAATTGCGTCTTAAAATCATGAATTCCACTTCGAATTTTAATATGACTGTATGTTTGAACAAGTTTTAAATTTTTAATTAGAGCAAAGGTTCAGATTCACAACTTATAGACAATCCAAACAAAGTCTAAGCATGAAGACTTTATTATGCATATCTAAGAAGAATAATATTTGGCTCTAAAAATGTTATTTATTTTTGACTATGTGAATGTAATGTCTCTCTTCAACTCCTACTCAATTTTTTCTCCATATTAGTAGCCCTGCATCATGTCTAAAGACCTCTTCCTAGATTCTGGTTCATCAGATGCTCCTGCAGCAACTGAAGTCAGTCTTACATGTGTATTCATCATTGTCCTAAGTTTATCCTGCGAGACAACAAATATATTATGTTGAAATTAAACAACAATGCAATACCAAGTGACTGGTCTTTGATTGATAAAATCCACAAGTCGACAAACCTGTAAAAACTTCTTCACGAACGGAATGACGACCAAACGATACTCAATTGTTGACAGCTTTGGGAATCCATGTAGCTCTTTGCAGCAAAATTCATTCAGCAAAATTTTTGAATCAACCAAATGGAACTGCAAAAAAAACTCCCCAAGATTTTTTTCTTTTTCTTATCAGCCATCACAGATCAAAAAATGTTGAGAATAATAGAAAGAAACGAAGAGGAAGAATACCTTCTCTTTCAGTGATTTCCTTAGCGTTGACAGACTTCCTTTAACACTATCATTAGGGACGGTAGTGAAGAGTCTACGTATATCCTTCATATTTCTTTTGTCGTCTGATATTACAAATCTTGGAGATTTCGCTTTTTCAAGAACATCTATTACGACATTCAAGAAACACTTGGTATCATCATCTTGCTTTAATACTTGCTCCTCATACTTCACTCCAAGTGTCAACGCATATGTGCTCTTCTGATTAGCATTCTTCCTGTTGTCTTCTCTGTCACAAATGGTCTCAACCTCACCCAACATCTTCTCATAGGTTACCATCTTGAGTCTCTCATCATAGTAGGTTACCACTTTCCTAACAATGCACCGTACAATCCTTAACAATGACCATATCTCAAAATTGTGTACGCCCTCTGCCATTTGAGAGACAAATGTCTGATCGATTTCTGGGCAGTCGAGAACCCAAGAGACAAACTTATCACCCATAGGTATCACATTCTCATAAGTTTCACTGGACGTAAGAATTCTTACTATCCCTATCTCATCGAAATCATGCTCTCCTTCATACAGCAGTTTCTCATCCAGAAGCAGATTATAAGTAGTTACTCCCTCAAGATTGATTCTTTCCTTGACCATGGAATTTCCCAAGAACTCATTCGCTACGTTTAAAACCAAACTTGCGTGAACATCTGCTAGGAGCTTTGTAAAATATTCGAGAATGTGTTTAAGGTGCTTAAGACCTAAGAAGCAGATGCACTGAGGGTTCTCAAAGAAGCTCCATTTATCAAGATAGCTCCCAGCAACTTGAGGTAGTTCCAGATTCTCTTCTGTGTAACCAATCAACCAGTTCCAAAGCGTACATGAAAGAGTATTATTTTCATTGGGGCAAGAAGATTTAAGAACCTTAGCAAACTGTTTGAGTATGTTTTCCCGCTCTTTATCCTTTGCTACAGGCCAATCACTACACCACCCATTAACATAAACAAACTCTTCCTCACGCTCAATTCTATCCTTGATCAGCTTTGCTGCCGCTGCTGTATCTACAGGCTCCCAATTCCCACAACATATCATGTCAGCCAAAACCATATCCACACACTTAGGACGAGCACTCGATTTGGGTTCAAATTTGAGCACATGGTTATGTAAGATGTGCATCTTGCAATCTGTAAAACAGTAGCTAACCTGAGAACAAATATGGCACTTCCAGCATCTCCATCGAAAATTATTCTTGGCGGGTACACATTTCTGAAAATATTCTTTTACTTCCGTCCCATACTTTCTCTCTATATACTCTATAAGCTTTCCAACGTCTATTACCATAATTTCCTTTTTGATCTTGTCATCCAAATTAACCCAAAAGTTCTTCAATCGATCAACAGAAGTATCTGCCTTACTATGTTCTTTCTTTATCAATACCATCTGATTAGCCTTAGTACTTGTACCAGAAAAAGTCACAACTGCATCCATCGTCTACTGCATCCATCTTGTCTACTGCATGATTCATCAACATCTGAAGTTCCTTCTTTAATCCGTCAAAAGAGTTAGATCTATATTGTCGTCAAGGTTGCGTTACTCCAAATCCCCGCTTTGCTTTGACCAAAGCTTTCTCATAAATCTTGTGTACCTTAAGCTGATCACCCAACAGGATTGCCGAACGAGCATAGCCACGAAAGGACCTTACAGCCGTAGGACACAGAAGAGTAGACGTTGAAAACGCACCGAGAGAAGCAAACAAGTATACGCATTTGATGTCACTGATAGTTGTTTCTGTCGCTAGCTTGAAGAAGATATCACCTTGCAGTTCATGGAGAGAAAAGCACCTTTCTTGATTCCCATGAACTGAAATCGTTTTCTCGATTGATTTCGAAGCCTCAATGCGTTTATCTTTTTCCCACAAGTATTTGGCACGATTATATGCAACGTCGATCTTCTTTTTTGTATCTTCGTCGTTACTTTTCTTGGAATTCGAATCCCAGGTAGTCAGCATTTTCCCGAGAAAATAGTGAGTTCCTTTGACGTCCAAGAAAATGGGAGAGTGTGAAAAAAAAGCGGTTATCTTTTTCTTGGAAGTATTGTTCTGTTTGCGGAGAGTAAACAGAGCAGACGCGTTTTTATGTCACTGTTGGCGGAGGCAGAGGGAGATATATTGAAAATGGTCAGGTGCAAGGCACGTGACAACTCTGTGTGACATTTCGTCGAGCACCTAGCGTGCGCTCCAGGGTTCGTAGACTAATCTGACTTTGATCACTACTCTCACCACTCTCTTCTCTACGGATCTCTTGTTGCAAACACACATAGTACAGTATACAAATGCTAAGTTTGGAATAACGAATTGAGAAGAAATTATGTTTGGGTTTTTCATAAATAAATGATTGGTTTTTATGGTGTGATCTTTTTTTTGGAAGATTGTATATGTGGCATTAGTAGAGAGAGAGATTAGAGAAATGGAGCAATTAAATAAGTCTCTACTTTTTAATCTTCAATAATAGGGAATGGTAGATAAAAGAAAAGTTGCAAAGTCACATGATATAAAATCTCAAGAAGTTCTTATGTAGGATACATAGAACAATTAACTGGCAAATTTAGACCAACCTACGGATTTCATGATTCATGAAAACATGAGAAATGGGTCACTCATGAGCTAACTTGGCTAACATAGCCGGCTTCATAATCTTGATTTCGAGACTGTCATCTAATCTAACTAAACCGTCCGATCCATCGAGACCAACGAACGTAGCTGTTGAACCACGACACCTGCCTCCACCTATTTTCACATGATCGTTCTTCCTCGGACAAACTAGCCTCACTTCCCTTTGTGTCGCCATAACAGTGTCGCCTTCACCTCTGTCTCCAATAGCGACTACACAGGAGCCATCCTGATGACCAAAATTCACAAAGGAAGAAAAGTCTTAGATAAGCAGTACAAGGAAATGTAAACTCCAATATAACATTCTTCTGTGTATTAAAGAGGACAAACTGGAAGAACATCTCGGATGACCCCTGCCTTGCTATCCTCTCCAGCATTGTGTACATTGACCAAAATACCAGGCGTCAACCATGTTTCCCCTTCCTCATCTGGTCAAGTTAAGAATATGACAACCAAAAGCTCTTCTTATTAAACATGAAAGAACTAAACTAAATATGAGACATTAAAGAACTAAACAGAATATGAGAATCAAAACACTAATGGCACCTATATCAGGAGACATGACATCGAGATCAGCTCCAGGAGTCATTGGTTGTCCTACGGGAGTGGTAGGTAGGTAGGAAACCGAGCTTGGTGTCATAGGACTTGGGGCATTAGCTGCATGAGAAAAGGGTGTGAGAGAAGATTCGTCAAAGAGAGAAACCGAGAAGGCATAAAGGTAAAACAAACCATTGCCTATTGGTGTTCCAGCATCACTGTAACTACGACCAGGAGTACTACTAGCCCATCCTGATCCAGGTGTAGCTGGATCATATGAACTTTTCAGCTGGTAAACAACGGATTAAATGAATTTGAGTTAGTAATCAATCACCACAAAAGCTATATCCATGTAAGAGATCGATTCTTACCTGATACTGTGAACTTGTTCCCCATGATCCCCATGATCCAGGGTTCCCATTTTCCCAGTTATCCCTGAGACATAACAACTACAGTTTAATATACTTGCTCAAAATATTGAATATTGCTGGGAATAATTGAACATTAGCAATT
Organism: Cardamine occulta; assembly: GCA_028015245.1. NCBI lineage: Eukaryota > Viridiplantae > Streptophyta > Magnoliopsida > Brassicales > Brassicaceae > Cardamine > Cardamine occulta. The sequence goes on along the minus strand of CM051377.1, from coordinate 13,231,330 downwards.
TTGTCTGTATAACAAACGTACCTAGCAGGAGTCATAGGCGTGTACGGATTCCAAGCTCTATTACGCATAGGTGTCCTCATTCCATCATGGATAGGTGTAGCTGAAGTTTAACATAAACTTATCAGACAGCTTAATACGTAAAATGAAGAACAAAAAAATAAAAAACAAATGATTGGATCTCGAAACTGCTAATTATTTAAGGTAACATACCTCCAGAATCCCGCATCGGAGTCATACAAGGATGAAGTGGAGTCCGGGAAGGATGCATAGGAGTTTGGCTCCCCATATTATACTGAGAGAGTGTGGCTACAATATCAGTCATATCTGATATCGCATTTCGGTCAACTGTACATACAAGGGGTTAGAATTCATTCAACATGCAGCAACCAAGTGTGTAGAGAAGAGAAAAAACAGAGGAGCTTGCCAGTCACAATCTTTGCTTCGAGTTCCACACGCACTGACTTATCTTTGACTTCAACTAAGCGCCCCATATATCCTTTGAAAGGCCCCAGACGAATTTTCACATAAGTACCCACCAAAAGATCGTTACCCCTTCCTCCTCTTTCACCCCATTGTCTCCTTCCAGCTCCAGCTCTAACTGCAGTTGCACAAATTCACAAAATTGTAACTTGAAAAACTTAATTAACATTTTAAACAAAATCCATTTCCAAACTAGATCACTGAATCACTGAACTACCCAGAGCTGTAGTGTAATTCATATATAGCAGAATCATTCCCCCATTTAACATCTAAAATGCAGTGTACCAGTGAAAAATAAAGATATTAGCCAAAAATAATATGAAGAAATCTGAACATACAGTTAGATCCCATGTCTGCCCTTTGAAATCTTCTTGGAGATGGAGGTACCGGGGCTGGTGTCTTGAAATTGCCAAACCTTGAGAAGGAATCAACCTAGAGTAGAAAAGTAACCAAGGAATTTTTTGGCTTTCCTTACCCGAAAATAGAAAAAAGATAGCCAAACCTGTTAAAGAAGCTTACAATTCTGTTGGCGCCAGAATATGATCCACCAACAAGAACACAAGATGAGCATTTAGTGCAGATAAATCCAGCGTGTTCTAGGTTATGCCCGTCATGTATAAATAATACTCCTTTGTGGATTTGCACCACTGGACCTTGTTTACCCTATCACAATCAATTGGTATAAGACTTTTAAATAGTAACTAAAGAGTTTGTTAACCCAAAAACGACCAGACTGCAAAGAAACTTACTTTGTTGGAACCATCAATGACCCGAACAACATCTTTCACCGTGATGGCATTTTTGTAACGGTCTTGCACATTGGTTCTCTTCTCAATTTTGTACTTTATTTCTCTGGCTTTGACAATAGAAACCTCCGGCCTGTCAGGAACTCCTTTAAGAATCTGAATAAGTTAAAATAGAGTTAGTGTAAATCGTGAAATAAAATAAAATACTGCATTGACATTTTGACTAATGACATTTGTATGATTGTATCCACATGAAAATGGTAAGTTACCTGGATAGCTTCACTATCAAGTCTTATGATTACTCCAAAGCTGAAGTCACTGCATCGAGTAATATAAAGCTCTCATAAACATGAAAATGATATCACTTAGAGGTGGTTGGACATTCAACTTACCTTAGAAGCACAAGATCATGAAGTTCATAGTCTCCAATTTTTGTGACACCATTAGTCACTTCTGTACTCTTGACGACATGATCAGCAAAGATGCGAATCTACATATAATCCTCATGTGTTTTATCACCCTTGTCAAAAATTAACGCAAAACTTAAAACAAAAGTTGCCTTACATGTTCTTTGGTTGTATCAGACAGAACGATAAGAACATGCTGATCAACTTTGACAACCATGCCGGTTGCTCCTTCATGGGTGCCAGAAACAACCTTCACAAAATTTCCAGGTTCAAAGTATTTGCAAAGGTCTCTTTCATTTACGGCAAGAGGATTCTGCAACAGTAAATAGTCTTTTACTGGCTGCAACGTTTTAGCAACAAATGTATTGTCAATGAAAAGATGAAGATTTTGGATGCTTACGGGAAGACCTTTCATATTTGATCTGATAAGAGCATTCTCTTCATCTACTTTCTCAATCCAACCCTTCAAATTTTTTAGATCACCTCTGATAACAATAACTGCATCACCTTTCATGAAATGACCCTTCTTTCTATTTGCAAATAAAGTTGACAGATCATCAAAGTCGATCTCCCCATTTTCACTTGGTCTCTTGAATCTTTCAAGTTCATCGAAGGTTGGTGTAATATTATGAGCAGCAATCGACTTCGTTGATACTTTCTTGTAAAAAAAACCATTTTTGAAAAGCATACCATCGATATTTTCAAAGTAGTCACCCGTTGTTGGATCACGCCGGTGCTCAACACGTATGTGAAGTTCCCTAAAGTGATGTTACAAATATTGAAAAATCATAACCAAAAGCACAACAATTGCTTATAAAAAGCAGAGAATAGTTTCCCCAGAATGCTACCTTGCCTCATCAGCGTTCATGAAACGTGGAGGTGGAGCGAAAGCTTTTTTCTTGACAGTCTCTCTCCCCTCCTGCAAGTACCCAAGAAAAATGTGCCCGAAAATCTTAAATTTTAGAGGCAGGACAGTCATATCAACAGGATGAGTTTAATGTAACAGATTCCATACCAGCTTATTAGCTAGAACCTGCAGATCAATTCTTGGGATTAACTTGACTGTGACCCTCCTACGCACAGTATCAACATCAACCACCTGTAAAGAACTTACATTTCAGCGACGTTCAGAGAAGTCTTGGCATTTAAAGCACATGAAAAATGGATCGTACCTGAGCTAGATCACCATTATATATCCCAAGTTTCATTCTAACCCACATATCCCGGGATAAATCGATTGCTTTACTTTCGACAGAAAGAACATCCGTCATTTCTTTTATAGGGACAAACAAAATCTTGTTATTAGCATAAATATTCCGCATTCCCTTGATAGCCTAAACCACGAGGAAAATAACCAATATATATATATCAAACTGTAGCCAGAACATCAAAATAATTTATATGCAACAGAGCAACCATCAAAATACCTCTTTCACATGAGCTTCCATATCCGCTTCAATATATATATAGTTTTGAAGATGATCAAGTGCAATAGCAGATCTGATCTTGAATTCAAATCCTCTATCAATGATTTTTTGCATAAGACAAACAGCAACTTCTCTTTCACGGCCAATCTGTAATTGCATTGTAAGAAAACAGTGCTCTCTATTAATGATACACAGAAAGAAAAGAGAATTAAACTTCCAAGTGAAGAGAAAAGCAAAAAATCTTACCGCACATTTAACCATCCACAATTTTGGGTCACGGACTGATGGCAAAAGCGCTTGTTGATCAACTTCGTTAAGCTCTTCAAGCTCATCATCATCTTGTGCATACCTAGAAAACCTTTCCTTACATATCTTCTCCAAATTTTCAAAATCCTCTTCAACTTCCTGAAGAGGATTAAACCTCCGTTGGTAATATTGCCTCTGATCATCCTCAGCAGGAATGTCAGTTTCGCCATTTACAAAGAAATCTGCAATTATAATAGCATTCAGATATAATTATCAAAACTCAATAGTGAAAAGAAACGATTTGTGTTTTTCCTAGATAAAATTTAAGAGAACAAGCCAAAGCAAGATGGTCGAAAACAAAATTAAGAAATCAATTTCGCAATTGCAAAAAAAAAGAAAAAAAAAAAAAAAATCCCCAAATTCAACGTCGTTGCTTACCGTCTTCTTCATCTACATCTTCGTCCTCTTCATCGGCGTCGCTTACCTCGGCCTCCCAAACTATGTACTTGGACTCCGAAGACTTCTTTTTATTTCCTCCTCGACCACCGGAATCTGATTTTGATCTTACCCTTTTCTTCCCTGAGCCTCCTTTGTCGTTCCATTCTGGCTCCTCTTCTTCTTCCTCCTCCTCCATCTCTGAACCATCGTCAGAGTAATCGTCGTCGTCGTCTGAGTAGTGAGACATGGTTTGATTACAGAAACTAGGGTTCCGATTAGAAAGAAACGACCTAGAAATCGCGATACCTCTTTGCTCTCAGTTGCTTGAAGAAAAACCCTAAAAACCGGAGGAATCGAAAGGGGGAAACTTTTTTTCGCTAAATTGCGATTCGTAACGCATGAAATTATATAAAACTTGCCGCTTGCCATGCAGTGATCTTTTTATATATTCCCAATTTGCCCTTTCTTCTATTTAACCGATCTAATTTTTTCTTTGATTCACCAATCATGCATACCGGTTTACCAAATTCTACCCACATGTAATTCCTTCGAACAAAGTTAATAACTTTATTGAACCATAATTAACTTCTAAATCCTTCTCATATGGTACTGTATCTTATTAGAGAGTAAATAATTAGTTTTTGACTAGTGTTTTGATCAAACAACGGACCAAACGCAAACCTTGACCATAGATCCGATTTAAATTTGAACAATTACATTTAAATTTGATAAAACTAAAATAAAGTTGACAAAATATTAAATTTAATTACATAACCAATATTTTCACTTACGCGCTTGATGCATAGAAGAAACATACCTTCATACATATCCACTAACATCTTTTTTAATACATTCTCTTTGAAAACATAACAAAACACAATTGTTATATCATTCAATATTTTTCTTTAAAGTTAGGAGTTTGATTTCTACGAGCTATATATCCAGAAACTACTTACAGTCCACTTCGACTCAAAAATTAAAATCTGATTATCCAAAAACCAAATATATAAAACATTATTGGTACAAGAGAATTACCGGGCAAATCTCCTTTGGCAGAGAGCTCACCACAACATATATGCATATGCATGCAAGAATGAAGTAATAGATTCCTGCCAAGAGAGATCTTGCCCTGTAATGCATTTGCAACTTCTCTCTATGTATCTTTCATCTCTCTACTAAAACAATTGTTTGTATTGTGTTTATATATAAGCATTGCAATAAGCATATTCAATGGCACTATCCTTTGCGATCTAGAATAAAATCTCTCATACGTACGTATACTTTAATCTCCTAAGGAATAATCCTCTATGCCCTGAGATTTTACGGTCATCTTGAGTATTCTTTATTCGAGTCTCACAGAGTTTTGTTCTACTTTACTTGATTATTGTAAATTATAATATTAAATAGTCCAGTTAACACTATAAGAAAATAGCCGGAAACAGACGAAAAAATCTATCAGAAATCCATCGAAAATAACTATTTATGACGGAATTGTCCGTCTGTTCTACATCGTCAAAAATCTGTTATAATTTCTGACAGATTTCCGACGGACTATTTTCTAACGGATTTCCGATGGACAACTTTCCGACGGATTTTCAACAAACAATTTTTAACAGATTTCTCACGGATTATTTTCTGACGGATTTCTAACAAATTAATTATTTTATTATATTAATTAATAATACTAATTTTAATGTAATTGAATTTTAATTGTAAATAAATTAAATTAAATTTTAATTAATTAATTAATATATAAAAATATTTGAAAATGGAATATAAATTAAAAATAAAATTAAAATTTAAACTTAAAATTATAATTAAAAATTCAAATATTCAAAGAAAAAGATAAATATTATTCAAAAAATAAAAATGAACATAAATTTTATTTTGGAGCCACTCGGAACTCAGTCATCAAATCTTTCATCCGTTTCTAGGTCACTTCCATTTGTTCGTTCTACCATGCATTGTATATATCTTAAAGGAAAGAAAACACAAAATAATTCATAAATTTGACAAATTCCAAACAAATTTTTAAAAATCCAAAAAATCATACAGTATCCAAAAATTCATAATAAATTCATAAAATATCAAAAAACTTCTACAAATTCAAAAGAACTCATACACCATCATAAAAAACTCAAAATAGATATTAATTTCATAAAATATTAAAAATTCTAATTATTATCATCAATTCATACATATCATTTTCACTCCAAATAAAGCTTCAAAAATCTATAAAAACTCTAAAAATTTCCAAAATTCATAAAAACCCCAAACTTTCATAAAACATTTCAAATCAAAATTAAATTTCTCAAATCAAACATTCCAAATCAAAATCTAATATTTCAAAACCTAAATCTAACATTTCAAAACTTAAATGTAGAATTTAAATCTCTAAATTTCACTTTGTAAATCCTAAATCTATGTATTTATATAATTTCTTAAGTCTTAGAAACTTACAAATTTTTGTTGTTGTTGACCATAAATGATGTTAGATGATGTTGATTGCGAGGATGAGTAGAAACAAGAAGCTTTTACGAAAATTAGAAAATTTGAAGTTTTTCTCTCAAATGGTGAATGAACTCGCGAAGAAGACGAAGTGATATATAATTAAAGAAATTTGATTCACCGGGGGATTGAAAACAATTCACAAGGTCAAATTTTCAAAATCCGTCAGAAATTTCTGACGGATTTTAGATGGACAATTATTTTTTTTTACGAAAAATGTGATCCATTGAAATCCGTCAGAAATTTCCGAAGAATAATTTTTTCTTTTTTTACGAAAAATGTGATCCACCCAAAATCCATATAATTTTTCGATAGATTTCTGACAGATTTGGGATTTAAGGTTTTAAAATCGATCGGTTTTGCAGGAAATAGGTCTATAATATGAGATTCATTTATATTAGTGATGCATAACTAAGACGAAGTTTATTTTATATCAAAATATAGCAAACCAACAATTTTAAATTATCAACATTATTTATGTAACATAAAGTATATAAAACATTAACAAACACTTAACTCTTAAACATGACAAATTATGTAAACAACAAATTAACTTGTTTATATGATTAATTTGTGATGTATATTTTTGAAAACAGTTGTAGAATTATGTTTGGAATTAGTTACTATCGATCTTTTTGAAAACGAGTCGCTAAAACCTTAAACGCGTCAGAAATCCGTCGAAAAGTTTTGATGGATATCCAAGAGAACACATTATATAGGTCATATTAAAAAACTATATATATAGGACTCGTCGGAAATCTGTCGAAAAATTGTGATGGATTTTTGTCCGTCAAAAATTTCAAAAATTTTAGATAGATTTCCGGCGGATCCTGTATATATATATATATATTGTTTATTTTAATAACATTTTCTGATGGATTTTTCATAGAACAAAGAAAATCCGTCGGAAAATTATGATGGACTTTTGTCCGTCAGAAATCCGTCAAAAATTTTAGACGGATTTTCGATGGATCCTGTATGTATATATATGTTTATTTATTTTAATAACATTTTTGATGGATTTTTAACAGAACAAAGAAAATCCGTCGGAAACCCGTCAAAAAATTGTGATGGATTTTAATCCGACGAAAATTTTTGACGGATTTTGACCTGTCGGAAATATACGTGTTTAGTAGAAAATCCGTCTCTTTTCCGTTTGGAATTTCCGACGAAAATTCATTATGTCGGATAATCCGTCTGTTTTGCGGTTGCATTCTTGTAGTGTAATGGCTATTAGTTATTTAAGATAGTTAATTCTAAAAATAATCTTTTGACTTGCCAAAAAGCTTGACAAGGACAACTTGTAAAGGTTATACTTTTAAAATGGAAGATCCATGGTATTGTCCTATCCAGGTTTTTATTTTGAGAAAAAACTCACAAACTTTTGATTCTTCTCTTTTTTTTGCATTGTTAAGTTAATTTACTTTGTATTTTGGTAGCTAGGATCGTACAATAATGAATTTAAGAAGAAAAAAATTCTAGCTCTTTTTAATAGATATGACTGAAAAAGGTTTATTTCTCCCATATGTTTTGGAATGAGGAAACAGTTACTCTCGTCTTCTTATTTATATTTTCCCTTCTTTTTTGGTTCTTTTCAACCTCTTCTTCTAATTGCTTTAGATTCTTCTAATATTTAGTTGTATTTTGTTGGACATACATAGGTTTCAGACTTTCAGTTAATCTTGTCGCCATCAGCCACCGCGCACGCTTGAATAAATAAACTTTTCTTGTAGAGCGATTTAAACGTTTGAGCAACTGCCCACAAATAACTAAAGTTTATAACTTTTTTTACGAAAAAAAAAAGAAGACTAAAGTACGAATATTGTCATATATATGAATAGTTACAATTAAGTAAGTATTCAAAGTTATATGACTTAATTACCATTGTTATATATAGTCTTATTTTTAATTAGGCCATTAGTCTGTAGAATATATTTTCAAATACTTATTATAAAAAAAATCATGCTTGTACGTACATATATATTCTATTCTTGAGCACCTTTTGAGATGTTATTATTTAGCTTTGAAACGGCAAGAGATCAAAGTTATATGCTTCAGGTATTGACAGCATATTCAGTAAGTATATCCAACTACAACAAACATTAGCTTATACTGTACTTGATCATTAGGTGTTTGACAATGCACATCAGCACATAAGATAATATTGGCTTTAGATAGTATATAACCATTTTTATTTTTTTACATAGCGAGATCTATACTAAGAGACTCCTATACTAATCAAGAAAATGTTGCCAACGAGGAAATATAGCTAAATATATAGTAGTGGCAATCATTTGTTGGTTATCACAATATATAGATCGAACCTAAATATCCCATGTTAGAAACATGTTAGATTTCTTAGTTATTAATTTATGATGAAAAATTGTAAACCGTTTGTATCGTTCTAACTTGGTGCTCGGTTTCTCATCAGTTTTTAAGCATTCTTTGTCTAACTGGTGAGAAAGCCTCTATATCGAAGAGATCATAAGGCTCGAACCAAAAGAAGTTGATTTTAAAAACCTCTAAGTCGAATAAGTCTTAGACAGTTGTCAAATTATAAAAATATATGAGCTACCTCAAATAACACTATTAAATGAAAATATTATAAAATAGATTGGAGAAACGAATAACGGTAGGGAAGAATTGCGAGGCAAATCTCCTTTGGCAGAGGAAAATGATGAGAAACTATATGAGCCATCATCAACTTCCCCTGCCAATAGAGGATTCGCCCTGTAATACATTCTACCAAACAATAATCTATTTTCTTACTCTCTCACTTTGTTGCTTCAAATGAAAAAAACTCAAACTATGTAATGTATATATAAACCTTGGTACAAAGAGCATATACTACGGAACCATTCCTATCAAAACATGAAACAAAAGAACTTGGTATACCATTTACTTGCAAAGTATTCGCATTACTGGGAAAAAAACAAAATACCCGGTAAATCAAGAAAAAATAAAACATGTTAAATCTCGAAATCAGAAGCATGAGAACCGCATGAAGGGGTCTTTAGGATTATACTAGACACATATGCTCTATGAAACATGGGATGTGCCATAGAATATGCTTTTCTATATCCATCTACTATATAGAAACACGTTCATCAACTATATATATACACTTTGCTAGTCCAACTTACAACAACTCAAGACGCAATGTGAAAATTTAAGAATATATCTTTGTGAAGAAAGAGAGAGAGAATGCAATAATGCATGGTTGGATTACTGGGCGAATACTCCTATGGCAGATGGCTTTGTCTAGCTGTGTCTATTAGGCATTGCTTGAGATGCAAGCTAAATGCTTCTCTGCCAAAGGAGATTTGCCCCGCAATTCATCCCATGCAAACAAATATATCTTTCTTTAACCAAAATAATATTTCCATTATCTCCAGGCAAGTTATGTTTATTTTCTTGGGTATCAGGTTTTATGGATCGAATCTTAGATCAATCTTGGTATCTAAAAGACTAAACCATGGTGAGTTTTTCTCAAAACAAGGCATTATCAATCTTGGATCTATAAAAGTGGGTCTCTGTGGGCCTACAATTCAATTAAGTATTTCAGCCCATATACAAGGTGAGGAGATATTGCTCTTGTTGATTGTAGATGCAAAACAGGTCTCACAATGTGAAATTCTGAATCAGAGTTTGATCTAAAAATTTGAATTCTATCTTCTTTTTTTCCATATAGTATAGAGTCAGAATCAAATGATAAAAATTACCAACAGATATACACTTATTCAAGTGTTTTGGTAGTAACCGTTAATCCTTCTGAAAAACCAATGAAGGAACAGGATAGTGAGGAGAAAAACAATGAAGATGCAGCAAGATTGTCCTCTTCCTCGTCTTCTTCTTTCTTCCAATGTATTGTCTCTTTCTCCGTTCCACTCCTCCATCAACCTTACTGTAACATTCTTTGCTGTACAACCGCAGATTTCACATATACTGCCAAGAACACAACAAAAACACTCAATCTGGTAGACTAGTCATGTTAATGCATCAAACACAAAATACATACTCTTACTAAGCTAATAACATTGAGGAGTTGAATTCATTACCTGTTTCCTCTTAGCTTAAACCAAGCTTCTGCGCAATGAAAATGTGCAAGGCCAAGCTCGTTCTTACATTTGCAACCAATCTCAATCAAGTCTAGACTTACTGACTTATCACCAGCAGTTTCCAGTGGTTGATCAGAACCAAAATGGCAAATCCTACAGATTCTTTCTCCTTCACCACTCAAATCAACCGTATGAAACTCCTTCGCCTTTGCTTTTAAAGTATCACTTTCCGCCTTGTGGTACCTTACCGCAGTAACATTATCCACAACTTCTTCCTGAACAACATGAACTGAAATGTTACTACTGCAGCTAACACCATCTTTGGCCATTCTTGAATCATTTATTTTTCCCTGTTGCAGTTTATTATTCACATCTCCTTCTTTAATCAACACCTTATTAGAAACAGAATCACTGCTCTGACCCTTAACAATCATAGCCTCACTCGAATTCTCACAAACACTTGTCGATTTCGAACAACTTTTCGAGTCCATTTCAATTCATATATACCAAAAACAAGAAAGTTTTTGTTCAAGTTCCTACAAAATCCAAGATCCATAACCTCTTAGTATGATACAGATTATACCAGACAGAACGAACAGAAACAACATCATGGTAATTGAAAACATTGTAAAAGCTCAAACACATGATTCTATTCCACCAAAACTTCTTGAAACCCTAAAACTCCAATTACTGGTGAACAAAGTCTTAAGAATACAAATCAAACCTTACCCAAAACCCAGATTCACTTCAAATGGGCTCTTACAAGAGAAAGCGACGAACTTTAAGCAGCATCAGAGAATCTGGGGAACAAGAAACCTTTGAGGTTTCTTTGTCAGCTTTATGCGTCAGATCTTTCAGGAACTGGAGAAAATAATTAGCTTTATGGCTCCAGGAAACGGATGCTAATTGCTACAGTTACCTGCAAATGTGCTCTACGATTGGAATCTCTTTTCTCGTTTTCATTAACTTAAACACACTTGCCGTTTCAATATTGTGTTTCTATAAGAATCTGAGCTAACTGAATCTAGAATCTATAAGAATTTTAGGCAGTAAAACTATAAATGTAGAGATATTTGTTTAGTTAACGAAAGTTCCTTTCTTTGGGTAAAGAAGGAGATAACTGAAAGATAGTTTGGTGGAAGATGAGAACAACTATTATCAACTACTAATACTAATTCAAACTCATTAAATAAATTCTTTATTTATGTTTAAACAATTTAAGCATTGTTCAAAGAATGGAAATTAAATTGTGAATTACTAGTATAGTATGTTGAAACAAATTAAGTTTGTAGAACATATAAGACTAAAAATCAGAAATTTAGTTCTTAATTTGTTTTGTCTAAACAATTATAAATGTAAAAAAAAAAAAACTAATATTGACAAATGTTTGCATTGCAATACATATAGATTAATAAGCCTAAATGTCTATATAATAAAAACATTAATCAATAAAAATAACAAACAATATCTTAAAATTTTATAGTAATACAGTTTAATTGAAAATTGAAAAGTATTAGATTTAGTTAAAGTAAATAATATATCTATTAAATGATTTAAATAAGATAAATACATTTAAACATCATATTACTCTCTCTTTTTGGCAGCTAAGATCTTGATTATTTTAATCTTAGACTTATCTATATAGTTAAGAAACACTTATTATAGACTCGAATTTGAATTATTGGTGGTTGTTTCAAAATAAAATTCATTCTGTTGGCAGATAAAGGTAAACCTACTAAACCGGTGAACCCATCAAAGACTAATCTATAAAGGTTTAAAAGTAAAAACTAATCTTCTAAATGAACCAGAAAATGTATGGGCTAGATTAGAAAGCCGTTTTGGCAGCAAGCTCTAAAATCTAAAACATGTTGCTACCCAACCTAAATTAGAATAAGGTTTGCGTAGGAAGTTGTTTCATACTGAAATGATCCAAATGGGTGATAAAAAAGAATAATTATGATAAATTAATAAAAATTGGGTGATAATACGTCACACACAAACACAAGAATTCTGATTCAAAAAAGTAAAAAACTTTATGAAGGAGGGAAGAAACGGTTGAGGTTGAAAGGAAGAGTGTAGAATTCCTCATTCCTGCTATCTCCTTTGAAAGTTCTGAACTTAGCCCACCAAGGCAATCCTCTGTCTCTCGCAGTGTCTTTATAATCTAAAGTATTGTCCAAGAACACTGCCACCATCAGTGCAACCACTGGTGAAGACAAGAAGATTGTGTTCAAGAAATCATTGAACCAACCAGCATTGGTGTGAGCTGGACCATGCAATGCTTTAACGCTGAAGTCTCTGAAGTATTCAGGAATTGATAATCCTAAGAAGAGCGACACACCTGTGATGAAGAGATTTCTGAGGGAGTTCATGTTTGTGAATTGTAGAAATGAGAGCCCAACGGAAGCAACAAGACCAAACAAGACGCAATACACAGCTGCAAATATGGTGAAAGGTATTGAAGCAAACAATGCCCCAAATTTGCCTAGCATTGAGAAGAATATCATAAATCCTGCTGAGATTTGAATAACTCTGCGGCTTCCAACTCTAGTGCTTCCTAGTAATCCAATGTTCTCTCTGCATAATTTTGTAAGAATGAATGAGACTAATTGGTACCAACCAATGGAGATAACAGTTTGAATCATTTCACATTTCTAACTTACATAGAGACACTTGAACCGCTTAGTGTTCCAAATAAACCACTTAAGAGGATCCCAATGCCTTGCCAGCCAATTCCACGGCTAAGAACATGAGGTGGAGGAGGCGTGGCGCTCGCCAGTCTCGCAGCTGCTTTGAAAGCTCCAGTTGACTAATCACATTCAAAAGATTCTGCTCTTAGGACATTCTAACATCAACAAGATTCTTCTTTTAGGATTCTGAGGGACATTACCTCAATGAGAGAGACGAAAACAGAGGCCATCATAGCGAAAGCATGACCAGCATCAAAGCTAGGTGCTCCCCATTGAAGTGGATAAGGAATTTTGATCCTAAAAAATTCAGCATATATATGAAGCACTATCACAACTATTGAATGCTTTTTAATACTCATTCTAGAGAAAATTAACTAACCAAGGAGCAGAAGAAATGAGGTTAGACATATCAGTTCTGCAGTTTACTTGTGTCTGCTCTGGTCGGTGTTTGTAAGCCCCACTCGCTGTCAAGAGATGCGCATAAGCCCACACCACAACTAACGCTATAATAAGAGCAAATCTCTCTATTACTGGGAATTGCCTGAACTGAAAGTTCTTGAGATACTGCACAAGAACATACAAATATTCATATCAGTTTAAGAAACATATTTGGAATGTATTGGAAACAAAGAGAATTCGATCCTATAGGAAAATAACCTGAGAGAAGATGACAAAGAGGATAAGCATGGGGATTCCTATCTCAACACAATTACCAACCTGCAAACAAAAACACTATCAAATAAGAACCAAAGGGATGATTTATTGGATCTTTAAAGAGAGCAATTTGTAGTAATGTACCACTGGGAATCCTCTGTTGAAGAGTCCAAAACCCGTTAATGCAATAACAGGAACCATACCAACAGGACTAAAGAATCTGAAATATATGTAAGATTGAACAAGTCATTACTTTATATGATAACAAGTAGTGTTATGTGATTGTGAATAATAGATATACCTTGAACAAATTGCCCACATCTGGCTGAAACCGAGGATGATTTGAACACTTGATGCAACGATGATTGCGCCTTGTACAGCTCTCATTGTACTTAGAAATCTCTACTTAAATTGCGGTAAGTTAAAATAAGATTATGATATTCAGAATACTATTCAAAAGAGAAGAGAGCAAACATACCAAGTGTGGATCTTCAATACGGGTCAAAGAAGAGTCATGGATGATTGAAATGATTGGAACCATGAATGCATAAGAGCCACCGATCACAGTTGGAAGTCGAGTTCCAAATAATGTTTGAAGAAGAGTGTTAACACCTTGAATAAACAGTAGTGTCTGAACAACTCTCACTTTATCACCCTAATCAATTTTGAGGAAAATCAATCTCAAGCAGACTAAGCAAAAACACAGAGACTCTTTGGATTAAGAAACAATGGAGAATGTAAAAAGTAATGACTCACATCATCTCCACCCATCATAGGAACAAGAAATGAAGGTATCATCACTGCAGTTCCTAAAGCAAGAATGTAATGCTCGAAACCTAAAGCTATGGCTTCTCCTGCAATAACATCATCATCATCAAACACAGCCAAGGAAAGTGAAAAGCCAATCAATTGATTACATAGAATGGTTTCAAGGCTCGTACCCCATGGAGGGTTTGAGTCAATACAGTACTCTAAACCCTGTAGCTGATCCATTGGTGGGTGGCTTATCTCCTCTGGTTTTACAGGATCCATGATTTTAGAGTATGAGTTTGTTCAAAAGTCGTTTTCTTTTCTTTTGAGGTCGACAACAATCTTCTTCTTATGATGAGCTCATGAATCAGCTAAAGAATCAGGAAAACTAAAAGAGAGAAAAAGGATCTGTGATTGAATCAGAGGAATGACTGAGAAAACAAGAACTAAGAGTTTTAAAATAAATAAATAAAAAGGTGTGTGAAAGAGGGGAAAAAAAAAATGAGCTAGGGACAAAGTGAAAAAGCTTCTCTTTTTCGAAGTTTGTTGCTGAGTTAGAAGAGAGCTTTTTGGTAGTGGTGGAAATGGTGATGGCTAAGGAATTTTTATATGAATGGATAGTGAAGGTTAGAAAAAAGGACCGTTAGAATTTTAGTTAGTTACCGGAAATGCCCCTTAAGGAACTGCAAAACCGAATACTACCGTTACACTGTTGTATCGGTAAATAATGCTTTTCTCGACTTTACACATCAGAGAGTCACAATTAAATAATGCTTTTAATGCATTAACTACGTTTCTGCACTGCATGTCTTCTCTTCCTTCAAGTGTCTTGAATTTAGTTAGTCTTTAATTAAATAGATAAATAAAGAGGAAGGAATTGCACTAATTCAAGAATCTAGTAGCCAAGTGTTTGATTCGTCTTCGTTAACAAAAAAAATGTGTTGGACTCGTATTTTGTGTACTTCATATATTCGTATTTATTTTTTCCATCATGATCCACAAATAGATATGTACTTCACGTTAATGAAATTCTTCACCTTCAACGTTTAGTAAAACAAACTACCTTATAAATATATGTATTAACCATTTACCTACTGTCTTTGTGTTAAAGAACAAAAAATCCAGGTAACTATTTTTTTCCTCCAACCAGTAAATTTGTATGACTCACAAGTAAGAAAAAAAAAGAAGCAGAAGAAGAAAAGTTAGGATAATATTCTTGATGATCAATTAAGAAGATTTGACTATGATGAAAGCAAACCGAAGTAAAAAAGCTAAAAGAAAACGTTATGATTGTGTGAAATTGAAATGTTTTCGAAAAAGAAAAAAAAATGAACCAATCACTTAACATCATCTCCTTTGCTTTATTTTCTTTAATTTTCACTTTGAACTTTTTTTTGTTTTTTGATAAAAACAAAATTTTCTTGGGTTCTGAATAATAATAACGTGGAGCCAAGAGATGGGTCCAAGACAGTGCAGATGTAAAAAGAGTATCTGACTGGGACACTCACGTGCGACCCAAGAAGGACCAAAATAAAAAGGTCATTTGGATTTAGGACATAAACAATACAAAATTCACACACATATATACTTATTAAAAAGAACCTCTCTAGTCCATTTCATATGCTGACTTCTAAATGACCCAAAACGGTACCATTTCATGATTGGTCGACTGAGAAAAAAGGAATTGACTTGCTCATATATATGTCTTGCTCTCTGTCGATATTCTTTCCTCTGCCTCTCGGATCTCTTGAGATTCAAAGGTAACACATGCTTGTTATAAGATCCACAATGGAAGAAAAGTGTCTAATATCACTAAATATATCACATTAGAAAGGGGAATGAATAGTTGATGGCTTCTTAGTTCCCACAAGCTGGCTTTAAGGTGTCTTTATAGACCTAAACCTTAGGAAACACATGGGATAGAGTTAATAAGTAGCCATCTCCAACAAAGTTAATACATAGGAAACAAGCAGATCTCAAAAGGAGTTTATACATCCAAATGTTAGATAAGAACCTTGGACCAACCGGGTCTTTGTGATTTGTTAGATGGACACTTGACATTTATTTCTCACAAATGCTGAGGAAGAGGATCACGAGGAACCAGAGGTCCAGAGGCGTGCCTAATGAAGTAAAAAAAAAAAAATGTTTGCCTTAGGCTCCTCAATTTTAAACAAATTTAAGGGCCTCCATTTTTCAAAAAATTTATTTAATATATTAGTAAAATATTAGTGCAATTTTCTTGAGTTAAAAATATGTATTGGTAAAATAATGTTATTTTTGTAATAAGATATTTTAAATTTTGGTATTTTTATAGATTAAAAATTATGTTAATTAAGAAAATAGATTAAAAATAGTATAAAATTTATAGATTATGAAATGGTGTTAAGTATCTCTATTTTAATTACAATACATATTTTATAATGAAAATGTATAAAATAATCTGTTAACTTTTAGTTACAACAATATTTTATCACGAAAATGCATAAAACAAATTTTTTTTTTCGTCTCAGGCCACTAAACCTTTAGGCACGGAACAATGGACCCGAAGGCAATGTTAGAGCTTCCTCTATCACTGTTCCTTTGTTGCTAAAGGTGTACCGGTGTTTATCTTGATGTTAGTTCATAGGTACGTTATGGTGTCGTATTTGAGTTGTGTGAATGTGTTAATTAATTAGTTCAACAAAGATAAAACTTGAATGTTTTCATACACAAATGAACCCCCAAAGACTTTTTGACAGAAAGAAACAAAATATCATTAACAACTGAGACTGCTTTGTCTCCCTTGCAGAACCAAGAACATAAGTCTATGTATCAAAATCACAATCTCTTTCACATTTTTTGATCCTAGGGTCTCCTCCATCTAATAGTTCGGTACAATTTATTACTGACTCTGCAGACTCAAACGTACTTTCTGATGCGGAATCAGGAGGCTGTACTAAGAGAACATTGCAACCTCTCAAGCTCAGTGCATGAAGAACCCTGAAGAACTCCGAGCTCTTATTTTTGAGAGTACCATCAGATTTACTGGTTTAGGATAACGGGAGATGGCAAAATTGAAATTGAATTTTTTTACTGCTACGTATCCGAATTTGAATTCCTTAACTTGAATTGAATTTAAACACTCTTAACACTATTCTCTTTTCTTATATATGCCTAGATGGGGAAGATATGGATATTGTTCATCAACTATTATTTGACATGATCAGAAGATGCCTGTGTCAGCACCTTCACAAAACGGACAAGGAATAAGCAATAAGCAATTACCAAACGGGAAATAAATATACAATTGAATTACATCCACTCACTATTACAGATCCATCCGAAGAATCTAAACAAACAATTTCGAGCAAAAACACTTAGAAAGAGACATTTTTTTTTTTTTTTTGATAAACTGTTATTTGATTGTTTTATAAAGACAAAAAATGGTTTTGAAAAGAGAAAAAGAAAAGAAGAGTATAGTTTCTTTCTATATAAAATCCTCTCATGCTTTCTCCCATTTTTGTAATAGTAACGTTTCATCAAACGAAATATTTTAGTTTCCCACCCACTCACTCAATCAACGATTCAACTATAGATGAAGGATAATAAATATTATAATCCAATATGGCTGAACCCTGTTGCTTAGGGGTCCAAGATAATCATCTCCTGTTTTAGTTTTTTGGACCGGGTCCTAACGATTCCAGGCTACTGGATCAACATCCTCCATATTTTTTTATGGTAACGGCTATCATCACACTTAAGAAAATATATCTTAATAAGTTTTATGATTCTATTATTGCTCCCTTTCTTTATGTATGATAAGTTAGAGTCTATACAATGGATTTTTATGCATATGGCATGTTATGTAATGTAATTTGGTACTCAACTCACAGGTCATGCTCAATTTATTGTATTCTCTAATCAGACTCAGATACAGATCATTTGTGTTTGTGCAGAGACTCGAACAAATCGTTGACATGCTCTCTAAAGGATATAATTCTTGACCAAAAATCAAGGAACTTGCTTAATTTCTTCATTACGCATTCTCCTTAATTTTGGCTTCTCAGTTCTCACACATTCATTTATTATAAATTTTGAATACTTCTTTTTAGATAATTGTTTTATTTATCAACGTAATACACAATAATAAGCATTATCCAAAGAAATGACAATATCTTAACGTGGTCTTCACATCGATCTTATACTTATGTGTTATGTCCCATGAGGGTTTTTTCATCAGATTTTTTTTTTGACAGCGGTATTTTCATTAAATCATTTCTTATTACAATACTATAAATAAATAGACAAAACAGGATACATCTTCGTCGTGCTTGCATTTTAGCATCAGCTTTCCCCTACAAATTTCGATTTTGTTTAATGAGAATCGTAGATATACATTAAAAAGATGATTAATCTAATTCGTAATATATACCGTAGTTCAACAAATTGAGTTTTTTTTTCCTCTTAATATATATTAAAAACCGAATATGTGACATGAGAGATCCTCTTAGTAAGTCATTGAAAAGATCAATATTTGGTCAAGTCATGTTGATAATTAACTTAATCGGTTTAAATAATATTGCTTTTACTCAATCGGTCCAAATTTAAATCCTGCTTAAACATCAATTGTTAGATGATTTGTACCGTGGACTGAATATGTCTATAGTTACCAAATTAAACTACACTAGATTTCAACTCATCTTTCAACTCAACACACTGAATTGGACATTTTATATCAAGATTATCTTAACTCGAATAAATTGGTTTTAATGGTACACTTTTACTGTAAAAAAAAAAAATTCACCATTCACATGTTTTATGTATTAACACCCAGCGTTCATGACGTCCAAATTCGAATCAACGCTAATTGTGTTGCTTTTTGGTTCCTGACTTCTGACCAATTGATTATTTCCATTCTTCCTCACAATTTCAGTATAAAGTTGCGGATTATAGATTTACATTCGAGATTATTCAACTCGAAATCCAAATTAAAATGCATATGAATTATATGGAAAACGGGGTTTGGAAGTATGAATATGATCGCTCTTTCGAGTGTCTTTTGGTTTTGGTCGGCTACGTGAAGTCCACGACTTACAGTAAGCACCGACTCAGCATTAACACGTGGTTCCCACAAATACCATTCCACATCTTTTTTAAGACTATTATACTCACTTATCCCAAAAATTCTAAATTTCCAAAGGAAAATTAAAATAAATGTGTGACATCAATCTTAACGAATCATGATCTGCTTATCGATCACCCTCAAACTGGTGGTTGATAAGTCAAACATATTATCTGTCCCTTAAGAAAATCAGATATTCAGGTGTATTAGAAAGTTTTTTTTTGATATTAAGGTGTATTAGAAAGTTGACTTTGCGTATTTGGATAAAACACATAACTTTCCCTAAAACAATTGAAAATCCGTCCAACGTGTTAATCTGCTGGCAGATAAATGGATTAGGATAAAACTTCAACATCAAATAGCAATATTTTTAAAACAATAAATAAGATGACTTTTCAGCTTATCGAAGATAAAAAAATATTGAACATTCTCAACTTGAAAACTGTTATAAAACGAATACGAAAGGGCCAACATAAGACAACATTACAACCGAAACAACAACCCAACCATTTTTTATTTTCGTCCGTTTTCCTTCATTTCATTCTCTTGTTTTGGTTCCTTTTCCGGTAAAAACCGTGTCGGAATCGACAAACAGATACATTTATAAAAAGCAAACACATCACAAAAGTAGAGTTTTAGCCCATCGATGGCTCAAGTCCTATCTCCACCACTGGCTATCCCCGGCCCGACACCGCTGCAATTCATGGCGGCTATTCTCGGTCGAATCGTTACTAAAGACACGAAGAAAGAGATCAGTCCAGAGAGCCCGAAGAGTCCACGGACTCCACAAGGCTCCATTCTCATGGACAAGTATGAACTAGGAAAGCTTCTTGGCCACGGAAGCTTTGCTAAGGTCTATTTAGCTCGGAACATTAATTCCGGCGAGAATGTTGCCATCAAAGTCATCGACAAGGAGAAGATCGTGAAGAGTGGGATGGCCGGTCATATAAAACGGGAGATCTCCATCCTCCGCCGTGTCCGCCACCCTTACATTGTCCACCTTCTTGAGGTCATGGCTACGAAGACAAAGATTTACATTGTGATGGAGTATGTACGAGGTGGAGACCTTTACAATACGGTGGCTAAAGGCCGGCTTCGAGAAGGAACCGCCCGGAGATATTTTCAGCAATTGATCTCCTCCGTCGCTTTTTGCCACAGCCGTGGAGTTTACCACCGTGATCTCAAGCTTGAGAATCTGCTTTTGGACGATGAAGGGAACGTTAAAGTCTCTGACTTTGGCCTCAGTGTTGTCTCGGAGCAGCTCAAGCAAGACGGAATCTGTCAAACGTTTTGTGGGACGCCGGCTTATTTAGCGCCGGAGGTTTTGACAAGGAGAGGCTATGATGCTGCTAAAGCTGATGTTTGGTCTTGTGGAGTGATCTTGTTTGTGTTGATGGCTGGTTATCTTCCGTTTGATGACAAGAACATAATGGTTATGTACAAGAAGATATACAAAGGCCAGTTTCGTTGTCCTAAATGGTTTTCACCTGAGCTTACAAGGCTTTTGACCCGGCTTCTAGACACAAATCCGGAAACCCGAATCACAATACCGGAGATCATGAAGCATAGATGGTTCAAGAAAGGGTTTAAAGATGTCAAATTCTATATCGAAAACGATAAGTTATGTAGAGAGGCTGATGACAATGATGAAGATGATTCATCATCATTGTCATCAGGCCGATCATCGACTGCTTCAGAAGGAGACGCAGATTTCGAGATTAAAAGAGTTGATTCAATGCCAAGACCCGCGAGTCTAAACGCATTTGACATCATATCCTTCTCTTCGAGTTTTGATCTTTCGGGTTTGTTTGAAGAAGGAGGACAAGGTGCGAGGTTTGTATCTGCTGCTCCTGTGACCAAGATCATATCGAAATTGGAAGATATTGCGAAACTTGTGAGCTTTACAGTGAGGAAAAAGGATTGGAGACTGAGGCTAGAAGGTTGTAGAGAAGGTGCTAAAGGACCTTTGACTATTATGGTTGAGATCTTTGAGCTGACACCATCTCTTGTGGTGGTTGAGGTGAAGAAGAAAGGAGGGAATATAGAAGAGTATGAAGAGTTTTGCAACAAGAAACTTAGACCACATCTGGAGAAACTGATGCATTACCAAGCAGATGAAGTTGAAGAACCAATGTGTTTGCCACCTGAAGTTGAATAGAGACGAAGTTAAAAACAAGGAAGGTTCGAGATAAGAAGACATAACAAGAGAAGGTATTATGATAGAAGGATTATTAACATTCTTTGTTACTATAATATTTAATTTTAAATTGTTCTGCGATATATGATGGTGTATATATATGAAAATGAGAGTTGTAATGGGAGTGATAGGAAGATCAGAGAAGAAAACAGGTTAAAAATGAGTGAGATTCAAAGGCAGTTTAACGGTTTTTGCTGGTGATTATAAGGCTAGTTTTTCGTTAATTGCTGATATTAATCTGTTATACATGTAATCTCTAAAAAAGAGATAGAGCTTAATGAAAATTCTTTCTCGGCCTTCCCTTATAAAACTGTCTTGTTCATTTATAATTCATATTTACATACATTTACTGGGAACAAATATTCTTCTTATTAGTTAAGTAGGTAACACACAGATATGGAAGTATAGCTACACATGTAAATCCATCTGAGGGATTACGAGTTAAGTGTTCTAAAGCTCAGAAATGAAACCGCGGTCTTCTTACGCCTATGACGTTGTAATCGAGCTGAATCAAGATTCAACAATCCCCAAGGGTTCAGATCTTGGGAAGCTTCAAAACCTTCAAGTTTTGGATTGGCAAGATGAACGAGCAACCAGTTCCTGCAAAAGATATAGTGAAGATCAAAGACGGGTTAGCGTTATCGCCTTATTGTGTTTCTTTATATCCCTCGGAAAAACTTGAGATGCTTACTTCAGAATAGCGTATATGATCTCTGTGTATATAAGAAGTCTTGACTATAGTTTCCCACTTAGTAACACTTGTGGAGTTTTCTTCGAGATCTTTTTTGGGGGGATGAAACAGAGATCTCTGTGAAGGGATCCTCGAGCTTACTGAAGAACGATTGCGGAAAAGCCAAGAATCAGAAGGCTTTTTGGGTGGCGGCGGAACAAGTGGAGATAGATCACAGCCACTGTTTTTCTTTTCTAACTCATCTGCCTTCATCTCCTCGATGCCACTGCTAATAGTAAGAGTTTCTACAGCCTGAAGCTTGAGAATGGCTTTCGGTTTCTTTCCCGCCATTTCTGGTTCCTCAGAAATTGCTTCTGGCAAGTTCTTGACATTTGAGTTACCCTGATTGTTGCTGATCTTTGGAGAATTCTCTGTGTCAACATATAATGTCTTCTCCATAACAGGGCTCGTAGAACGGCCTTGTCTTGTACTTTTTGGATAGAGTAATTCCTGAGACTTACCTTGTATGTTTCTGATATGTTTGTTCAACCTGTTAGCTCTCATAATCTCTGCTTCCTTACGAGTACCGGGGAAACCCGCAGGGTGAAGAGGAGAACTGTTTCCTACACTTCGATACGGTGACATACAGCCAGTTTGTCTGTAAGGAGATGATGGCCTACTTGCAGTACTCATGTTTGACTCAAGTTGTTCAGATCCAAAGTTAAACTTCTTCCCAACACTTCCCAACTTTTGCTTACAAATTGAATCAAGAGCGAGCTGAAAACGTACAAGATTTTGATTGAGATATTCAGTAAGCATCTGATCAGATCTATAAGATGATACAAGAAGTGAAAAGTAAAGGTAAGGCTTGAGAAGAAACCTGTTTCACAGATTGGAACCGAGATTTGAGTTGAGCAACCTTGCTTAACTTCACTTGATCATGGCTTGAGGTTCTCACTGAGCTCAGCATACCAAGTGAGTTTTTAAAGCATATTTGTGGTGACATCATCCCACAGCCTCTCTTAGAAAGATACTCAGAAGCTTCATCGTCCACTGAAGAATCCTCCTCGCTTTCTTCATCATCTATGCCATGATAATAAGACGGAGTAATCCAAGACTCATATCTCTTAGGAGTTGCACGATTCTCGTCTGGTACTATATCTCTAATTTGTCTCATTGGTTCAGACATGAAAGGCAATGGTTGTCGCTTCAAACCATATTGAGGTTGTTGTTGTTGCTCCACAGTCATGGAATTTGCGGCAGGTAAGAACCGATTCATCATGTAATCTCGAGGTTGAGAATCCTCAGATGAAATTGCCTCAACAACACTACTTACGCTATGCTTAAGAGACAATGTATCAAGAGCATCAGTGAATACATCATCATCATCATCTTCGTTCTCTTCTTTGAAAGAAACAGAGGTAGATTCATGAACCGGATCCAAACCCAACTCTTGGACAAGAACTGAACCAGAAAGAGATTCACTTGTCTTGATGTCTTCATAAGTGAGCTTCTTTGGCATGTTTCTGCGCACAGACATTGCTGTTTTCTCCATCTTCCTTGTGGAAAGAAGAGGTGCATCGAAGTTAAGTTTACTCTCCGCCATAGAACCAACCAGAATAGCTCAGAGATGGATTGACACTACTTTATGATGTTACACAGTTCTCCAAAACAGATCTGAAAAAACAGAACATTAAATAATAAGTCGGAGCTACCTAGATACCATACTAATTTATGTAATTTAATTATACACACTGATACACATGAAACCAACGACGAAATCTGAAGAAGATGGAAACATACAAAAAGAAACTTTTTTAATTAATATATAGGTACCCCGCTTAACTTTAAAACCCGTGATTCAAATCATTGGAAGATTATGTGAAACATTGCATGGTTGAATCATGAAATCAACTAACCTGAGAGATTTGGAGGGAGGAGCTTCGGAGTTGTGTAAATGTTCTCTATACCGAGAGAGAGTGTGTGTGAGTGAGAGGAGAAGGGGAGGAGACTTGAGTCTGAGAATGAGTAAGACCAAAGGCATGTGAAAGAGAGAGAAACAAATATAGAGTAAGCTTTTGGTTTTGTATACATTTTTGTGCCGTGAAGATGACGGAGACGAAAATGGAATTTAAGAAGCGAAAAAGAAAAGAGACAATAAATGTCACGAGAGGCTTGTGTTATATATATGTTCTTTCCCGAAGCTGAGTCACAAATTACACTTTAATTTTCTGTTAATTCATAGCTAACGTCTCAACCAATTCAAGAAATATAGAATGTGACAACTATCAATGATATAATATAATGTGATTTCACCTAATTACTGTGATTTGCACATTTTGTCAAGTGGGTAGGAAAATTACATGTAATCCTTAGATTTCACTCGAGATATTTTCATAATCTTGCGTCTACTTTGGCAAACAATGATAAGAATAAGGAAAAGTGACTTTTTGCTAATATCTTACAAGTCAGGGTTGTAATTAGATTCATATATAATTTTTTTTTTTACTATCAAGAGGATGAACACGTAGAAAGAAGAGAAAAAACAAATGGGAAAAAGGTGCTAAGAAAATCTACTGTTAAGATGTTTTATGTGAAGAAACCATACTGTTTTGACATCTTTGTATCCAATACAACAAACTATTCCAGATAACAAACTCGAATTCAGCCAAAAATTAATGAAATAAAACAAATAAAGCACTTTTTAGAATAAGCATCAAGACAAGATAAGACCATGAAACAAGATATTAAAGCTAGTTTCAGCTCTGCACCTGAGCTTCTGCAGCTTCTTTTTCTTCATTGGCTGCAGCCATTAGTTCATCAAACTTCTCTGACTTCACAAGGGTAATTTCAATCTGCAAGACCAAAAAAAAAACGAATTGATAAATCAAGAAAGAGGTCGATGACAACATAATTTCACAATAGATTGAACTAGGCATGAAGGATCGAAACAAGTATCACTCTAAAAAACTACCTTAGCTTTCTGCACAGGACGTCCCCTTGAGTCATCCTTAATATCCACAGTTGTAGTCATGATCTCTATATAAAAAGAAACCATTTTCCCCCAAAACAAAAGCTTTAGTCGCGTAACCTCCAATACTATGATACGCTAATTCA
Organism: Cardamine occulta; assembly: GCA_028015245.1. NCBI lineage: Eukaryota > Viridiplantae > Streptophyta > Magnoliopsida > Brassicales > Brassicaceae > Cardamine > Cardamine occulta. The sequence continues at coordinate 13,205,841 of CM051377.1, read as the reverse complement.
GAGTATAAGAATATACTTACTCTTCTCAACAGCAAAACCATTGTTCTTCAGTATTTCAGCAACAGTAACAACAGTTGCAATGGCTGCACATTTTCATGTTGAAGAGAATCTTAATAAGTATGAGGTATACCAATAAACCGATTAGTCTGAAAATCTTAACTTAATGAAGCATCTTCTCAAGAATCAGGGATTACTTAAGAGCTTAAATACACATTAGAGTCACAAAATATATACAGACGAATGTAAAAGAGACATACCCATCCCAAGAGCAGACAATTCGACATCATTGTACTGCTGCATATACCTCTGAAAAAAAATCCAAACAACAAAACTCAGTTACATAAATCTGTGAAATAATCATTTACAGATCCTAGAAAAAAGTAATAACCACAAGAACACACACCAACCAAACTAAAAACCTCATCTTTAAGCTAAATTACTCATTGAGAAAAAAACGTGGCTCTTCACATGAAAAAAAAGTTTAGAGATTTCCAGAAATCTGAAGCCCTTTGGACTGGATTCACACACAATAATATCCTCGATCGAAAGAGATCGTAGATGCCATTAGACGACGAGTTCTATATCAACCGAAATAAAAGTGTGTACCTTGGCGAGATTGACGTAGAAGAACAATGGTTTCTTGGTGTTGGAAACCTGAATCCGATTTTTCTTCTGGGCGTCAACGGCCAAGTTCATGTTGTTCACTCCATCTGTGATCTCTTCCATGGAAGTTAATTGGGAATTTGTAACCCTAATTTTGTTTCGAGGTAAGAGGACGAGGAGTAATGAAATTAACAGAACAAGATAGGCTTCTGAGTTATGACCAAAAAATCCGTACTCACACAATCCGGGTCAACCCGGTTGGTAAATCGGGTTGTTGGCTTGAGGGGTTTTTTTTTTTCTCAAGGAAGGGTAATAAATATTAGGAAATTTTTATTTTAACTGTTACAGGATGATAGTTTTCTTTTCATGTAACCAGTTTTCAAAGGCTAATTTGTGAAGTAGCACAATTAGGTAAATAACATTTTAGAGAAATCAAGTAGGTAGGTAGCATCAGTGAAACAAAACAAAAAAAAAACAAAGGTAATTGTATTGTTTGTGTCTAAAAAATACAAATAGTTTTTTGTTTTTGTGGGTCTGATCAAAATTAGTTTAGTGCTTAGAAGCTTTTGTTTGCTGGGTTTTCAGTGGATCAAACGGACAAGGTTTGGGTTTTGTGTGGGTTCGTTTGGGCCTAGAGATTTCCCAACATATATGTGTGTTGTCTTACTGTTTAAATTGTCGGAAAAATGCATTGGGAATCCAATTGACAGCTATATTTGCGTACATTGCTTATATAGGAGTTAGTACGTAAATGGATGCTGTAATTCTGTTTCTGTGCTTGGATTTGTTTTTAGGTTTTGAATGTATCAAACGTTTTGCCTATCTTCCTCGATATTCTTTATCGATGGTGTTGGAAGGATCTCGTGTAAAGATAAACGACATTATATTTCAGTAATAAGATCCATCTAAATACAATCTTAATAGGAAAATAATTGAAATTAACCTACATCTACGGTCCGTTTATATGTTGAATAAATCCTGATCTTAATTAGTGCTCTATAACTCGATCTTAACTGTATTAAAAGAAATTCTATAGACAAGTCTTATCTCAAGCATCATGGTAGTTTGTATAATCTGTTTTGCATGACTTTGAACCTTCTGTATAGTCTACTAGGATATATATACATTGGATTTTGGAATCTTAATTAGGTTTAACAAGTGTTTGGTGTTAAATGAGGGATGGACTAGTATAACTAGAATTATCCAGAAGTCCAGAACTATGCTAAGAGTGTGGTCCATCAACATGAAGGGCTTAAAAATAAATTAAAAGACTGCGATGGATCATGGATGGGTGATGGGTCCTATATATACTCTCCTACAGCTTAGTTTCGTGCTATAGCTATATTTCCTGTTTTAATGATTGAAAAAATTACTCTATATGGACTCGATCTGGTTAATTTAAAATGTTTTATATGGTAAATATAAAAAATGTATGACTGTTAGATATTAAAAAAAAAATTTTGCTTCGGTTCAGATCAATTAATACTCCTTTGTCGTGAATAAATTATCAGCCAATTGCTAAGTCAATGAGTTGGACTCTGATTAAATAATAAAATAATTTTACTGAAAAACTGATCGAAATAACCTGCCACAGATCTAATAAAAAACTATATCATGTTGACGTTTTTCAAAAAAATAAGAAAATTTAATACAATATCATATAATGCGATATCTAGCTAGGACATGATTACGGTATCATGTCTTAATCCGGCACCGTACTGTCTATGCCACGTTTCATCTCTAAACAACGCATTGATGCCATCAATGGCATTGGAAATTTGGAACCAACTTGTGTTTATTTTTATGTATAGAATATACTGATATATGTCGTAAGTCGTAACGTAAATATATGTATTTGTACGTCAGTTTTTTTCCCTGAACGATAGAAGAGAATGCTATTGTATAGAAAACCCATGAGATAGTAGTAGGTCAAAAAAACAAATAGTAGAAGGTCAAATGTGTCTGAAGTTTCAAAGTTTTTTCCATTATTAAAAAAAAAAGTTTACGCTATAAAATAAAAATATGAATAACTAGTACTTTAAGAACATATAAAGTCAACCTGAAAGCAAATCTGATGCTAGAATATCGCATTGATAAAAGCATTTAGTTTGATTATACCAATATATTCGTTTGGTTTATTTTCAGAGTTTTGTTATTAATGATGATAAGATGGACATCTGATGATTAGAACAATCGATGAATTATCCTCTATTCAACGATGAAATTAGTTTTGATATCCAATTCAACATCATGATTCATGTCTTTACAGTTCAAATCCAGCCTCATGTTTAAAGTTTTTTAGCTCTTCTGTAATTTATTATTTTAAAACCATTGATTTATGAGTCATTGACCGCCATTTATTTTGAATGTTACTAACTTTTGATTAATATGATAAGTAAATCTTGCTCATAGAATCTGCGTCAAAAAGTATATACAATTCCGAATTCCAAACTGGTGAGTATATGGAGTTTTGGATGTCAAAAAGGTGCTTAAAATACTTAAACAGTGGTAAATAACTAAAAATATTGATGAACATAACAAATTGGAAATAATTATACATGATAAATGAGATGGGATTAAATTTATGATTAGGTAGCGTCCATAAATAAACGACTAGAACTATAAAAGTCATCCATGGATCTAATCGCATCACTTATTTAATAATACTATACCTACCAAGGACCATATAATTAATTACTTCTAAAAGTGTATACAGTAACGATATAATTGATTATATAATCCATATGTATTACTAGTATGTAATTATAAATAATATTCAAAATATTATAAATATTTAATGTTTGGGAAAATGACAAAAGAGCTCGAGTCAGTTAGTTGCTTTGGTTAATAATAAGTACTATTTATATAGTTATATTATAGAAGCTCGGATCTAAATATGCTTGTGCATGATTTATTGTGTATCTATAAACGTGGAGTGGGTCACACATCCACATGCATGTGTGCAAGTCTCTCAAGTGTAAGATATAGATCGATGTATACTATGTTCACTCACACGCACACACATGCGTAGATGGAAGATATGATCCAACTCCTGTTACATAAGACTTTATTGTAATTAGTCGAAGTATTGATTTGTTCGTATGCAAGACGTTAACTTCATAATTGAAAATAAGAAGTAAATTATATAAAAATAAATAAGAATCGAACATGTCTGACCGAACCAAAAAAAAAAGTTGCGGTTTAGATTCAATATTAATATAACTTTGAATTGTATCACAAATAGTATATAGTATGAGTACGAGTGTATATAGGTCCCCAATTTATGGGAGTTTTGTTCTTCAATAAATATGTAGCCAACTCAACAAGTTCATTTCTTCACAAACGACCAAATCCTCATTCAATGATCCTGCAGAGTCTAACGCGGTCTAAACTTTAACACCCTTCTATTTCATAGAAGCCTTCAAATTCTCATTCAATGATCTAATCTTTAACGCTATTCAAACTTTAACACAATTTCTACTAGCATATATAAATTGTCGCAATACACACATGAAATAACTATATATGGCTAAATCTATTTCGTTTGTGTAATGCATAAGATCATAGAGGAGAATGAGTATAAGAGTAAAGAGACAACACATAAAATTTGTTAATGGGGTTCGGTTAACCTATATTCCTGAAACCAAGTCCAGAAACCATTCATTAGAAAAGACCGTAATCTACAATTATTATATGGATACCACACTACTATTTTCTAGAATTACAATGAAAAAAGACTATCACTCATTATCTTTTCTGATGAGTATACCTTCACAACAAAACCACCAACATATCTCTCTATCTTGTCTGGTGGGGTAACGTCTCACACATGTGTGTTTCCCTCAGCAAAACCCTAAACGCACAATCTTTCTCTATTGCAGCTGCGTTCTATTTGTATGCTCTTCAAGAACAAGAACCTTAGGTTCCTCAAGTTTGGGTTTCTCTTAAAACATGGCCCACATGGCTTCTCTAATGATCTCAAAGCCCACATGACATTTTTCTTATTGGAACTTCTTTATGTATCAACTCTTAAATATCAACTCTTGTGTCACAAACAGATGGTTGTGTCACACACACTCACTCACCTCTATTGCAACACCATATGTATCATCGCATATATTATACACACGTTCTTGTGACATAAACACACTCACCTATATTGCACTGCAGTTTATATCATCTGTTTTAATTTATGTCATCATCTTGAGTTTAACAACTAATTACAAATATACTTTCGGCATAAACACAGTAAAGTGATATCGGTAAGGTGAAGCCAATTTTAGTAAGGCGAAAGCAGATACATATTATAGTTTTCCAAAAACATCTTTAAAATTGCATTCCCTCTATACATAGTAAGAAGCTACAAACACTATAAACGCTATAAATATTTGTTTTTCTAAATAAAAATATTATTTAATATTTAGTGAAAATTATTTATAACCAATAAAAAATCTAAAAATATAAAAGGTTATAAAATATGTAATAAATATAAATATTGCATAGAAATTTAAAAAGTGCAAAAAAAATGTCTAAAACATTTCACAAAATAGAACGAAGGAGTATTGACTATTAAAGTTATAGACATAATAGACATAAGTTTTAAAAGAAAAAGAATTAGATTTACGCTAATAACTCATAAGTCATAACTTTTTGTGCGGGTAAGACATTAGGGTCCATCGCATACTAGTCATTCGGATGAAAGTGATTCCGATGAAATACAATCTACGTGTCATGGTATGATTGGTGATTCATAAATCACCCCAACATAAACAAGTTTCTGCACACACGTGGCAATTTTATGAGTTCTAAAACGACACATGTCACTATATGGTAGGTTATAAGTACCTTTCATTCGTCAAGCCCCTTTTCGTAATACTCGATTAACCTGAGGGTGATTTTGTCTATACAGTTCTTTGTTTTTTTTGGTTTCCCTGTTAAAATGAAACCATTGTAAAGGAATGGCTTGCGGTGTTGGCAATGTCTCTTCCCAAAAAGCTTTTGTAACCTCCAAAAATTTTCCCTCTCTCTTTTCGGCGGTTAAGCTGCCTCAATCTCTCACCCACCAGAAAAAACCAGAAACAAAATTCAATCTTTGTCTCTTATCCTCCAAACCCAGTTGATCTTTTTTTTTGTTTCTTGAAATTTTCAAGAACAGAGCAAATGCCGCTTGTTCGGCTCCAAGTGTGGAATGTCTACGGTTTAGGACAACCGGAGCTTCACAGGAAACTTAATCGTGAAGACCCTAAAGAGATTTTCGACGGCGTCGCCGTTTCTGGACTCGTTGGGATCTTGCGTCAACTCGGTGATCTTACCGAGTAAGTACTTTAAGTCAACTCTGTTTCCTCTATTTATTTTTTCTTATTTAGTTTCCTTAATTATTGAGTTAATTATTTATAAATATATTTTTTTCCTTTATCTGATTTGAGTTAAGTGAAAATCCTCAATTTTGCTGTGTCTGTTCTTTTTTTTTTTTTTTTTTTTTAATTTGCATAGTTTAAGGTTCTAAGCAAATCATCAACTCTGTTTGCTTTAAAATGAAACCTTTAATTTTATATGTTTCAGGTTTGCATCAGAGATATTCCAAAGGATACAAGAGGAGGTTATGATTACCTCTTCAAGAAGCAATAAATTAAAGATGAGACTGAAGCAAATAGAAGCTACAGTTCCTTCACTCCAGAAGACAGTGCTTGCACAAACGAACCACATTCATTTTGCATATACTGGAGGTTTGTTTTTGTCTTGTTTCTCTTGTCAATCTTCTTTATTGTCTAAGATTCACTTGTGTTCTTTAAACAAAATTATATCCTCTTTGAGTTTATTGTAGGCCCAGCTCACATGCCTTTTCACTAACTTCTTAGTGTAAAATACTCTTTTTTGAGTTTAGAATTTGGTTATGATGATGATAGTCTTAGTCAATCACATGGTGAAAGCTATTAACTCTCTTCCTTTTGGATCTATATTTTTAAAAATAGTTATGAATATTGAGTTATTCATCTTAGTGTTTAGCAAGAAAACTGTCGATTTGTATAATCTACGGAGGCATCGAAACTCAGAATAGAAACAAAATACTATTTGGTAATTGAGTTTATTTGGTGTGGCAATAATATGAAGAAGATAATTACTATTAAGTATAGTGAACCAATTGAGTTTTCATATGCTGTTTCAGGTCTGGAGTGGCATCCTCGTATACCAAATGTGCAAAATCATTTTATTTACGACGACTTGCCACAGTTTGTTATGGCTCCATATGAAGATTGTCGGGAGCCTCCGCGGTTGCACTTGCTCGACAAGTAATATATACACCTTAACACATTTTTTTTGGTATAGTTTCATTTTATGTTATGTTTTAGACTGATTGAAAATGTGATGTTGATTCTTTGTGTTTTTCCTCAGATTTGATATAAATGGTCCAGGGTCTTGTTTAAAGCGTTACTCCGATCCTACTCATTTCAAAAGAGCATCAAGAACTTCTAAAACTCCACGAATTAAGGTTTCTTTTTGGAGATTAAATCAGTTAAACCATACTTTTGTAGAGTTTTTTCTTCTTCTTAATGATTATTACTCTGCTTCCTAAACTTGTATGCACAAAGCAGAAGAAAAAATCTTTACAAAGGAATCGAGATATATCAAGTCTTGCCTCTATGGCTAACCACTGTGACAGGTAAAATACATTTAGACTTGACATTGTTGAGATGTGTTTCATATATGAATCAGTTAATATGGTTTTCAAGAAGATATTTACTTCTTTAAGCTTCAGTGGACGAACCTCTTGCTCTAAAACCGCCTCAACGGTTAAGATTGAGTCGAAATCCGACTTGCAAGATCATCATTCTTGCTCTTTTGATTCCAGAAGTGGTGGAGAGAAAAAGAAGGGAGTATTTACTTCTTCAAAGTTTACACTGGGTTCTCGGACCATTGCTTCTGTTCTTTCTGAAACTGAAAGCGAAGATACAAATGATAGTCCTTCTCAAGATCTAACAGCTCGTGGTTCATCTTGCGTTAGTTGGCACGAGAAAGCTGAGATAGTTGAATCCAATGTTATGCAATGTGCAACAGATGAAGCTCCTGAAATAATGGAGAGTAACTTTGTTGTGGATGCTGAACCGGTATCAAGACTTAAGGAACATAAAGCGGTTGAAGTGGTTCAAGATATCAAACCGAGGGAACTGGAAATGGACAGTGAAGATGAAACTGAAAGCGAAGGAGACGATTTTGTTGATGCCCTTTACACTATTGATTCAGAATCTGAAAATGAACAAGCGTTCAAAACCACTGAAGAGTTGCAGAAGAACATTTCCAATGAGATTACAGAAGAAAGGTTGGAAACAGAGAAGATTTCGAACAACTTTAATGATGATGAGACAATATGTGCAGCTGCATCAAAGCTACATTTATCATCACCGGTGAATAAATCTGATGAATTGATTCATCAAGATCCATGGGCGGCTTCAGATGATATAAGCAATGGCACTCATAGTTATTCCAATGGCTTCTCAAATCCTTTGTATGAAATTAGTGGTATTCAAGAAGATCAAGAATCAGAAGAAGCTGAGACTTCTTGTGACACTGAATCCATTAAAACATGGACTAATGGAAATCTGCTGGGATTAAAGCCATCGAAACCGAAGATTATAGCAGCAACTATTCCAGAGATTGATGAAGACTTTGATGCAGAGACCTTCCAAGAACCCTTGGGAGAAGATTATAAGGTTCCTTTTGATTGGTTTACTTCATCTCCTCCACTTGATCACATGAAGATATCTTTCAAATCCTCAGAAACCTTACCGAGTTCTGAACTGGAGCTGAAACTTCCCGATGAGTATATATTTTCTTCTTTTCAGTTGGTACCACAGACTACTGCTACTTCATCACTTCCTAATTCTGATTCAGACAAGGACACTTTCTGTAAATCCTCTTCTTACATTTCAGATGACAGCGATAATCGCTCTGTGTCAATGTCTGAGCAGCAGTGGGAAGAAGAATCGGAAGAAATCCGTGAAAGCAAGAACCAACCAGAACTCTATGATTCTTTTCACAGAATCAATCCTGAAGCCTCTTATCTCTCAGCTCCATTTCCAAAGATTGAAACACCAAATGTTTATTTGTCTGAAAATCTCTCTTACCTCCAAAATCCAGCTGAGCCTCTACCACCGCCACTTCCACCGTTACAGTGGATGGTTTCAAAGATACCATCGGAGAGATTTGAGGATAACAACAAAAAGTCTCTAAAGGAAACTCTCATAAGCGGATTCGAGCAAAACAAATCTTTATCCACAGTCAAGAAAACAGAACCAAACATTGTCACTACTTCTTATCCTAAACCAGAAAACAAGGTATGGAGAATTAAGTTTTCTACTCTCTTTTTTTCGTCTTTTCGAGCTAAGGAGTTTTATGTGGTGATTTGATAGTTACATCAAAAGAACAATGTGAGGGATGATTATAAGCAAAGTCATGGTAACGTAAAAGAGACAGAAACTGGAGACTTCTTGCATCAAATCCGAACAAAAGTGAGTCTTTCCACAAAATTTCCAAATGTATTTTCATCCATGTTGACAAAAAGTTCCAAATGCATTCGTGACGTACCAACAACATTCTTTTATATCGTAACAGCAATTTAACCTGAGACGTGTGGTCACAACAAAGACACCATCATCAGAAGCTACGATGAACACCAATTTTAGTGTGATTCTAGAGAAAGCAAACTCCATCAGACAGGTTTCATATATTTATTGCATAATTATGATCTTCTGTTTCAATTTGCTAGTAACATTTTTGTCCTTGAAACATTAACATTTAGCACTTGTTGTCTCAGGCTGTAGCAAGTGACGATGGAGATGGCGAAAGCGATACATGGAGCGATAGCGACACGTGACTACGAGTGTGATTCACGTAACACCACATTTATTCCGTTTCTTAATTATATGTTTCTTGTGTAGTAGATATATATATATATATATATATAGGTTGATTTTGTCGTTCGCTTTATATCTGCTGTATCTTCAACAACAAAGAAGTAGGTTCTGAAAAATAAAATAACTATAGAGTATGTTGTGTATGATATGATTATCTCGAGAATTAACGTCAATCACCTTACTTTAGTGTTTTCTGTTCAATATGGGATTAGGATATAATTCCTTTTAAACCCTTTAATTTATAGTAAGACGGATAAGAAAAGGTTTGGTGTTAGCTGAATTAATTGTTATAGTTTCTTGAATCAAATCGGAATTAAAGGGACTGAATTGAATATGAAGGGTTGAAAAACAAACTACTTATTTTTTTAAATGAACCAAAAAAAAAAGTAAATGCTAATTTCTGAAGAAACTTTCCGTCGAAAACAATATATGTACGTACTCGGAACCCTAAGCCGTGAAGTTCGCTTTGTGTTCTTTAACTTGAGTTTTTAAGTTGGGCACTTGATTCGATACACTAAAGAATAAGGATTCTGTCTTTGTTTATTAGTACTTTTAAAAAGTTTCCACTTTTTAGAATATAAACATTTGATATTTTTCTTACAAGCTGGCTCACTAGACATTTGATATCTTCCATTGGTAAAAACTAAAAAGTAATGGTATATATAGATATTGTAAAACTGATGGTAAATCTCATGCTAGTAAAACACATACATGTAAAGGAATTGCATCAACCCAGATTCTTAATTCGTTTTTAAATATATCAAATATATTAACAAGTTCACATACATATGACGTATAACCCCGATAATTTCGGATATAAATGGAGAATTTGTTCTATAAGATCAATAAAATATGTCAGATTTCTAAACTACAAACTAAAGTCTAACACCTAAACAGTAAACATAACGCACAAAATGTAGTTCTCTTTTTCTTTTATCGCTTATTTTATGTTGCCGCTCTTATCGCTCTCTTTATTCGTGTAAGTAAAGTCTAAAGATTTCTTTATCAAAGGGAGGATTTAAAAAACAAAACCGCAACAAATAATTTGTTTCTCTTTTCTTTTTGATAAGCTATAATTGTTTCTCTACATAATGAATTTTTCTTTATAAAAGTTAAATTTTATTATAGAATTATTTCTAAACAAAAGAGAAGGAAATGATTTTTATTATGTGTTAGATATTTGATAGGATCACTCGCGAAAAGGAAAATTAGAGAGGCCACAAAAATGTAGTAGGCATAATTTAGTTCACCCTATCCGCAACAACTATTTGAAATCTACTGAACTTTTTCACAGTCAAACTCTAGCAAGATCATTGGCGTTGCTTCCTCTGTAGCAAAATATTGGTCACATAATCCAAATCAGTGGGTATACAAACTGATTTCTTGTAGTAAATATCCTTTATAAATTATTTGGTTAAACTTTAAAAAATACAATATATAAATAATTATTTATATATATATATATCTTTTTACGTCTATATTTACATTTTGGCAAATGTATATTAATATTTTTGTTAATTTAAAAATGATTTTTTTATACTATTAAAAAGTTGTACTTTTGTGACAATAAAGATAATATGAATATAAAATTAAATTCAAAGAGAGAAAAAGAGAGGTGAACGTCGATCAAATCTCCCTTTTCTCTTTTTCTTTTCTTCCTTCCTTTTTTTCCCTTTAATTTCTAACACTTTCGCAGTTTTATATTATATATTTATATTTCATTATTTTGTGTCAACCGAATATCGGGTTAATAGGTTGATTAAAAGTGGTATACAGAAAAGTGATTTGCTTAGCTTTATCTTTTTCTCAAAGTAAATTCCATTCAAACTATACTCCCTTTTTTCAATCAAATATTTATATCAGTGCATTATAAAATATGAATCCAATTTGTATTATAGAGTGCATTATAAAATATGAATCCAATTTGTATTATAGAGATGAATGAAATTAATGATGGACAAGTGTTTAAATAGGAACTTTTCTTTGGTAAAAAAAGGGACATTAAAACTTCAGTAATCAAACTAAAAAGAAAAAAAAAGAAAAAAAAAAGCAATTAGTTAAAGAAATATATAATTGTTAGGGATCTTTTATCTGAATTTGAATAATGGTCGTTGATTGGAAGGATGTATCTTCATTCTTCACTCGGTGTCTGATATGGAAACTTGCTCAGTCATGAAAAATCTTTGCTGGTTATATAAAAAAAGTGAACGTTAAAGTTCGATCATGGATAAAGGAATAAATTGTTCTATAAGATCAAGAATTTAGATGGTCCATAGATATTTTTGGTGAGTCCAAATCGGGAATTAACGTAGTTGGTGCAGGATGTGAGAATTGGGCATGAAAATAGTCATTTGAACTTGACCTTGGTAAAGAGGAAGAAACTTGAACGTTAATCTATGATGAATGGTTGATCTCGAGTTGTAGAGATATGGTTGTGATCATAGCCGAGCTGGTTCAACCGACCGACTTTTTTATTGGTCAAAAACTTATGCGTTCTACGTTTTTTGGTCTGAATTAAATCTTTTCCGATCCAGTTATTGACAATCTGATTCACCTTAAACCGTTTCATCGAAACATGGACCATAGTTACATTCTGGCGACAATAAAATTGTATATGATACTTACTAAAAATTAAAATTCAACCAAATTTTGTTTATCAAAATTAAAATTAAATTTGAATAGCAAATAGACTTAGGATGAGGCTACCTTAGAAGGGACCCAAGGAAGTCTTTAGAACTGACAAGGGAGAGATAAAATATGAGTAAAGATGTCTGACTCTCAAAAGCTCATACTTCTTTTTTCCTTTTTCTCTTTTTCCTACGCAACACTGACTTATTACCAAGCTTTTTCTTTTTTGACGGCTTTGTCTTTAGATCATATCTAATAAATAAATTTGTTCTTTCATTTATCAGCGAATCCAATCCGGTGGTAACAGATCAAATGAATTGAATCCTAATGATATTACTGATTGCTAAAATATGTAATTCGGGTTTAGATATACACACACATTAACGCCCCCCCCCCCCCCAAAAAAAGAGAATTACAACATCCAATTTTTGAAAATAAAATATGTATGGGGCAAGACTCCAAGGTATATTGAGAGTTGCATTTGTTAAAACATAATGATAATAGCAGATTATTTAAAGTTTTAGAAAAGTGGAACTCGTAATTCGTGCACTGTGAAATCATACTCAAATTCAAAACCGTAAAATAGTAGAGCGTAAAAGTCTTACCATCACAATTTTCCGTTTCATTGGAACATTTTCGTTATTTATTGCCTTGTTCGTTTATGGTACTGTTTTGACAATTTATATTATTTTACAGAAAATGGATCCATTTGATAAGATAAAAATAAAAATTGGATATACCTTTTGGACAACCCATAAGTTCATAATATATGAACATAAGACACTCAAATTCGGAAATGGATAGATGGATGATGGCTATACGATCTCTTTCAAATAAATTGAGCTTACTTTAGTTGGATCACGTTCAAGCATCCACTAATAAATGTATATATTCTTCATCTATTTAATACAGTACAAATTAGTTTAACAGAGTAAGTGGACCAAAAAAGGGAAAACGTGTTGATAGGACTTGTGCGCTATGAGTAAGGACTCGATGGTTTTACAGTAAACTAGTTACCAATTCCGCTTTTAAAAGAAAGTTTTGTAGCTTGATCTGTCCTGGTATTCGTGCAGATATGAATTGTAGACCAAAAAGTAAAATAAAAATAAAGCGATAAATGCGCCTAATATATGCTTTAAATTTGTAAACAATAAATATTAAATCTCCACTAGTTCAGTCGCTTTCTTCTCCGTTCCTGCTAAAAAGTTTATATCATCTTTCTATAAAAAGACGTCTTCTCTATTTCTTACCTGCAACAGACTTTTTAACAAGAAATCTTCTCTACTCTCTCTCTCCACATTTTCATGGCGACCCAAGATTCTCAGGGGATTAAACTCTTTGGCAAAACCATTGCATTTAATACTCAGACAATCAAAAAGGAAGAAGAGAAACAACCGCCAGAGCCGGAGGCAACATCATCATCGGATCTGACGGCGGAGAAGCGTCCAGACAAGATCATAGCATGTCCAAGATGCAAGAGCATGGAGACCAAGTTCTGTTACTTCAACAACTACAACGTTAACCAACCTCGACACTTTTGCAAAGGCTGCCACCGTTACTGGACCGCCGGTGGCGCACTCCGGAACGTTCCCGTCGGTGCCGGTCGTCGGAAGTCCAAACCACCAGGCCGTGTCCTTGTCGGTATGCTTGGGGAGGGAAATGGGGTCCACCAGGTCGAGCTTATCAATGGCTTGCTTGTAGAGGAGTGGCAGCAGGCAACAGCCGCAGCTCACGGCGGTTTCCGGCATGATTTTCCCCTGAAACGGCTCCGGTGCTACTCTGACGGTCAATCGTGCTGATGAATATTTTAAATTTAAATTTTGGGTTTGGGGTTGAGTGGTGTTCCTTTAAACCCGTAAAAGAACGTGGTGAATTTGGTTGCTATTTTGTACATACAGGCTGGCAACATAGTTAATTTGTCATTTCTCAATCAATCGAATCTAATTATTTTACTACTCTTTAATTACAAGAAGAGCTTTCTTATTCAACGGCTCTCTGTATTAATTTCTTCACTCATAGTCATAGTAATTAGCTTATGTTATCCACCTAGGATTCGTATTAGTTGGTTTACTACTGGCGCTTATAATATTTTTATTGATAGATTTGTGCTACAATCACATATATATAACATGGAATATAAAAGGCAGACCTCTTTATTTGTAACCGTTTAGTTTTTGAGTCTTTATAAATGATATCAAAACTTGGTTGACCGGATAAGCCATTTGAAACACCTTTAATTGTTATGTTGTTCTCGCCTTATAGTATTACTCTTTAGATGATCGATTGTTTCCGCATTTATCTTAAAGGGCTTGTTAACATCTTACATCACTAATGAGATATGATATTATATGTATAAAGGAGGTTTTTTGTTCTTAACTTTTTTTTCAGAAAAAACAAAGTAATTAAATAGAAGAAAAACATTCGTTAGTTTTTTTTTTTTAAGGGTTGAAATTCGTTAGCTTTATATTTTAATTTTTGATAAAAGAATCCCATACGGATGGATGATATACAGTAGGTTTTTAGCATTAACTAGACAGCGTAAACAAGAAACCTCATACACGTATATATCCTCCTAGAAATCAAGAATTATACAATTTTGATAATCTAAAGTTTCACATTTCCAGTTGACAAAAAAAAAGTTTCAAATTTCCCATCTACTACATACATATGTATTATAAAGTATCCGAAGTGATTTCTCTTTCAAATGAAAAAATCTCATTTCAACCATAATTCGGCCAAGTCTACCAATTAATGAGACCTAATCACTCTTGCCTTTTTTCACGATATCGTCATTTTTTAATGTCATATATCGATCAGACCTAATCGGATATCAAAATAATAATTTGAAACCAAGATTTTTTTAATTCAGTCTAGAAAAAGTGAATCTTGAAAACAAACTTAATTAACATATGACAAAAGCATGACAAAGTTGAAAAAGAGGATTGCGTGTAAAAGGCATCATCAAACCCCATTGGTACTCATCGAGCATCATTGTCACAGGCCATCGTCGTGACCGTACATACATCCATAAAAAAGAAATTACAAACAAGATTTCCTTCAAAAATCAAAGTGGTTATAATAAGATCATGAGAATAGCTCAAAAGATGACGTCAGGGACAATGTCTAGCTCCTTGAAGGCTTGAGGACACTCGGCTAGAGGAGTTTTCCTCATGAACCCAAGCGGGTTAACGGTTCGAATCTCGTTAGAGACGATACCGTCGTTGGCCGTGAGGCTGATTTTGGCTGCGTTCCTGAGGAACTCTTCTTTGTTGACCTCATTGCATTCAGCATCTGGTGATTCGACGAGCACGATCTCGCAAACCTCTTCCTCGTGGTCTCCAGTCACAACCATCTCGTAGTTCCCAGCTTTGTCTGTCACTGCCTCCTTTGTCAATGTCACTGTCTGGTTCTCCCTTCCTTTGCATTCTAACTTAACCTTCGCACCTTCACGCACCACACACACATGGCACTACTTATTAGTCTTCATTGATTAATTTGTTGATGTGACTATCAAAATTTTATGCATCTATTGGTTGCTTGTGTAGTTTAATGGATGGTTAAGACCGTTTAGAGAAAGAAATATGGTAAAGGTAACTTAAAGTTGTTTTCAAAAATAACGTTTGAAACAAAAGTTTATAAAACTATTCCGACTAGTAACAAGTAGCTTGAACTTCATATATATAACATGACATAATTATTTGATCAAGTGCAAATAGTATTTTTAAAAAGAAAAGTTTTGATGAGATGTAGTTTTAGATAATACATCTCATCAAAACTTCTTTTTTTATCAAAAGAAAACAAATATAATTTTTTCAAAATTTTGTTTTTAATTAGATCTAAAAACAGAACAGAAATAGTATAAAATTGAATTGGGAAAACTCTATTTTGTAAGCTATATTTTGCCGATTTGAGATGCAAGAATATGCAAAAAGAAAAAAATGAGAGAGTTAATGAGAGATGAACCTTCGAGGAATTTGCTGAGGCGGGTGATGAACTGGACACGGCACGTGTCGCAATAAACTGAGCCCTTGACGTTGAAACGGTCGAGGTCATCAGCATCACCGACCACGAAGTTGACGATGGTGGTGAAGCATAGGGCAGATGCAACGAAGACGATCAAGAATTTAGCCATTTTGGCTCTAATTCTTTTTTGTTTATTTTTGTAGTTGTGTGCGTTTGTTGGATCTCTTCTTGTCTACTTGATTTGGAGGTTTATTTTGTAGAATTTATATTCCAGGGGTTAAAAAATGTATTCAAATCGTCGAGTTTTGGTTGAGAGGAGACAGTATGATAGATTTACCAAAACATCTCCATATATAGAGAGAACAAAAGACAAGAAAAAGGGGGAAAATAAGGTTTTGGTTCTATAATTAGAATTTTGTTTTGTCTGTTTATTTTTGGTTATGTGTTCTTCTGTTCATGTGCTGTATGGAGTTGTACTTGTTTGACCCGATTTTTTCTCATAACCATCTTTTTTGGGTGGATTATATTGTTTTTATTTAGTTGAAATTGATGCATACTCTAAAGTTTTGTTGAAAATGGTTATTAGGACCATTAATTATTTGATTACTTCCGATGCGTTTACATGCACAAGTTTAAGTATGTTTAAACAGAACAATTTTTTTTAAATACGGATGCCAATTTTGAGCCAACAGTTGAACCGAATTTATGAGATATGAAATAGTGAAAATAGATGAGGGGGTCTTATTTTTATTTACGGTCATCGTATTCCGTTAATTTATGAGATTTTTGGTTATAAACTTGATACTATTTACCCAGACAATTAATAAACTTTTGGTTATTTTTAATTTATACGATGAACATGAAATAATTTACGATGATTAATAAACTTTTTTTTTTGTTTTTAAATGCTTTCCTCCCTTTTTTGGTTGAAATATGAAATTTTATTGCAACCAAAACAAAACTTTTTACAATGAAATGCTAGTAGAGTCGAAGATTACAGCTAATAGAAGAAGGAAAAACAGAGCAGAACTTAACTATGTTTTCCTCCTATATTTTTACCTATAGTTTCTGATCAAGTCATGATATAATTTAATTATAGCTTGACCGTCAAATAGTTTTCATAAAATATTACACCACCGCTTTTCTCATGCTTCCAAATGTATGTTTCTTAATCACTCATATGAGACTTACCAATTTATCATCCAATGGATAAACCAGTTCAAAGCAATTTCCCGCAACATATTGTATGTATATTCGGTATTATTTTTATCGTCAACGATATATTTAAAATATGTATTTATTTATTTTAGTTTTTGGGGAAAATATGTATTTAACTTGATCTCTTTTTTAGTAATAAAATACTTCTAATTATTTTTAAAAACAAATTATCACCAATATTTTTGAATCTTGTCTCATAAAATATTCCTAGAAAAAAAAAATAACCAAAAGTTTACGAATCGCTTTATTTTTGTTTAATTTTCTATCAGAGAATTAAAAAAATTTCACTGTAAAATTTATCACGATTTAGTTGTTAACTTGTTATTAAATTAAAACAGAATAATATATCTTAAGTAGTTGTAGATATCAAAAGTAAATTGGAATTCCATTTGTGATAGGAATAATAAACGCTTAAGAAAATAGAAAAGGAAAACAAGTTATATAAACTTGCGACCTATGTTCTCAGTCTCTTCAGTTCCCCCCAAGTCCCAAGCAAAGCTTCGTAGAACTTTCTCTTGTGCGTTTAAGGTTTCGTTTTTTCAATCGTAAGTTTTCTATTAGCGAGTGGAAGAATATTTAGACATTCGATCGTCGTTCTCATTATAATTAGGGTTTCCTCAACTCACTTTTGTTCGGACGACTAGGATAAACCTTTTTTAATTCTGAGGATTCACTCACAGATCTCATGAAAAATAGCTGAAAATTAGTATTGCTAACTAAAATTAAGAATTAGAGAACTTAAATCCGGATTTGAAACTTAACCTTGTTTTTATACGGTACTAATCAGGTTCAAGTTCAATTGAAGAATATGGGAGGCGTAGAAGAGAGCCACTGGGTTGATATGATAATTGATGAAATCGGAGCTGCATTAAGCAAGGTTGATGAATCTATACAGAAGGTATGTACTCTTCTTCTTCTGCTTTGATCTCTCTATATGATGTTTTATGCCTTAAAATTATAGAGTTGATGGTTTTGTCGAAATTATGAGCTAGTAATTAGCTAAAAGCCTAAACCTATGTTATTTTATCATCATCATCATCATCAACGCAAAGTTTAGGAGTTAAGATAAGATTAGGGTTTTCACAATTTTTATGATTTTTTTTCCCCTTTAGTAAAGTATGAAGAGGTAAAAACAAAGTTTTAGAGGAGATTTAAAATAGAAAGAACAAGAAAAAGAAATAGAAAGAAAGCAGAGATCAACGGTGTTAAAATTGAATATAGCAAGTTATAAGACTTTAGACTGTGAATTTTTTTTATGAGATTTATGAAACCTTATCACGGGCTAATCCACCGGAAAACCAGCATTATTCATGATAGTTTGATCTAATACCTATTATTCCATTTGGTCTTTTCTTTTCTATATTTTCAGAGTATTGAACTCTGGACAGAGTTAACCAAAGATATATTTGACGACCAGCCTACCCAAGACTTGACTGGACAACCAAATAATGGTGAATCTGGTGAAGATCATTCCTCTCAAGAACCTCCCCTACAGGTCGAAGAAAGACCGATTCAACACTGGTCTATGCCCATTGATGAGGTGAAAGAAAAACCAAGCGAACACTGGGCTATGCGTGGTATGTGTTGTTATATAGTATATATTGCATAGCCTTATTGTAAATTCCAATAAAAAATTTGCTGTAACATATTCACTTTTCTGGATTCTCTGACTTTTCCCACTTGGTTTCTTGACGGACAAGTATCCTATTGATTTCCTTGGCAGATTCTAAAATTCCAGAGTGTTTGATTCAAGAACAAGGGGATGATAATGGTGGTGGTGATAGTGATAGTGATAATGATAGTGATGGTGATGGTGATGATTATTACGAAGAAGAAGAAGAAGAAGAAGAAGAAGAAGAAGAAGAAGACGAGACTGCAGCTTCTGAAGAAGATAGTGTAAGTTTGAAGTAGTCTTTCACGTCTTCATATCCATGTTCACAAAAAGTAGAATAATAGGTCACCGTTTTGTATTTTTAATTCAGTTTCTAGTTATGCTATTGTCTTTGACAACTATTTATGATTATAGGGATCGAGTCTGAAGTGGAAAGGTGGCTATGAGCTGTTAAAGAATGTTGACACGTCTATCGAAGAAAATGATGAATCATGGGATGAGGATGATGATGATGAAGATCAAACTATAGTTACTGAATCTTCTGAAAACACGTGGGAGCAGAATTTGGAGGCCTGGGGTACGAGCTATAGTGAAGAAGATAGTGTAAGTTTGCAGAAAGTTTTCACATCTCCATATCCTCGCTTACATTAGAATAATAGATCACCGTTTCGTATTACAGAATCCAGTTAGTTAATCAGTTTCTGATTTGGTTATTTGTCTTTTAATTGAATCTTTATGAATAGGATTCGAGTTTGAAGTGGAAAGGATATCGGCGGTTAAACAATGTGGTCATGTCTTCCGAAGAAGATAATGAATCATGTGATGATGATGATGATGGTGATGATGATGATGATGATGATGAAGAAGACAAGACTACTGTTTCTGAATCTTCTGAAAGCATGTTGGAGCTTAATTTGGGGGCCTCGGTGACTAGCTATATCCCTAGTTTGTACCATCATCATAATGAAGAAGATAATGTAAGTTTGAAGCAGTTTTTCACATTTTTATATCCACGCTCACAAAAACTAGAATGATAAGATCTTCTTTTTGTATTACTTAGTGTAGTTGTTTTAATCAGTTGCTGATTTGGTTATTGTCTTTGTGATTAGGGTTCGAGTTTAAAGTGGAATGATGGATATCAGCGGTTAAAAAGGGTTGACACGTCTTCTGAAGAAGATGATGAAGATGAAGTTGAGGAGTGTTACTTAGAATCAGTAGAGCAAGTTCTGGAGGTGTTATGTAAGCATAGAATGAGCGAGTTAAGTAACGAATCATTTGTGTGTCTTGATGATGAAGATGACGTGTCGGACGAGGACCTTTTCACTGAATGTGATTGGGTTTACGTAACGAGGGATTAGGTCTTCTGATTTTTGGCATTTTGGTGTATGACTTTAAATTTGAGTGTTATACTTTATATCCGGCTTTTATGATACTTCTTTTCGTGTAGAGATGAGATTTTTTTAGTTTTTGAAGTGTTTCATTCGTTTTTCACACGGCGTATATATGTGTTACTCTATCAACTATTTCCTTTTTTTTTTTTCCTATCAACTAATTCTAATTAATCAATTATTGCTTGTCCTTATTTGCTGAGACACAAAAAGTTTTATTTGTTAATTTTTTTGAGTGCTGAATATGCATGTATGTTTTGAGCTCAAACAAGATAATGTTAATAGTTTTGCACCCATGGTGTTCGTTTTATTCAATTTAGAGTTAAAACGTTTAGTTTGATTCAGACATTTTGTTATATATAACTTTATTTCAGCAAGAGAACAACATATAAGTTACTAAACACCAGCAATATAGAAGCGCTATTAAACAAGCACTAAGCATATTTCGGTAAATCAGGTTTAAATTTTTTAGTTCAATCCAAATACATGTCACATCATATTTTTTCTTTTGCCGGCAAAATTATCAAATCCACTAAACATCTAGAATACGGTTATTCTCATAGCTGGTTTGATGTGAAGCGGGTCGTAGTATCCAAAATATCTTCCCATCAGCACCCGTGCTAGGAGATAATTTGGGAATCTCACATTTCTCAAAGTTGCTTCGCCAAAAGGGCGTGGTTAAAGTCTTCAAAAGTACGAAAACCTAGCCCTCCTGCCGAAAGCGGTTCGCATAGCTTGTCCCAAGCGATCCAATGGATACCCTTGCTATCTTGTTTCTTACTCCACCAAAATTTTGAGATGGCACTGCTTAACTTTGTGCAAATATACTTGGGTAAAAGGAGCACGACATTAGATATGTCAGAAGAGCTTACGCTACAGATTTTATAAGGATCTCTTTCCCTTCCTGGGAAAAGAATTTTGCAGACCACATGTTGATCATGCTGTTAAGCCTATCTTGGACAAAAGCGAAAACTTATGCTTTGGAGCCGTGTATCTTCTCGGGGAGTCCTAGGTAGGTATCCATCCCCACCTCTTGGGTAATTCCCAAAATCTGTTTGATAGTGTCTTTTGTCTCCGTTCCAATCTCTGTCCTGAACATGATGGACGGTTTGTTTAGATTAATTTGTTGTCTTGATGCCTCTCTGTATAAACGGAGGATAGTTAAAATCTCGGTGCTTTGTTGTGCAGTAGCCTTGCAGAAAAACAGACTATCATCAACGAAGAGGAGATGTGACACTGGAAGGCACGCTCTTGAAAATTAGAGTCCCTGGATCCTACCAAACCATTCTGCATTGTTAAGTTGTGCAATCAGGGCTTCTGTACACATGATAAAAATAAACGGTGAGAGCGGATCTCTTTGTCTAATCCCTCTTGCCGGTAAAATACTCCCTCTGGGTTCTCCGTTAATAAGGACCTTGTATGAAATTGATATGACGCAATGCATGATCATACCTGTCCAACGAGCTGAGAAGCCAACTTAAGCATCAATTCTTGGAGAAAATCCCATTCGATCCGGTCATAAGTTTTACTCATATCCGTCTTTATAGCCATGTATTTTTTCCTGCACGCTGGATTTGTCCTCAAAGCATGGACATTTTCCTGAGCAATAAGGATGTTATCTATGATCAAATGCCCCGCAACAAATGCTGAAAACCTGCTTAAGTCTATTGGCAAGAACTTTAGAGATAACCTTGTATGCCACGTTGCAGAGGCTGAAACCCGCCATATCTCTTGGTCTATTCATTTTGGGGATCAAACAAATGTTTGTCTCATTGAGTCTCGAATCGAACTCGCCCGTAGCAAAGAATTCTCGCACCGTAGTGAGCAAATCCATCCTTGTCAAATTCCAAAATTTCTGATAGAAAAGAGGAATCATCCCATCAGGTCCTGGTGCTTTTTCCGGGTTCATATGGAAAACTGCTCGTCTGACCTCTACCTCTGTTACTTCTCGGATGAGAATCTCATTCATATTCCCAGAGATAACCTCGGGTACATCCCGGAGAACAGTCTCAATCGAAGTCCGATTGGAAGAAGTGAAAAGGTGAGAGAAATACTCCACCGCTGCTTGTTCTATCTCCTTGTCGGATTCAACCCACAACCCATTCTGGTTAAGAATGCCTAGGATTCTGTTCCTCGCCCACCTTTGGTTGGTTGAGGCATGAAACAATTATGTATTCTTATCCCCTTCCTTCAACCATAAAGCTCGGCTCTTTTGTTTACAGAAAAACTCTTCTTCTCGGAAAACATCACAAAATTTCTACTTCATATGGGTTATTTCCTCGGTGTTCATTGCCTCATCCTCCTGAGCTTCGTCTAGTTGCGCAGTTAATTTGTCTATCAGCTTCTTTGTGTTACAAGAATTCTCCTTTCGCCAACTAGAGATCAATCTTCTGCACATTTGAATCTTTTTGATGAGATCCCACGGTTCATCAGACCCATGTGGTATCCATCTTGCTATTACCGCATCCTCAAAACCTTCTTTACCCAGCCAACGTTTATCAAATATGAAACTTCTTCTTACTTTCTGTCTTAGCGTGTATATGCGCTAGAATGGGTCTGTGGTCCGACCCCCATCATTTCAGATACTCTACATTAGTGTGGGAGAAAAGATAGTGCCAATCCTCATTGCCTAGAGCTCGACCAAGTCGACATTTAACCACTCCATTTTTCCTTCGCCCTATCCAAGATAAAGGATTCCCTTTATAAGGGAAATCAATCAAACCTCAATTATGGATCATCGTATTGAAAGGAAGGAACAAGCTGTCGGATCTCTTCTTACCACCCTCTTTCTCCTGATGTCCCCCTAATTTCGTTAAAGTCCCCTATTAGAAACCAAGGGCCATCACGGACAATGCCTGTACGAGTAAGTCTTTCCCAAAACATTTCTCGGTATTGTGATACCGGATCCCTATAAACAAACGTCATGTAAACTTTATTGCCATCAATCCAAGTCTCAACATCAATCATGCGTTCATTATAAAATAAAACATCCACTGGAAGCTTATCCGAATAAAATAAAGCCAGACCTCCACTCAAACCATCTGGCTCGACAGTAAACCCAGAACACACCTCTGATTCTTTGTCTCTGACAGGAACATAAAGCCTGGGAGGAATTTTCTTGTCATCTCCCTTAATCTTCGAATAGCCAAGTATGTCCCTACTCTTTGACAATTCAACGTTATCGCTCTCACAGATCTTTATCGGGTGGTTTCTGGGACCCCACCAAATCTGAAGTAGTAGAAGATTTCTTGCTTATCGCAGAAGGTAACACCTCGGAGGGAAGAGTGACCGAGGCGCAGTGGAAGGTTTCCCTTTGTTTTTTGTGTTGAAGCTAGCACTTGGAGCCCCGTCTTTTTGGAGATCCTTTTACTTTTGGAGAGCCTGTAATTGTCAAAGCATTCCTCTTTTTAGAAGTCATACCTGGGAATTCGCGTGTCTGCTTCCCTCCCTTATTTTTATGATCAGATCTTGACTTTCGATGAATTCCTTTTGGGAATTGAAATTTTGGATACTCTAGTCTTTCAATGGCTGGTCTCCGTTGTGAGGATGAAGTGCTGATTTGTCCCTTTGAAGAACCAGAGCCAGGTGACTTCCTATGTGACACAATATCCATAGGAGAAAAAGATTGAATCGGATCAGATATGGTCTTTCATTGCTTAGTTGCTCATCCAACAAATCATCATTATCAATACCCTCTCTTGACATTAGCTGTCCTTGTTCTTGTTCAGCTATATTAGTCTCTGGTACCTGGGACAACACCACAAGTTCATCCACTCGCACATCTCGCCTCTCAGGATTAGAGGCTACAGATTTTTCTCGCTCAGCGACCTCACCACCCCCATTGTCTCCTGATTTATCAGCGAGGATGGGAGGAATTTTCTGTATCACTGCACTAGCATTCTTTTCTTTCAAACCTGAAGTAGATTTCTCTCGATGTAAGACCTTTCCACCATTTCTGCTTCTGACTTCATAGACCTGCTGCTTTCCACGATTATTGACCTCATTTCTGTATGGTTCCCTGTGGTTATTAAATCTGTAACCCCTATGATCATAATCTCGAGCTTGTTGGCGATCATAACCCGAACAATGAGGTTAAATCTGATCTATTAAACCACAATAAACCAAAATCTAATCTATTTAAATTTAACACTAATTTTGATTTATTGGAGAGAACCAGGAAGTAAACTAACTAAACCACTACCGTGTCCGTGAATGTTTTCTAATTTTCGTTTATGCACTAAAACATTGGGTTACTGCCAAATTGCGAAAAAAAAAAATCCAACGCTTTGAAAAATCAACAAAAAACGAAAAGGGTAGAGAGATGTGTGATTCTGTTTCAGTTCGGTAATGGCGGAGATTTGCTATTTTGGGGGTTTGGTCCATTACAAAGCTCCATCTCCATTGTCTCTTCATCCTCTCTTCCGCAGCAAACCTCATCACTACAATTCAACTTCTCTCATGGCCGCGTCTGTTTCAGCTGAATGCTGCTCCTCCTCCACCGTGGAGCCGCCTTCTCTCCTCGTCTTCTCAGGTCCCATTTTCTTCTCCTTCTGAGCTTTGTGGGTCTCCCTAAAGTTGTGATTTTTGAGTGGCTTATTGCGAAAGATCGTCACTTTGGTTAGATCTTGACCAATTACTGAAAATTTGACGCAGTGTTTTTGAGATGAGGGCATATGTTAATTCTGTTTGTTGTAAAGTAGGAACCTTGTTCATTGTCTAATAGATTAGATTAGTACCTTACATTTGCAACACATTGAATTGGTTACATTTTTTGCTCTGATAGATAACGTTGTATATGTTGTGATGAAGGCGGTACTGGATTTAACGGTGTGGTGGAAGAGTTGAAGAAGTTAACAACTCGAGTAGCTCATGTTCTTCCAGTCTCTGATGATGGAGGAAGTACAGCTGAGATTGTTCGTGTTCTTGGTAAGTTTCAATGGGTACAAGAACTAGATTATATGTTTCAGCTTCTTAAATTTTATTATCAAAAAGGATGATATTATGTATCTGCGTTGCGATAGGAGGGCCAGCGGTTGGAGATATACGTTCGAGGTGTTTAAGGCTGTCTGATGAAAGTACTTCAGAGGCACTTGCTGTTAGGCGGTTGCTTGGTCATCGCTTACCTATAGATCCACATAAAGCTAAGAAAGATTGGTAATTTGAACTACACATTTCAGGTCTTGGCTTTAAGCTCGTGTTACAATTGAGCATCTCTTCCCATTACACTTTGTAGAACAGTCAGTACACACAACAGTTTGTTAAGAAAGACGTAAAAAATTGGGAATTGATATAAACAGTGAAGTCCCGGAGACTCCAAAAGTTTCTTGTGAATAAAATTTTCATTGTTCAAGCGTATCCCTTTGTAGTTAGTCTTCTTTTTTGCGAGAAATTTTCTCATACGTATGCTCATCTCATTTTATTTGCTAGGCTCTTACTAGTTATAGTGGTGGAGGGTATTGTGTAATATACAATTGGCTGAGTTGGAACTTTGACAGGTACGATATTGTGGAAGGTAATCATTCTCTGTGGGATGGTGTATCAAGACCCTACAGTGAAACAATCCGCGCTTTCTTGATATATTTTCAGAATGAGGTATACAGAGAAACATGTTTTTGTTGGTTTCATGTTTGATCAGTTCCAACTTCTTGATTGTTTAGATATCCTGTCATTTCTTACTTGACATGTCTCTTATGACACAGATTCTTAGACGACCTAATGAGAGATTTTGCTTCAGTAATGGAAGGTATGGAAGATCCTTTCTCTCGGTTTCAAGTTTGTATTATTTTGTTTGGATGTTTAGTAACTTACTTTCAACTGTATCTTTCTTGTAGCATTGGAAATTTCTTCTTTGCAGGAGCAAGGATTTTTTTCCAATCTTTAGATGCTGCAATATTTCTGTTTTCACGCGTTTCAGAGATTCCTTGTGACAGTTTGGTCCTCCCAGTTATATCAACCAATGATAGGCTTACACTAGGATGTGAATTACAGGTATGAAGATTGATCTCTATTTGAATTCCAGGAGCTAGTTTGAGACTTTTTGGTTTGAACATCAATTGACAGCAAGATTCATGTGGCAAATTTGATTGCAAACTTACTGTTTGTGACACTAATTTGTAGGATGGGACTATAATACGCGGACAGAACGAAATCTCTCACCCGACCAATGGGACAATGCAGATGGTTGACAAGGTGTTCTATTTTAACATCTTACATTGAATATCTATGATGATCACGAGAACTAAGTTTACTATATACTTGTGTCAAGAAAAAAGTCAATTTTATTTTCTTATATTGTCTTTCTATGTTTCTAGTAGAGACATTGTTCGACTTCCGTTCTTCCTTCAAAGATAAAGAGAGTGTTTTACATGTCAAGTGAAGGCAATAATCTCCTTCATGAGGTTAACAACTCTGTATATTTATAGAAATGTTTTCTGTTATCTCCAATGATTCTGGTTCCCTTAAAGAAACTCTATTTTTTTAGTTCTCTCCTTCATTTCTTTGTTTTCCTCAGTGTATTTGACATTGCAAATGTATGGTGTTATGTCCATTAAATAGGTCTTCCCACCAGTTAACCCAACTGTCCTGGAGCAGTTGAGAAGTGTTGACGGTATCGTTTACGCTATGGGATCCCTATTCACTTCCATTTGCCCATCACTGGTAAGAGCCTCCAATGATTTTTTTGCAACAATTATGGATTTATGATAACTGTTATAAACATGTCTTCTTCTGTTCCTCAGGTTCTGCTTGGTGTTGGGGAGATTATCTCTTCCAGGTCATGTCGTAAGGTACGCTGAAGCTCATCAAGAATACAAATGGTAGAAAATTTTAATCTGATTTCTTCTCTCGGTCACAGGTACTGCTGTTGAACGGTTCTCAAGACCGAGAAACAAGGGGTTTCACTGCTTCCTGCTTTGTGACTGCTATTGCTGACGCTCTCAACCGAACTCATGGAGATCCGAATATTCGGCTCAAGAATCCTGTGAGTGGTTATGCTAAATCCACACTTTCTTGATGGTTTCTTTGTCAGACGTATAACTACATCCAAGAACATCATTTTTGTGTGTAGCCTGGACATTACATCAACACTCTCTTGGTCCCGAAAGATGGAGAAATAGCGGTAGATCTCAAAGAATTGTCTGAACTAGGAATCAATGATGTTGTTAGTATCTCTCTCTCTCTCTTCTTCACTTGTTTCCAAATTTATGTTCACAACAAACACTCATTTCGCTTCTGCTCTGTTGCAGAGAGTAGTGGAGACTGTTGGTGACCCGAAGCATGGTGTCTTATTCAATCCAAGCTCGCTGATAAACACACTAGCTGGTTTGGTGGAGTAAATAGTGATTCTTTAGGCCAGAAGCTAGTTTCTTATTTTACGTAAATGAAACTATGATTTTTTGGTTACTGTTTAAAAGACCAATGATCATATATTCATATTCTTAGCTAAGTAAAGACATACGCATCTCTTAATCTCTGACATGGAACAAATACCGAAAACAGAGTGTTCTTCGTAAAGAATGAGAATGATAACTAGATCTTATGGATTGATATTTAGAATTTTTTTTCTTGTTCATCCAAGAATGATGCATATACTGAAACTACTAAATAATAACATTTTACTTTCCCAAATAAGTTAATTGCAAGTAATTAACTTTTGCATTTCACGAGAGCATCTTGGACTCTTGTTGTTGATATTGAGTTACTACTTCGAATTAATTACACTACTAGAAATATGAATCGACGGAGATATATTAAGTGTGGTGGTGACTATACAATTATTGGGAAACGAAGTAAAACATTGAATAAGTAAGAGAAAGTTTAAGATCTAAAAAATCAATGTACACAAGGAAAGCATGTAATATATGTATGATAAGTGGTTATTGATGGTGTTGTTCGAAATATATGGTGATTTTGAGAATATTCACAATACAAGTACAAAAGCTTTCTAACATGATTACTTACTTAATAACATACCGATTGCGTTTATAATACAAACATTGTAATAAAAGTTTTGGTGATTTATTTTTTGGAAAATTTGGTAATGGAAGAAATTGTAATCAAAGAATTGACAAACTTGAAAAGTTCTAGAAGTCAAAAGCAAAAATAGAGGCAGTTGTAGCGACAAGACACTTACAACTTACAAGACTCTTTGGTATCTCAAGATTTACTTTGATATCGCATGACGTCAGCAAATATTACTAATTAATACACTAATAATTAGATACGCTTCTAATTTTCTTGGGAGAAAACATGGGCGGCCGCTACTACCCTTTCATTAACCTTTTCTTTGTTTTGAAAATTTTCATTCCATTAATTGAAAGAAAGCATCAGTGCCCGTAATACATACTTTCTCTGTTCCTATTTAATCATACTTTTAACATTTTCGCATTTATTATAAAAACATATTAAAAATAATTAAAAATATATTATTTTTTATGATTAATAATTTTCTATAACTCTAAATTAATAGTATTCAGTTATTCTTTTAAACTTTACAATTCATCATCAATGAAAACTATATAGAAAAACTAAAAATTATATTTTTTTAAACAAATATTTTTTCTAGAATAATAAGATTAATAGGAAACAAATATTTATTCTAGAATAATCTTTAACTTATTTTTTTCAACTCCATTATATATATCTGATACATCCTCTCATCGGTAGAGCAGTAGACAAGTCGCAAAATCAAGTAATACCAGGTTTGGTAGAGTTCCATGTACCCTTACTTTTGTGCATGTAAATTATTTGTATATACATGTGTAGGATGAGCATGAAATTCACACTCAGTTTTGTTGAGTTTTTTACTGATGCTGAGACTAACAAATCTACTTTAATGTTTAAGCAGAGGATGACGACTGAGGAAGTGGAGAAGTTGGAAACAGAGGAAGCGGTTAAGAAGTCTTCTGAAAGTGAAAGGAATAAGCTCGAAATGTCTCCATGCTTATTTACTCGAAGGGATCAGCTAGCTTTGCTTCAAGCCATTCTTGACTTCGCCTCGGCGAGAGGAGACCCTTTTAAGAATATGGATCGCTTTTGTGATTATGTGAAAGGTTTCGTCTTTTTCGACACTAGCAAAAGTCAGGTAGTGAAAAACAGAGTTAGGAGATTGAAGGAAATGTTTGAAAAGAATCTGAAAATGTGCCTTATCAAGGGAAAGAGTGAGGAAGACGCTATTTTTTTCCGACATCTTTTGACCAGGAAGCTTTCGAACTGTCGAAAAAGATTTGGGGAAAGAATGGTGTTTTGGCTTCGAAACTAAGCAAGAAGCTTGAAAGAAAGCTCAAGGAGATTAATTCAGCTCACGAGGTAAATGTTGCAAGCACTCGTCTAACCTCCGGTAGAGAGATAGCATCTCTTTTCAAGGCAGCGAATATGCTATCTGGTTGTGTAGATGAAGCCACTGTGATTGAGAGGTGGGGTAAATTGGAAGATGGACCAAAGAAGAGAGCACTCGATGCGAAATTTAAGAAGATCCAGAATAATCAAATGGAGTGTTTAGTTATGAGGACTGGACTTATGGTGGACGCGGTTGAAGCGATGTTAAAGGCAATGCATCCTCATAATTGATGACCTTTTGAGAACTTTTATGTTTGCTTAGAATGTAATGTTTTCTTTTTGTGGACTGATAATATGTTCCCCTTGTCTGGTTTCTTAGAATGTGGTTTAAAATGGTATTATTATCTTTAACACATGGTCTTAAAATGTGTTTTTAGAGCATGTCCAACCGAATGGAAAAACACCAAATTTGTTGTGTCCACATTGTTTTGCAAACTTAAGCAAACTTAATCACCTAAGACGTTCTTCTACGTCAGGCCACTTGGTTTTGCAGTTAGCAAACTTAAGCATGCCAAAACACCTAAGACGTTCTTCTACCTCAGGCGACTTGGTTTTGCATTTTGAGTCTAGAAACGATACCTACAAAGCTACATTACAGAGCCGGACCTCAGATTGGAGGGCCCCAAAGCCCATAAACTTTTTGTGGCCCCTTTCATTCATGAAAGAAAGAAATATAGAAAAGATGAAAAAGGGAGTTTTAAGAACTCATCACAAGATCCGGTTTGGTGGAGTAAAATACTGATTCTTTAGACCAGAGCTAGTTTCTTCTTTACTTATGAGATGATAGTATAAGCAAATGGAAGTTTGAAATGTTCGTTACTGTTTAATTTGATCCCTCAATGGATTGTTGCTAAAGGTTATGAATGGTCAATGATCATATTCTTCTTATGAACTTGGTGCTACGTAATTTGTTTACACTGATGATAATTTTAGTAAAAACACTTTAGTTAGTTGATTGGTAAATCCACAACATATATATCTCATATATTTTTTAGATTAGTTGTGATCAAAATTTGAAATAAGGATAATTCATATAAAGTAGAATTTAAATATTTTTGATATAATTAACATGAGTTATATAAATTTGAAATCTGGTTACCTTTAAAATTTTTGGAATTAATCTACTGAATTACTTGTTGAATAACAGATGTAAATTGTTGAAAGATAAATTTTGGTTGGAGCCTTGGAGGTTTTTAACAAGTTCGACACAATGATAGTGCTCACTATAATCCTTATGTATACAAGTTGGGT
Organism: Cardamine occulta; assembly: GCA_028015245.1. Lineage (NCBI taxonomy): Eukaryota > Viridiplantae > Streptophyta > Magnoliopsida > Brassicales > Brassicaceae > Cardamine > Cardamine occulta. The sequence continues at coordinate 13,174,930 of CM051377.1, read as the reverse complement.
ACTCTCTTTTATAAATTTAAGCCGTTTATTTTGAGATATTGTATATGTGTAATGTATTGAACTGTTTAGAATTCTATAAATTTTTTTACTTGGAAAAAATAAAGGCAGTTTCTCACTATATTGTAATTATTTACGATTGAGTAAAATTTCAAGGAGAAACCAAAATTTTATGCACTGTTTGTTTTTGTTGTTGTTTTAAAACGTCTCTTTTTTTCTTTTCTTCTTTTTGTCAATCTAATACGCGACTCTTGTTAGGCAAGTAGAGAAATATCTTGTAGGAAGAAGATGACGCACCCATTTGAGCCCATGTTCCATTGCTCCTCTATTGCAAGGCATTTGTTTTTTTTTTATTTTTTAGTGATTGCACATATAATATTTATGGTCTAAGGCATTTGTTTTTAGTTCTTCTTTGCGGATATGACAAACAAATCAACTTTCTAACAGAATTTATTACAAAAATATGTAAAGTACACGCCAAAAGAAACAAGTGTAGTTCTTTCATCCTTTTAAGATAAACTATTCTGTTAATTTGACCAAAGATTATGCGACGAGGATCCTAACCAAAAATAATTGATATAAATGTGATTTCTGAATGATAAAAAATTTAGAAAATATCTTGGGTTAATAGCTTACTTGGTGAAAAACTCGGAAATAAAATTGGACCAAAATAATGATTCTTGTTCCGATTGTAAAACTTTCTGTTTGTAGTATATATTTTAATGTCTTTTGATTTCGGTTCAAAGATAATATAAAATAAGTCTAGAATCTATGGGAAGTATCTTATCTATTTGTCATTCATTAATCCAATTTATAATAGTATTGTTTTTATTGAAAACAAAATCCATTGTTTTGGGGGAATTTGCTCAGAGTACAAGCAAAAGCGAGACCTGCAAGTCGGGAAAGAAGATAACCGTAATTCATTTAGAAACCGGGAGATTTTTTTTATTTTATTTTTTTGGGTATAAGAAACCGGGAAACATATCCTATTTCAGTATTTCTAAAGATTTTTTCGTTCCATGTTAAACAAGGAAGTTAAGAAACAAAAAATAAAAGTTACAAATGGGGAAAGTTTTTCTTCCAAAGATCACGGCGCAAGCAATGCATAGTATTAACATCGCCTCAAATGGATTCAAGTCAAGTTGCATTTGCTTACATACAATTGGACCTCGCTGTTCAACTCTAAATCTATAAATACTCTTCCTTCTATCCTCACTTCTTTAATTTACAACACCATTAATCATAAGCAAGAAAAGAAAAAAACTTCTTTCCTTAAATTTCCTCATTTCCCAAAAGCAAAATGGCATCAATCATGGTCTTGGTCATGGTTTTGAACATTATTTTCACGAGCTTCAGAATCGAAGCCACGTCTCGTACTGTCACCTTCCATGAGCCGTCGATGGTTGACAAACATGACCAATGGATGGGTCGATTTTCTCGCGTTTACCGTGATGAGCTCGAGAAACAGATGAGACGCGATGTGTTCAAGAAGAACTTGAAGTTCATTGAGAAATTCAACAAAAAAGGGAACAGAAGCTACATGCTTGGTGTCAATGAATTCGCGGATTGGACCAACGAAGAGTTCTTAGCAACACACACCGGACTAAAGAGCCTAACCAAGATTTCCCCATCTAAGGTGGTTGATAAAACGATGTCGTCGAGGTCTTGGAACGTCACTGACATGGCAGCCGAGAGCAAGGACTGGAGAGCTGAAGGAGCTGTCACTCCTGTCAAATACCAAGGCCAATGCGGTAATGTTTTTTCAATTTTCTTTCTAGAATTATATATTACCAACGTTCCTACTTCCTACGTATGATTGTTCTAAAAGGAAATATTTACATTTGCATTTATATATCTAAATATTTTGTTTAGATTTTTAAACTCTATAGTTTACCAAACATCATTTAGTAATTTTAAACATAAATGCCAAGTGCAAACATAATATGGTTTCTTTTAGTTTATCAATGTAATTTTCATATTTAATATTCAGATTTTTCAAAAAATGGTTGGTAAAAAAAACTAAAATGTTTTTCTTTCCCATAGACAAGTAAACATAACAATTTAACATGCGTCGAACAAATAAAAAAACATAACAATCCCTTATATATTATTTATGGTCATGCAATAATCTCTCTCTCTCTCTCTCTCTAAGAGTAACAATTTACCAAATCTTATATTTTCCATAAATTCAGTTTTAATTAAGATATATTTTCTCAACCAGTTTATTGCAAAAGAATATCTAGATTCACAATTGTAAAACAAATTAACTAAGATTTAGGCAACCAATATTGTGTAGATAAACAATAAATCTATGATATTACCATTATTTGAGTGTTTGACTTTAAAATTAAAATAATTTAACTAAAACTATATATACAAGTATATTTTTAATCTCTATATTTTGAATCAAGAAATATAATTAAATATGAGATGGACATGCAAGAATTTGGGACGAGATTTTGTAAGAATAAAAATAGGACGGAAATTTGTCTCATTTATATTATATTTAAAATTTAAAATAAAAAGGGGATGAAATATACAGGAATGAGAATTTTCGAAACGAAAAACAAGACAACAAAAATAAAATATATTTTCAGTCTCTAAGGAAAAACATGGATAAATTATATTTAAAGTGTCTAAATTATGATTAAATGTTAAAGTAAGTCAAAATAACCTAATTTATGATGGATAAATTAATTCTAATATTAAGTAACATAAAATAATATAAAATTAAATTAAAAAACCCAACAAATTAGAATTTCCAAAATTTTAATTTGAGCAAATACTTCCGTATAATCTAGTTTAACATGTAAAATATAGAAACAAAATAGAAGACAAAGGCGAAAAGGAAACTTGATGTCCAAGTTATTTATAGGGCTATAGTGAGTTGGGTTTAGTGATTCACTATATTTTGTCACGTTTCATGTATGAGGGCATCCAACTTATCAAATATCCATATTTGCAGGATGTTGCTGGGCGTTTTCGGCTGTAGCAGCAGTGGAAGGTGTGACTAAGATTGCCGGAAACAACCTTGTAACTCTGTCCGAGCAACAGCTTCTAGATTGCGACAGAGAAGACCAAGGCTGCAACGGTGGGATAATGTCGGATGCTTTCAACTATATAATCCAAAACCGAGGCATCGCTTCGGAGAACGACTACTCTTACCAAGGATCAGATGGAAGATGCCGGTCCGATGCAAGACCCGCTGCACGGATCAGCGGATTCCAATCCGTCCCTAGCAACAACGAGCAGGCCTTGCTCGAAGCCGTATCGAGGCAACCCGTCTCTGTGTCCATGGACGCAAATGGGGACGGGTTCATGCATTACTCAGGAGGAGTATACGATGCGCCGGATTGTGGGACGCAGTCGAATCACGCGGTAACGTTCGTTGGGTATGGAACGAGCGAGGACGGAACCAAGTACTGGCTAGCTAAGAACTCTTGGGGTGAAACTTGGGGAGAAAATGGTTACATAAGGATTCGAAGAGACGTTGCTTGGCCTCAAGGCATGTGTGGTGTAGGCCAATATGCTTTTTATCCGGTTGCGTAAGTGACTTTTGTTATATATTTTATACAGAGAATACAATTCATATGAGAAGTATATGAAAAAGAGGTATAGTATTATATAGTTTCGTGAGTATTAAATTTTGGTTGAGGTGCGGTTTGAATCCACATCGCAGCTTTTAAGCCACACACATTATTATGTTTTTGTAGTGTTTTGTTTACGTTTTCTTGCATGGCGTTAACGTAACACGTATTTATTTAAAGAAAATGGATACTTTAAATATTAGTGACTCTAAAATCTTTTATATCGTGCTTGGATGGGAATGCTTAAAAGTTCAATATAAAGGAATATAGATTTAAACAGTAGATATGACTGTAACAACAACAATTAATGGCCTCATTTTTGGTGGAGGCCCGAGTTCGACTTCTTAAGTTCGACTTCTTAAGTTCGACTCTTGCAGTAGCTATGAAGATAATGACGCAATAGTGATGATTTGGGTCATCAGGTTCTTCTTATCGACGGAAGAGATTTTATGCGCATCTGAGATTCGGTTAAAAAAAAAGGTTTTAACAATATATATATTTTTACAAAGTATGGAAATGTTTGTTGGTTTAGAAATCAGGCATAAAGAGTAAATAAACCACCATACTGTACTTTTCTTTTGATTAAGCCAACTTTCACTATAGAAATAAAAGCTTAATTATATATCATAGTCATCTGTGTTTGGTTGCTTTTAGTCGTTAAGTTTTACAATCGAATAATCTAGAATGGAAACAAAAAAAAAAAAAAATCAAAAGAACTGTGACATAATTTCCCCTCCTTACATGTGACTACTCGTGTGAAAATATTCCTAAAAACACTAATCAACAAAATACGATCAATTAAAAATGAATAGCCAAGGTTACCTGTCAAGTGCTGTCCATATGTTATAAAAATATTTGTTTCTTGAAAATTATATAGCTTGATTAAAGAAACGAAATTAACAGATGGCGTAGAAGCATGTGGAAATTGATTGGAAATGATTTAAGATGTCCCTCGTGACAAGCATAGCAATAGAATGTCCCACTAACACCTTTGAATCATCCACGGGAACCCCACGAAAACACACCTAAAGTGATAATGAGGATGACTTGAGCAAAACTTATTTTTTGCTTTCAACAGTTATTACTAAAATTAATGTGACGTCGAAAGTGTGGCGTTAATCACTACTATATACAGTAGTATATACCCAAATAAGTTCGTCTTGTCCTTTTTATCACGATATCTTTCATTTGTAGGTCGATTGTAGTAGACGCTACATGTCACATAAGCTGTATCTTCCCAATAAGGTATATATAATATGGTACCGAACCTAATAATAACCAAACAAAATAAAAGTAATTATTGGTTCTCACACTTAAGATTTAAAACCGAACCGAAATCAAACCAAAATTATTTGAGTACCTCTATAAATCCTAAATTTATATACCCGAAAGATCCGGAACCTAACCAAATATCTGTATAGTCATAACTAAAATTAATCTTTGTCAGTTAGAATTTTGTTATTTCATAAATTTAGCACATAATTTATTTTAAAATTTTCTAAGCTTTAAAAAGTGTATATATAAACAATATATGTGTATATATACATATACGCACATTAACCGCATGATAATTTATGATGATGGTGCAGAGTTTGATTTGTTCTTCGAATGACCCCGTCTACAGTAAAAAGAATTATTAATATAATTTTAGCTATAAAATATGTGGTACATAGCATTAGGATGCATCATGCACACTGAGAGAGTTACTTAGAGCTAATTGTCATTCATTCTAACTAACAAACTTAACAAACTACATTAATATGCTCATAAGTAGTTAAATCATAATTTGTAAACGAATTTTACAGCCTAAATATTCTTGAATTTCCTAATGAATTATTGGATTTTGTTCTTTTCAAAATGAACCCATATATTATATATAAGGCCAATTGAGTATCTATCTACGAGACTACTTTATCTATGTATATATACGTATAAGTATATACGTGTGTGTATATAAACTCGAATCCATCACAAAGCCTATATATTAAAAAAAAAACACCCACATCTTTTTTTTCTTTGAAAGATGTGTTTCAAACTCATCTCTCTTTTCCTTCTCATACTCACAATCTTGTCCGGAGCCGACCAGGCCTTGGCTTCCGACAAGAAACCGCATGTGAGCCACCGCAACAAAACGGTGTTGGCGGCGGCAGCGGGACGAGGAGGGGGAAAAGCTGTGTTGAAAGGGAGGAAGCAAACAAGTGGTTGTAACTTGTTCCAAGGGAGATGGGTTTTCGATGCTTCTTATCCTTTCTACGATTCGTCCACGTGTCCTTTCATTGACGGCGAGTTCGACTGTCTCAAATTTGGCCGACCAGACAAACAGTTCCTAAAGTACTCTTGGCAGCCTGATTCATGCACCATCCCAAGGTATGTAACATCAACATATAATAAACATACATTTTAACCACATGAAGACGATAATGATGGTTTTTGTATGTAAATGTAAACAAAGGTTCGATGGAGCTGCGTTTCTGAGGAAATGGAGAGGGAAGAGAGTGATGTTCGTGGGTGACTCACTGAGTCTAAACATGTGGGAATCGTTGGGATGTATGATACATTCGTCGGTATCGGAGGCTAAGACCACTTTTCTCAAGCGTACCCCACTCTCCTCTCTCACTTTCCAGGTCTCTTCTTTTTTTTCCTTACTATAATTTTAAAATGCGTCTTTAGATAAAAACAAAATCTAATTATTCATCATCACGAGGACGAATTGTCATTTTTTGGAATCGAGTAGGTCACGGGCTATATATTATATAATATTTTGATTTTAAAAGGTAACCTTGTTGAAATTTTCTTTGATTTTAAATGTAAAGTTGTTCTCTGCAAATGCTTGACATCCAAGGTATTATGATTTTGTCTGCCTAATAATGGCCTTTATTTTTCTTTATTTATTAAAAATTAAATTGAATTGTTACGTCATCTAATATTATGAATAGTCTATCAATTCTTGTTCAGTTTGATACATTATTCATAGTTTATTTGACATTCATCATGACTAATTTTCTTACAAGTAATAAGATTTGAATGTTCATTATTATATTAATATAAATCACTCTAACTTCAAATGGTAGTTAGGTACAGACAAATGTCAAACCTTACTTTTTTCGGCAAAGATTTTATTTACATTGTTAATTCGATAATGAACTCCCTTTTTCCTACTTAAACTGTTGAACTTATAATCAATCTTCAGGAAACAAAAATGTAGTTAGAGAAAACAAAATATCTTCAATTTCGAAATAATACAATATCAACCATGGAGGAAAAGAACAAAGTGTAATAAATTATTAACCATGAAACCTATGTGTCGTTATCAGCTGATATGGAAAAAGATGTGGCCCTCCAATACTTTATTTTTTTCTCCACCGTACATCATTTTGCTTTCGTTTCAACTTTGAAGTTTTGACTTATGTTTTCGGCAATTTATCTCTTGTCGTTCTTTTGAAAAATTTAGAAAATAAATGAAATATCATAAATTAATACTATATAAGCAATCAATAAATTGGGGAAAAAAAACAAAAAGAAGAGAACATAGCAGGAAAAGGAAGTAGGGAGACCTGACAGCTAATGACAACCAATAAACCAATCCAAATTGTTTTCTTCGATTTCTATTTTTTTTTCTATTAATCGTCTACCTAACATGTTATCTGAAATCGGAAATTTTGAAAAAAACTGCTACGCAAATGTAGCTCTTGGTGTTTTATTTACTAGACAATCGACCCGAACATGTCAAGGATTTAGAAGTATAAAATCTTAAATCTGAGTTATAAATTTATCCCTTTAATACTATTTTTTGGTTAGAATTAGTGAATTTCTATTTTTGAAATATTAATTTTTTTTATTAAATAATTAGATTAACCTAAAACCAAAAGTGATCTAAGAAAATTAACTCTGTGTGTTTGTTGTGGTTATCTTTTGTTTTCGCTCTGTTCCCTTTGATTTATGGAAGATGACAAAAAAATAAATAAAATTTTGTAACATTCTTTATGAATTTAGCTTAGTGATAGATTAACAGGGTTTTCAATGAGGAATTTACTGAATTTGTATCCTCTAAACTATTAATTTAATTATTAATAATTAATAATATTATCCAGAAAAAGATGTGAAACAATCAATAGTTCATTTTTTAAACATTTTGTTCATTGTAAAATGTTTTAATATAAAGACAATTTGAATTTTCTCAATACGTTTTAAATGATAAAAACAGGAATATGATGTCACATTGTACCTATACCGAACACCATACCTAGTGGACATCTCCAAAGAAAGTGTGGGGCGTGTGCTCAACCTTGGAGCCATCGAAGATGGTGCTGATGCTTGGAAAGACATGGACATTCTCGTCTTTAATTCTTGGCACTGGTGGACACACAATGGAGTACAGTCCCAAGGGTTAGTTCAATATTCTTGCACTTAAAGCTATCATCACTGTATAAATATGTCTAAATTGGGAAGATATGCTTTAGTTAACCAAACTCATCTTCTCTTTTTCCATTGTTTTTGTTTTCTCAGGTGGGATTTTATAAGAGATGGGTCTTCATTGCTGAGAGACATGGACCGTCTTGATGCTTTCAACAAAGGACTCACCACTTGGGCTCAATGGGTTGATCAAAATGTTAATGTTTCGCAAACCCGAGTTTTCTTCCAAGGCATTTCTCCCACTCACTACGTGTAAGTTCATCACACGTATATAAGGTTGAAAACCGCGGTTTTTAGGTAAAATATCTTACCTTGTTTCATTTGGTGATTATTAGAGGAAGGGAATGGAATGAGCCGAGGAAGACTTGTAACGGGCAGATGCAACCGTTGAGCGGATCAACATACCCAGGTGGTTCACTTCCTGCAGCAAGCATTGTGTCTCGAGTGTTGAGCTCGATGAAAAAACCCGTTTACTTACTCGATATCACAACTCTGTCTCAACTAAGAAAAGATGCTCATCCATCTACCTATGGAGGCGATGGAGGAACTGATTGCAGCCATTGGTGCCTTCCTGGCTTGCCGGATACTTGGAACCAGCTTCTCTATGCAGCTCTTTCGATGTGAAGAACTTGGCTCTATACACATTTGCTCGTATATTAAATTCTTGGACGTCCAGAGGAAGAAAAAAAAAGAAACGACTGACAGTTTACTTGGAGAGAGATACAAATATTCTTTTCTTTTGGGGGTGGGGGGGGGGGGATGAAACTGTAATCTAATCGTCTTGTATTGTGATTGCAACAAGAAAGTAATTTAAGAGTTACACATTTATATCATTGCTTGGTTATTTGATTTGAAATGGATTGGACTAACTAACTAACTAAGTGCATTTGTCAGATTCAGAAACTCCAAATCTGGTTTATAAATGGTTCAAAACAAAGTTTGATTAGTGTTTTGTGAACCTTCTCATGTAGAAAGAAAAAAAAAACACTTTTAAAGTTGTAATATTATCATCACTAACATACATGTATGCATTAATAAGCTAAATCAGGGTTTTCGTAATTATCAATTGTGTTTAGCGCTGCTTTCGAAAAGTACTTTAGACTATGAACAAAACAATCAAGAAACTTCGAACAAAGGATACAGGAGAGACATCAAGATGAAGACAAAAGTCCACACTTAAAACAACAAAATAAAATCTATAAAAAGACTCGACAATCTGTCCGTATCTCCCCATGTTTCCTCCCTCTTTTAACACTAATGGAGCCCATCTTATCCATAGCCTCTCCAAACGCCTTGAGAAACCTCTGCTTATTTCTAGCCATCTCAAGTACAATGGGTTTCGTCCTCGGGTCAAGGAACAGGGCTTGGTCCGACCCGAGAAGGCCCATGTTGGTTCCTAGTCCTGTAAAATATCCATTGTCGAACACAAACGGAGTTGTGGCGTCAAGCGGAAGGGCGACGCCGGAGCTTCCGCCGGAAAATGGGCACGACATCCGGAGCTCCTTGAGTAGTCTCGGGTCAAGAGTCGGGTCGGGTCGTTTTGTGCCTTTGAAGTCGTAGAGACGACCAATGAAGTTTTTGCAGTGGGCGAAGCCGATAGTGTGGGAACCAGAAAGGACGACGAGATCTTCTACGGTTAGTCCTTTGGACGCAAAGAGCTTGATGAGTTGATCGACGGTGGAGTTTGATCGAGGTATGTTTTGAGGGACCTTCGTTGCCGTTGATCTTTTCCCGTCCCATCTTCGTTTTTTCACTTGGTAGTGGGGCCCACCTGCCTACTTAGCATCAAAAGACAACCACTAGTCAAATGACACGTAGATATTACTTTATGGTTTGGTTTGGTTCTGTTTGTTCCACTTAATTTTTTTTTAACACCGGTTATTCCACTTAAGTGTGTTCTAAAACTCCGGTTTTGATTAGTTAAGCCAAAACTATATCGTTTAGGTATGAAAGTCCGATTTGGTTGAAACTTAGGCTACGTTTGAACCGGTCCTAGAGCTTTAAAAATCGGTTTAATTAGTAGCAAATTATATGAATACAAAATGATTAGTAGGAGTGAAGTTGGGATTTACCAGGTGGATGAAATCTCGAGCAGCGATGGCGAGAATATCAGAGCATGAGACGCGAGAAGGGCAACGAGACTCAACCAATGCCTTAGCCTTGATGATACTCTCAAATCCTTATTCTCTCAATTCCTTATTCTCATATGCTTCTCTTTCTGCTAATCTCTTGCTTCCTTTCTTTGTTTCTATCAGTATCGACCCATCACAGCCCTTCAAAAATTCCAGTTTCAACTTATGTTGATCATCAATCATCGTAGTCCATAATTAACTAGTTTACATGCATGAGACGTTTAAACAAACAGCAAATGCAGTATGCAGACCAAAATACTGTTGAGTTTGTTGCTAAAATGCACCGAATCTTGATTGTTCTGTGCTTAAATGCGCTACGTTGGAGACCGAACCGATGAAAGTTTTGTAAGGATTATTTTGAATATTTTCCATATTAATTTGTTAGGTGTCATAAGATGGAAGATTGAAATTTGACCTTGCCAGTTACTAAACTAAAATACTTATTATGCTAAATGGTTTCTGCTATTGTGCGGTGGAGTGCGTAAGAAAGAGAATGCAAGATTTCAATTTTGGTAAAAAAATTGACCTCAACGAAGCAGTCGTGGAAGAAGAGACGAATGGTAGCTGGAGCTGAGATGGGGGCTTCTTTGAACCGCTGAGAAGTGATGGAACCGATGAGATTTTCGAGCTGAGGACATTTCTTGGAGTAGTAATCGCCGGAAAGCTCTCTGTGGTAGAGTTTCGGAGGTTGAGAGGTTGTGAGTTTCGCCAGAGAAATCGGAATGGTTGATGTGAGGAAGAAGAAAAGTAATATTGACGAAGAAGAAAGTGATAAGACATGCATGGTGGGGTTGGATTTGTGGGATATTGTGAGTATATGGACAAACTAATAAATAGTTTACCGTTTTGTACAGTTTCAATAACCAAAAAAAAATTCAAGTCGTCAAAGCTGATAAAAATGACAAATAAATTATGAAACACAATTATATATTGTGAGAAACAAATAAAGAGAGTGATAGCTAGTACGTTAGTACTGTTGGGAAATTTGTGAATCTTGGTAGTCAGGAGTTGCTCTTTATATGTAAGCACATGAGTTACGGTCTCATTTGTTCTATATATATTAACTCAAAATTGTGAAAGCACTTTGGCTTATTAACTTTATAGATCTTTTGAGTAAAATGCGTAATAATGCGTGTTCCTGTTAGGGTTGACAATTTTAAAAAAGATTACCAAATTTGATCTTATATTGGACCATGCTTAAAAAAAAAAAATGTATGTATGTGATAAAGAAAAAAAGAAAAAGCTGAAAAGGGAAATTTACATTGTGTAAACTAGGTGTTGTCCCATGATTGCCTCAGATTTACAATACCTAGGCCACTGAATTCTGAAGCAGAAACCTCTTAGATCTTTTTTTGTTTCCATCTATTACATCATTATTATTAAAGATATTTGATCTAATCATATTATGATGTTATTTGACTATTATATTGGATCATTTTTTTTTTTTTGGTTTTGTATGTTGTATATAACCTCTGATAAGAATAAGGGAGGTTAACCCACTTTCAAAATAGTGTCTATTATCTATGTTTGCATTCATAATTATGGTTTGAACTTTGATCTATTGTAAAATATTGTTTTGATTAATTTACAGATAATTTGGGTATTCATTCCGTTTTTTATACTATTTTACTTTCACTTGAGAATTAGCTTTTTTTTTTGGGGGAGATATAAACTAAATTGACACAAAATATAGTTCTGTTCAATTGATCTAAATAAATCTAGCCTTGGTTTAGAATCAGGTTTACAATAAATGTGTTTACAGAAATAAGTATTTCTAGTATTTGTTTTAGTCAGTTCCAGCTACTGTTTATTGAATAAAACTGAATTAGAACCGTTAATCCAAACCTTAATGTAATTGAGTCTTATCAATTCAGTTTTGTCTGAAAATCAGACCGGCATCCATAATAAACTTACTTCTATATAAAAAAAGTCAATATCTAAAATTTATGAAGTTGTATAACCGTTGAGAGGCTGTGATTGATTGAGTCACATGAACATGTTAGAGAGGTGATTCCAAACACTCACGGGCGAACGAAACAAAACATTGTGGCAAAGATTCTGCTTTGACTAAACAACGTTGTGATTGGATCATTTTTGTTTTGCTACTGAAGATATTAGATCTAAAATACTGCAAAATCATAATTTTTTTATATTAACTATTAGATACGATCACGATTTCACGCGGCAAGTTGTTATGGTTATGCAATCATGTTGTAAGTTCAGATGATATATATATATATATATATATTATCTTCACATAACACATTTCACATGATTTATTTATTTATTTTGAAAATATAATAGAACATATATAAATTAAATTGTCTTAGATTTAAGTTTGGAGTCTTAAGCGACGTATATCATAACTTATACCCACAATTTAGATTTTTTTTACATAATTTCGACGAAATTCTGACCAATCTTTCTGTCACAAATTTTCGATCATCTTTTATTTCTGACTAATCATATTTCATCAAAATATAGTAAAAATTGGCTAATTCCGATCAAAATGGTGGTCAGAAGTTACGCTTATTCTTGTAGTGGATAGAGAAGAACTTTAAGTCACTTAACTAAAATCACTTCTCCGATCTGTATATAGATTTTAACTAAAACTAATTAATGAGTATACACTAAATTATCCGATTTCCCTCTGCTTCATGCTCTAGTCCATTGGTTTTGTTTTGGAAATAAAATCGAGTAGTCGGATATTGGACTCTAGACCAGCCCATTATTTTTGGTCCAGAAAAAAAAGGGAAATCATTAAAATCGGTCCAGCCGGTCGACCAAGTGAACCCACGAAATCACGAACCGACGACGCTTCCCGTTAGGGTTCTAAAACAATGTAACGACGATTAACGAGGAATTGAGATTCCAGGCAGTGGACTTTTTTTTTTTAGTTTGTGGATAGATCTATTAGCATACAATGTGTTCGACAAAATTCCTCTGAGATTTCCTACAACTTGCTTATCTTTGATCATTTCTTTGACTTTCACCATATCCCTACAATGAAACTGAGAAGAATCCTCAATTCTATTTCGAGTCTCGCTACAGAGAAGCTCTCTTCATTTTCTTCTTCTTCATCGTCTTACTTTTCCCGTTTCCAATCTAGACAAATTTTCACATCTTCTTCGCAACCAAATGCCGCAAGTAAGCTCTCAGAAGCTTTACCAGGAAATCACATCAAATGGGCTTCGCTTGGTTCAGTCAGAAATTCGAGATTCGCATCTGGGTTTACACCGTTGCAACCCAAACCATTAGATTCCATCATGGATTTGGAGAGAGCTAAGACTAAATCTCCAGAGGAACTCACTTCAATCTGGGATGATGTAATATAAAAAAAAAATCCTTTTTGATGTGTTTTGCGAGTTTCAATTGCATTTCACTGGATCTTACTACATTTTCATTTGTCAGTATCACTTGGGACGAGGTCATATTGGGATAACGATGAAAGCTCAGCTTTATCGCTTGTTGGAGCAACGAGCTTCTGAGTGGTAATAATATCATTACTCTTGTTCTTGTTAAAAATGAAATCTTGATTTTGATCTGATTCTATTTGATGTTGCAATTGCAGCCGATACTTTGTCATTCCATTGTGGAGAGGAAATGGTTACATTACAATGTTTGCTCAAGGTTCAAACTCTAATCTTTCATTATATATATCTTTCATTTCATGGTTACATAACAATGTTTGCTCAAGGTTTGTGGTAGCTTTTATCAGAGAGTTCAATTAAATTGGTGAGATTAGCTTTTATTCAGGACCAAGTAAGTGAGGCTGAATCTTGGTAGATGTAGCATTATGTGAGTGGGTTGAATTCGTAGTCCAATGAAGAGTTCTTCGTGTTTATGATCTTATATATAAATTACCAGTTTTATTGTGGCAGTTCAGGCGCCTCACATGATTTTCACTGGTCTCGAAGACTACAAAGCAAGAGGAACTCAAGCGTCTCCTTACTTGACTACCACATTCTACACTGAGCTTTCAGAGACGAAGGACTTGGTGTTTATCCGAGGCGATGTAGTGTTCACAAGCAAACTCACTGATGAAGAGGCGAAATGGATCATGGAGACAGCTCAGTCTTTTTACTTGAACGACACTCGGTACAAGCTGCTTGAGCGGTTCAATAAGCATACTCATGAGTTTGAGTTCAAGGATGTGTTGCAAGCTCTGGATATGCCTGTTCTATAATTTGCTAAATCAAGAAAAAAAAACTTCTCTGATTTTTGACTTCTTGAGTATTAGAATTGCTTTTGTATGGGTAATAAGAAAACTAGTTCTGGTTGGATACTTGAGATTCGAGAGATTTTGCTCTTAAATAAAAAAAATTGAGTAAAGGAGACATTTAAATTCCTTTCCAAATTGATGTCCTCCAGGTGTGATAAATCAAGAATACAAACATGTTGTAGTATCTTGGTTTTGCTCCAAAATAAACATCCGGGGTGAATTTGGAAGAAACGATAACTATGGGTGTTGTTTCGCTAGTTTCAGAAAGATCGAAACGACATCGTTTTACCCAACCTCTTGGACATTAAAGATCTTCTTCAAGCTAAGAAAAGGTCGTGACTCGCGAGTATCCAAAACACTCCGTAACAATCTCAAATCTTTCTACAGTCTTTCAAAACACCATGTACTCTCTTCTTATCTTCTTCATCTTTCTCCCGCCTTTTTCCTATTATATGTTACAGTGACGTGATTAAATGTGTATAGCTTCTGTTTTCGTCAATTCAACTATCTCTATATATACTCATTTGCTTCCGTTTTTATCAACTCTCAGCTTCCTCCACAATGTCAGAGCAACAGTCCGAAGAAGTTCAGCAAATCGAGAAGCTCTACGAGTTCTGTGAGCGCCTCAATGCCTCCAAGGACAAGTCTCAGGTTCGTCTCAATTTTTTCAACTAGGGTTTAAAATTGAAATCGAACATTCAAATGGAAATGGATTTAGCTTAGAATTAGTTTGCTTTGTTCCAATTTTCCCAGTGTTTTGATCACTTTAGCTGATTTCATTTCTCGTTTGCAGAATGTTGAGGATTATGAAGGGATTATCAAAATGTCGAAGACGAGTATGAAGGCAAAGCAGCTTGCTTCGCAGCTAATTCCACGCTACTTCAAGTTTTTCCCTAGTCTCTCCACTGATGCTTTCGATGCGCATATGGACTGCATTGATGATGGAGATCTTGGGGTCTGTACCTTGTCTTCTTACAGTGCTCTAGCTTCTTTATAGAATTTACACTAAAAGTATAGTTCTAGTTTATGTATTTGAGATGAAGCAAAGCTTAGTACTTCTGATTTTCCATAGAATAGATATTTATCCATGCACAACTTTCAGTTTTCTGTTCTGTTAAATTATCTTTTTCTCTGAGTTAAGCATGTGTTTACTTTTATGTGTAGGTACGGGTTCAAGCCATCCGTGGGCTCCCGCTGTTCTGTAAGGATACACCAGATATTATATCAAAGATTGTTGATGTTCTTGTGCAACTTCTGAATACTGGTAACTTTTGAGATTTTGTTTGCTACACTTTGATATACCTATTTGCATCTTTCTCATCTAACTTAGAAATAAACATGATCTGAAGAGGAACCTGTGGAGCGTGATGCTGTGCATAAGGCTTTGATGTCATTGTTACGGCAGGATCCAAAAGGTAGTCTGATTTGTTTATAGTTATTCTGTTTGAAGATGTTTTTTTTTTCTTAAAATCTATGAAGCGACCATGAAAATATTGGTAAATGTGAATTTGTAAATCACATGGTAGATAACTGGTTACTCTTTAGGGTACTTGTCGATCATGCATAGGTTTAAGTGAATAAGTATGATTTCGCTATTGACTATTTGACTAATGGTATCTACAATTCTCTAGTGTTTTACTAATTATTACCCTCTTTTGCTGTAGTATCTTCGACTGCATTGTTTACACATGCTGGGGTTACTCCAACTACTGATGATCAAATTCGTGAAAAGGTCTTGAATTTCATCAGAGATAAGGTCAGAGTTGTTTCTATGTCTTTGTGCTATTTTAAAGGTTCTTGGAATTGCGTAGTGTGACTTAATTCTTTTGATATTCATATCTCATTTCCCCCACTAGGTTATACCTATTGGGACCTTTCTTTGTAGATATAGGCAATACTGATATCTAGTGCATATTTAGTCAAGTCTTCTCCTATTTGACATTTTTCCTTAAAAGTAACAATTGAAGTGATATGTAAAATGTGAATAATTGGTATAGTAGAAAGTTAAAGGGTTCAGATAACTATGGTGGGCTTGATAGTATCAGAAATGACAATCTTTTGAGAGGTATGTAATACCTGAGCATATATTCATTGTATATATTTTTTTACCAATTTATATGTAGGTGTTTCCTCTTAAAGGGGAACTCTTAAAGCCTCAAGAAGAAATGGAAAGACATATAACAGATTTGATTAAACAGGTAAAACCATAATCTTGTGTGTATGCAGTTCTTATTATTTCTTCCATTCGCCTTCTTCTTCTTCTTTGCCTTTTATTCTGACTTAATTTGGATTTTCCCAGAGCCTAGAAGATGTAACTGGAGGGGAATTTAAAATGTTTATGGATTTCCTGACAAGTTTGAGTATATTTGGAGGGAAAGCTCCTCAAGAAAGAATGCAAGAACTTGTGGAAATTATTGAAGGACAGGCAGATTTGAATGCACAATTTGAAGTAAGTTTGTTGTATTGCATCGTACTATTTGATGTAAATTTGTTGTGTTGCATCATCCTAATATGAACTTAAATTTCTCTGATTGAATAACATAGTAGTACTATTTATTGTCTTGCGTATTTATGTTTTTCTTTCTTCTTGTCCGCTGTTTATCAATTTGACATGTTCTGTGGTAGTATATTATTTTTCGTCCTTGTATGAACTTCATCCTCTTGACAAGAAGCTTTAAAAGATATATCATCTGCATTGTTTCTCTTGAGTGATGTTATTTTCCTTGAACTCCAGTAAATTATCCATTCCTGGAGCGAATGCAAGGAAATGCCCAAAACTGTGATGATGATAGTATGATCCTAGATACTGAGTCATACGAATTTGATTGTGTCTGCTCTAATTACCATGAAAACATTCAGTTTTAGATTTTTCCGTATCTCATATGGGGAGTATGATGCTTGGAAGTATGAGGTTCTGACAACCAAATTTAGCTGAGATTGTCCTTGTGCTGTGGAGGTATTACTGAAAATTTTGTTTCCCCAGGTATCAGATACAGACCATATTGACAGGTTGATATCATGTCTGCAATTGGCTCTTCCCTTTTTTGCGGTATGAACTCGGACTTGGTGCTGCTAGTAACTGGATAAAGTCCGTATTATGAACTTTTCTGTTATCATGCTAACTTCGTCCTCTTTTGAGTAGAGAGGTGCTCCAAGCAGCAGGTTTCTCAATTATTTGAACAAACATATCATGCCTGTTTTTGACAAGGTATTCTGGAATTCCATTGCCTAGTTATTTAATATTTCTATTGTGTTTCTGTTTATTTTGTATCAGCACATGTTCCCTATGTGCTCTTTTAGGCACTTATTTTCTACTCTATTAGACATAATTAAGAATAGTTTATGACACTAAGGGTATGATTGTGAAGTAAAGTGCTTGTTTCTCTTTCTCGTTCTTACCTTTAAATATCTGTAGAAAAGAGGAGCTTTCTTGGCCTCTATAATAATACCATTTTTGTTTTTTATTAGCTCCCAGAAGAGAGGAAGCTTGATTTGCTCAAAGCTCTTGCTGATATTTCGCCATACACAACTGCTCAGGAGGCAAGGCAAATGCTTCCTTCAATTGTTCAGCTTTTAAAGGTACCTCTGTTAAGTGCTAGTATGTCATGATTCCTTTGACAAATAGTTCATGGACGTTCTTGCTTTATATATAGTGTCTCTTATGAAGATTGTTACACTTTTTGTTCTTAGATATACATGCCTGCCAGAAAGACTGGAGAGGAAATGAATTTCACATATGTAGAGTGTTTATTGTATGCGTTTCATCACCTTGCCCACAAGGTTGCCAACCATTTTATTTGTGATTTATCCCCTTCTCTTTTAGTCTTCCTTGTTTTACTTATCATGTTGAACATATATAGGTTCCAAATGCTACAAACAGCTTGTGCGGGTACAAGATTGTTACCGGCCAGCCATCAGACAGACTGGGGGAGGACTTCTCAGAGTTGAACAAAGACTTCACTGAGAGGTACTATTAATTCTTTGATATGATATCCAAATTTTTGCGAGTTGAAACTTCAATATACCGTCGTTTGAAAACGTGCATGATGGTTAGTAGAATCTAAGCATGATGTGTTTAGAGTAAAAAAAACTATGGTAATCTAGATTAAGAAGAGGTAGGAGAGTTTTTGGTATTTCTTTTTGATGATATCATAATGTTTTTGTTTTTTTGGGATTTGCCAACCTTTGATGTAGATTAACCATAGTTGAGGATCTAACCAAGGCAACAATGAAGAAATTAACTCAAGGAATGACTGAGCACAACAAAGCCATGTCGGCTGCTAAGACAGATGAAGAAAAGGCGAGCGTTGTAAGTTCATTAACCTGTTAACTCTCTTCTTTTTTCCCGATGCTATTTGCTTCAGGTCTAATGCACCTTTGTTATATTTCCTTTTCCAGAAAACAAAAAGGCAGAATACTACAACTGGACTTAGGACCTGTAATAACATATTGGCGATGACAAAGGTGAACATCTCAACCCTTTGTGACTTTGTTTTTCTTTTCTTTTTTCTATTTTTTTTGGTTAAGCATATAAATTAAACTTAGCGGAATATTTGATATGGAACAGCCATTGCATGCCAAAGTGCCTGCTTTTATCGGAGACACTAATCTCAACCTTTCTTGGAAAGAAGCCACAAAGCCGTTAGCCTCAACAACAACGACAACAACAATCGGGTTTGTTGCAAAGTTTACTCAATCCACAATCTTTCTGTTGTCTTATATCTGTTGGGATTGTAATTAGTTTTACCTTTGTAATAATACTATAGGGGAAAGAGGCCTGCTAATAGCAACAATGGAAGTGGTAACAATGTTGCAGCAAAGAAGGGACGTGGTTCGGGTGCTATGCAAAGTCAGCTTGTCAACAAGGCCTTTGAGGGAATATCATCGTACGGTGCTGGTAGAGGCGGAAACCGAGGTTGGGGAAGACGTGGAGGTGGTCGAGGAAGAGGACAAGGAAGAGGTCGCTGGTAATAGTAAGCTTCCATGAGAGGATTCCATGACTGTTTCTGTTTTTCTCTTTATTTTTGTATTCGTCGTTGTCAGTACGAGTTTTGGTTTGGTACTTGGTAGAGTTTGGGGACTTCTCATATCAGAACAGATCCTGTGTTTTCTTCAAAAAAATTTCAATCATTAGTGAACTTCATTAACTAATCTTTTTAGTTCTCAGCTACATAAGATGAGATATCCATTGCATGACTCCATCATTCCAAGATTACTTCCATGGGACGTTTTGTCTTTCTAGCTCTGATCTATGACTCTACGGAGGAGTAATGGGTCATGTTCCAAGTCTTCTCCTCAGGGGTATCTCTTGATCGTAAGTAGACTGTTTTTGTCCAAAATGTTTTAAAAACGTACCTTTAATCAACTTAATAATTGATTAACACGCTTTATCAAAAGTGATTGATCTTTAAAAAAGCAAATATCAATATGACTTACCAACCCAACTATAATACTGTTGCCGTTTTAAACGTGATCCTATCAGTCTTCATTGTCCAATAATTAACCTTATGTGGGGTTTCATGTGCTTGAATATAGAGGAAAATCATCGACCAAATTCCTCGTCAAGTTAACTTCCATGGCAGGTCTTACTCAATTCTTGTCCTTTCTCTCTATAGCTCTGCTTATCTCTGGTGTGAACTCTCGTGTCCTGAATACCTCGATCTTGATCTCTGATGGCGTCCATGTCCCCTCGAATTACGATTATCTCACTCTCGATCCTCCAAAGAACTTGTCAAGAACCGCGTGTGTTCATGTCTACGGGTTTCTTCCATGTGCAGAAAATGTTAGAGGCTATGTCTTCCAAGTTTTCTCCTTTGGTTGTCTCTTGATCATCGGTGACTATTTCTTGTCTGAAGGAAGATCAAAGCTCTTTTTAACCTTCGAGGTCGGGTTCTATGGCGGTATCGTCTTCCCTCTTCTTACACTGTTTCCAAGAAGTGCCCTTATGCTCTGTAAGGATCATCTTTCTTTTGTTCCCACTAGGAAAATATCTATAGGAACTTTAAAAAGGTTTTTTCTTGTTTTGGGTTTTGATCTCAGCTACTGGACTATCATTGAGTAGCGAGGTTGCTAACTCCTTCATAGGTGAAAATGTTGGACTTACTGTGGGATACACCGTGTTTGCTCTCACAGTTCAATGGGGAGCTTGTGTTGTGTTTAGTATCACTGGCCCGAGTTTGGACCAGTCTGTAAGAAGAACAACCACTGTAAGAACTTTTTTGTTTTGTTTTGTTTATTTTTTCCAAGTTTGGAATCTACTAGTTTTCTCCAGTGAGTAAAAATTTGTTCATGATTCGTTGCAATCATTAAAGAATGTTTTATTGAAAAATCATACAGGCTGGAGGCATCCAAAGACAAAAGATATTGAAAGACTTTGTTGGTAAGCTTAGGTTTCCTTTCTCTTCTCGTTGAGCAATTTTTTTGGTATGAAGATTTTGTGGTTTATTTCTCTGCAGAAGCAAGTGTTGAAGCGGATCCTAAGAACAAGAAAGCTGCTGGGATTATGCTGTTGAGTCTAGCTCCCTTTCTCATGGTGACATTTTCGGCAATATTTGATTCACATTCTTGGAGTCACATCGTTGTGTTGATCACAGATATTCTCTGTTTCTTCAACCGTAGTCTACTTTGTTTACTCGGTATGAAACCTTTGAAAAAACCCAAGTAAACCCTTTTTGTTTTAGCTTTGTTGTCTAAATGAAACTTTAAATTTCACAGAAATGACATATTTTGTGGAAATTCGCAGTATTTTGATACGGCTAACCAAGAGAAGAGCTTAGATCACGCGAGGTTTGAGCTCATGTCAGAAGTTCATAAGCACTTACAGAGGTTTTCACCAAAAAGCCTTATAAATTATGGAGAAGTAAGCAAAGAGAGCTTGAAAAGGTTGTCTAAGACTTTTAGTTCTTTTCTCTCTATATTTTTGAAGCAAGAATTATTTCATTTCAGCTTTCTTACATCGTTGCTTAAATCGGTAGTTTGTTCGAGAAAACTGATACAAACAACGATGGGAAAATACAAATATCTGAGCTAAAAGACCTAACCATAGAGTTTTGGAACTTTGGGAGAATGAAATGTGACATCAATGAGCTTGCTAAAGCTTTTCTTGAGGATTTTGATGGAGACAAAGACGGTGAATTAGTAGAGACTGAATTCGAGGAAGGGATTGCGAGATTGCTCAAACAATACAAATTCAACTTCGATTGCGTAGAGGATCAAAGAGAGAGTCACATTGTAAGGATATATCATGCATCATTCCAAGAGAAATGTCATTTATGGATATTTCTCTAGGTTTCAAAAAGGCATTGGTTATGAAATCATGATGTGTTGCAGGACGAGGTCGAAGTTCTTCAGCTGGGAATACCAAAGCAAACGCTTGTTACAAAATTACTATCTATGAAAACGTTAGGAGCTGCGATTGAAGTTATCTTAGGAATCCTAATTGTCATATTTCTTGCAAAGCCATTTATGATGAACATCGAGCTCTTATCAGTCTCAGCTGGACTTCCTTCTTTCTACATCGTGTTCACGATGATCCCTTTGTCTAAAAACTTAAAGAACACTCTATCTACACGCTTTTGTCGTGGCAAAGACAAGAAAAGAATCTCATCCAATACCTTCTCCGAGGTGAGTTTAGTTATCAGTTATCACAATTAATCATTACTTGGGTAATCCGTTACACTCTATATAAGACTTGGGTGATAAGATAGCTCAAACTTTAAGGGCATTTTTATTGGGTTTTCCTCAGATCTACAAAGAAGTTACAATGAACAATCTCACGGGAATATCGATCATATTGGCGATTGTATACACACGAGGGTTGACATGGAATTACTCGATAGAAGCTCTTATTATCGTGATCGTCGGTCTCATAATAGGCTTACCAGTCTATATGAAATCGACTTACCCTTTCTGGATGTGTGTTTTGGCCTTTGCTGTGTATTTCTTATCTCTTCTCTTTATCTATCTCCGTTTTCATTTTCTAGACAATAACTAAGTTGACACCTTTGGGTGAGACTTAGAGTGAATGAGTAGCGTTCGCTTACTTCAAAACCTTATCACAAAACAATTGATTCGATTAATCTTTACATATATCATCTCTCTATTTTTTTGTTGTCAACACCCATTTACATTTTATTATTAGAGATCTAAGAAAATACGTTGGTTATTTTCTCATGTTTTTATTATGTTATTCGTTGATTTATAAAAATATCATTTTGATTGTTTTGAAAATACGTGGTTTTGACAAATTTCACTCGGAAGATTCAATTTTATTGGCCCAAACTACTGACCATCCCCTGCAAACATTATATATTTATATCATATACCACTATGTAGGTTGATCCGGCAGCATGCAGTATCTTTTTGTTTTTCTGTACTTTGACGTGATCCGGCAGCAATATCTTAGTATCTTTATTATTTAAAAACCTAATTTTTTTATGTAATCTATTAGTCACAACTTGCACTCTAAGCTTACATAAGTCCAAAATGAATATTAGCACTCGAACGAATTGCACAATAGCATTTAAATTTTGTCCCGATGGGGTCAAATTAGTTCAGCTCCGAATTTCAAGGTTTCGATGAATAAGCCACATCGTATTTACCAACACAAATAATAAAATATGAAGAACAGAGAGCATTAACCAGCTAATCCTCGTGCATAACAACTGTTCATCAGGAACAACGTAAAACTTATACAATATAAAAATAACCCACCAATACTAGGAGATTTAACATACTTAAAAAAGAACCAATAATGTTAGAAATTTCACAATTTTGATAACATAATGTTGGATGTCTCGCAAATCTGATGTCTTGACGAGAGTCTTGTGATAAGAAGAGATGGATGGGTCAGACGAAATAAAGAATTTTGACCTTGGATGTTTTAGGGGTGGCTGTAGTCATGTAGAGCACAAATTCTTAAATTTTTAGCATTTGTGTTCCGTTCCACTTAAACCAAATCAAAACTTTTTTGATATGCATCTGTTTTGTAATTAACGATATTATGTTGGAATAATCGTTTAAACATACTAAAATTTTTAAAATTCATCCAAAACATTTGCAATATTTCATGGAAAGGCACTTTCCTCTTACTTTTTAAGATTTTAGTATTTTAGAATTTAATATACTGTTTATACGGGTTTTTGTTGACAACATGCAACATATTTTAATCTGGATAGTAACATTTCGGTAGAAGATCTAGCAACTGTTTGCATTTGGTAAGAATATCATGTAAATGATAATATTATATAATAATTATTAAATTTTATGTCATTTGCTTCAGGTTTGGTTCTTTTCAATGTGTGAGAGAATAATTTTTTTATGTGGGAAGTTGAGTTACTGAGTTGGCCTATTATGGACTACTTCAAATGATGACAAAACAAAAAATATCTTGTGTCGCTTATTAAATATGTAAAACAAATAAAACCTTGTCTTTATAACGTTTAGAACGTGTTTTAATAAAATCTGACGATAAACAAATACTGAAACTCACGTGATCTGGGCCACTGGTGGTATGGAAAAGATAAACCACGTGGATGGAGAAATGTGAGCTTGCAGTATTCTATATTTTGTTTTTCAATTACAAGTTTCTCACTCTCGATCCTCCAAAGAACGTCTCCAAGGCAGCTTGCCTTCATGTCTACGGGTTTCTTCCATGTGCAGACAATATTGGAGGTTATGTCTTCCAAGTTTTCTCCTTTGGTTGTCTCTTAATCATCGGTGACTATTTCTTGTCTGAAGGAAGATCAAAACTCTTTGTAATCTTCGAGGTCGGGTTCTAAGGTGGTATCGTCTTCCCTCTTCTTACAATGTTCCCAAGAATTGCTCTTATGATATGTAAGATCCTCTTTCTTTGGTTCCAACTAAGAACTCACCTGAAAACTTTTTATAGTATTATATTACGCATTACTTCATTTATTACCAACTAGTTTTGAGTTAGAAACTTATAAACTTTTACAATATTTAAAAAAAATAAATTTTGACAATCTTTATGTATTTTTTATTTTATTTTTGATCTCTTAGCACCTGGACTAGCAGCGACACACGAGGGTGCTCTGTTGGTTGTGGGAAACAACGTAGGAGTTACTATAGGACACACAGTTTTTGCTCTGACAATGCAATGGGGAGCTTGTGTTGTCTTTGGTTCGACTGGTCCTAATTCAGACCCGTCAGTCCGAAGAGGATCCATCAAAAGAACAACCTCTGTAAGAAAAGATTCTTTTGTTTCAATCTGTTAGTATAAAAGATTAACAACTAGTTCTCATTTCAATGAATATAATCTGTTTACAATACAGGATACAAAGAATCCAAGAAGGGGATTTTACAGGATGAAGATACTGAAAAGTGTTGTTGGTATGTTAAGAAGACTGCAGATTACTTCTCTTTCTCTTTTTTCTGTGAAGTCTACTTGATTTTAGTTGTTTCTTTCTCTGCAGAAGCAAGCGTAGATGCGGATCCTAAGAACAAGAAAGCTGCAGGGATTATGCTCCTGACTCTAGTTCCATTCTTGATGACATTGCCTGATTTATTTGATGTACAATCTTGGAGTGACATCACTATGTTGATCACACTCATAATCTCCTGTTCTTCGACCTTTATCTACTTTGTTTACTCGGTATGAGCTCTCTCAAACAAGAAGTAGAGCTAGGTTCTTACATGTATTTACTTTTTTTTCTTTTCACAATGAGTTTGTTTTGTGGAAACTTGCAGTATTTTGATACGGCAGACCAAAAGAAGAGCTTAGATCACGCCAAGTTTGAGCTTATGTCGGAAGTTCACAAGCATTTACAGAGCTTTTCGCCTCGAAGCCTTATTAGAGATGGAAAACTAAGTAAAGAGAGTTTGAAAAGGTTCTATTCTGTTTTCTCCTAATCAAGACTTGTTTCATTTTGCTCTGTTTTAGGCTTTCTTACATTGGAAGTTTACTGCTCTTTTGTAGTTTGTTTGATAGAATCGACCAACAAAGATGGGAAGATTCAAATCTCCGAGCTTAAAGACTTAACCGTAGAGTTTGGAGTTTTTGGAAGAATGAAATGTGACATCAATGAGTTTGCAACCACTTTACTTGCGGAGTTTGACAAAGAAAAAAATGGCGAACTAGACGAGGAAGAATTCGAAGAAGGGACAATGAAGTTACTGAATCAATACAAATTCGATAACCAAGAAACTCCAAGACAGAACAACACATACATTTACAGGACAGCATCTGATTCTGTGCATGCTAGGAACCAGTCGCAGGGCGATGAAGGTGGAGTTTTAAAGCTGGAAATGCCAAAGCAAACACTTGTTGCTAAGTTCCTCTCCATGAGAACCTTAAGAGCTGTGACTAAAGTCATCGGTGGGATGCTAATCGTAGTCTTTCTTGCTAAACCATTTATGATAAACATTGGACTCTTATCTGTTTCAGCTGGAGTTCCTTCTTTCTACTCCGTATTTGCAGTAATCCCTTTGGTTAGAAACTTAAAGAACACGTTATCCGCACACTTCTGTCGAAAGAAAGACAAGCCAAGAATCGCATCTGAAAATTTCTTTGAGGTTAGTTTACTTCTCTACCACGCTTCTTCCACCACATTACATTGATGAGAAGAAACTCAAAGTTAAAGAGCTTTTGATTGTGTGTTTCTGCAGATCTACAGGGATGTTACGATGAACAATCTAATGGGAATGTCGTTAACACTGGCGATTGTATACTCAAGAGGATTGCAATGGGATTACTCAACAGAAGCTATTCTTGTTGTGATAGTTGGTCTTGCAATTGGCTTACCAGCTTATGTGAAATCGACTTATCCGTTATGGATCTGTGTATTAGCCTTTGCTATGTATATCTTCTCTCTTGTCCTTATCTATCTCCATTATCATCTTCGAGGTCAGAGCTAAAAGCTTTCCCCTTTTAGCTCTGATCAGTCTTAAGAGTTAATCAATTTCAAAAGTGCAAAAGTGCATTTTCATTTTCATATCTTGAATGAGAGCTTTAGGCCATGTTCCTGTTTTTTTTTTTGTTAAATCCATAATTAGATCTTAGATAATGGTGAGGTTTGAGCTCATATCATAAGTTCGTATGCACTTACATAGATAGCTAAACCAATATTTGTTTCTTTGTTCTGTTTCTGTATTGTAAAATCAAAAGAGCTTATCACTCTCCATACTATTTTTAGCTACCATAGTAATTTATATTAGGAACTCAAGTAAAAAAGGCTTTACTAAGACTTTTAAGAGTTACAAACAATGAAACAACTCTTCTGATCAAACAAGTCTTGATTCATTGATAAGTCACAAAGTAATCGAGTTGCGTGTAAGTTAATTAATATATCCAAAGCTACATAAGACAGAATTCTTACTAAAAATCTCTATAACTTAAGGCTGAGATCGATTCCATGATCAGAGGATGATTCATATTGGTCACTTGTTCGTTGTTCTTGGTCAGCATTGCTCCGATCACCAGAAGGTAAGAAGCTATAGAACGGCTTCTTACTTCTCCGCTGCATATTCTCATCAAAGTCTTTTTGCTGTTGTTGTTGTTGTTGTTGTTGTTGTTGATGTTGTTGATACTGTACCAAAATGATTTGATGTAACGGTCTAAGCAACTTCATCAAATTAGGACATATATCTAGCAAAATGTATAATAGTAAGATCTCTAATTTTTTTACCTGTAAGCCAAGGGGGATAAACCTAGTGTAGTGACGTGGAAAACTTGGAATGGAGGTAGGTGAATCAATAGCGATGGGGTTGCAAATTGTTGAACCGGAATCTTGAACCGGATTTGTCAATCTCATACCGAATGACCGGTTTTGTATCGCGTCCCTAAAACATACACATTTTGTAGTATATCAAGAAAATGAGCAAAGCCTAGAAAACAACAAATTAAGAAACCTTAGGATTGTTGTTGTGGTTGGTCCAACGCTGGTGTCTGTGTGAAAATGCCTTGGCTTCTTCGCATTCACCATCTATGGAAGATATCAAAGAAACAAATAATAAAACATTAGAAAAACGAATGTTTTTATTTTTGTGGAAACAATAAAACATGCCTTTTTATTTTCTTCATCAAGAAACTGAGAGACAGTATCAACGCAAGATCTTTGGTTTGAAGGGGGCTCTATGAATTGATAAAATCCTCCTACTCCTGGAGATGGATTCGAAAGATTCATCTACAAAATCATGAAATAAAACACAAAAATGTTTTAAATTTGTGACATAATTCAGAGACAGTTTAATCATAAAAATCATGTTCTTAAAACCAAAAAAAAAATTCATGTTTTCTCTCTTTTTTTTACCGTTAGAGAATGCTTCTGCTTCCTCTGAAAAACAGGCGCCGGAGGAATCAAAGATCCGTAAGAGAACGGGAAAACCGGTGCTGACGGAAGTTTCTCCAGCAAAGAAAAGTTTGGAGGAATCATCACTAACTCACAGCCGCCACTCGCCGGAGCAAAAAGAGTGTGATCGATGATGTTTGGTAATGAAGGAGTCTTGATCTCTTCTTGAAGACGGATCTTCTCAAGTTCAGCAACACCTGGTCCTCTTCGTCGGACTTTGTTTTTCTTCTGTTTCTTCTGACAAGAACCAGAGTAATCATCATGTTGCAAGTCTCCATAGCTTCCACTACTTGTGTTGTTACTACACATTTTCCTCTCTACTAAAGTTTTTTCTCTTCTTGATATATATACACCTAAGAAAAAGAAAATATATCTTTTTCGAGAAATAAAAAAATGATTCAAATGGGAGAGAATGAAGGAAAGTAAATCTGAGATGAAATCGCCTCTTCTTGCGTAATGAGAAAAGTCGTGGGAAATTTAAAGAAATTCAAAAAAGTTCCATGTTTTTAGCTTTCTTAAGATCTCTCTATCTTTCTTATGTGTATGAACTACCTGGAGTTAGAGAATCTACATCGGTTTCCGTGATTTTCTCTCTGAAAAAATATTGTGATTCTCCTCCACCTATAAAATTTTATAATCATTTTAAGTGTCGCTTTCATGAGAAATACATAATTACTTTATAACCCCATAGTTATTAAAGATTAACAGATTGATCTCTTTATTTCTCAATTCAACAATTTTACAAAATGAAAGTTTTCTTCTTTGTTTTTTTTTTTGGACATCAGTGGACAGTGATAAACAAATAAGGAAAAGTGAATCATCTACGTTCCCCATAAAAATGAACATAATTAATTAGCTTATTCAATGTTTGTGTGATAATTCGACCAGAATAGGGACCTTTACGAAAAGTGAATCATCTACGTTTTGTTATTAATTTATAATAAGTGTAGGGGCCTTTATGAAAATTTTATTAGTAGAAAAAGAATTTTCTATTTCAAGAAGCTGGAGAGAATCAGAGAACGTTAATGATTGATCGGAAAATTTGGGGGATATTTATTATTTTGGAAATTGAAACTTATATGGTCCCATAAACAAAAGCGGGCCAATATATAAAACACCACTTGGAGGAGTATTAGTCAACAAGTTTCTTGTCTTTTACTCTTTAATTCTGTTAGAATGTTTATAACTAAAAATATTTATTGGGGAAATAAAATTGAAAACAACCTATATGCATACATGTTCTATCATGTAGATCTTTGTTTGGTTTCATGTTTAAGTGTTCCATCATATAGATGTATAGCATATAGTTAGTTTTATTGTATCTATTTGAAAATGAGATTATCATCATATTGGCAGATGGTCCCATACAAAATCTCTGCGTCAGCGGTATAAGAACAAACCATTATTAATTGTTTAGTGTGCTAATTTTCACTTTTCCAGTTGTTTTTTTGAATATGTAAACATCACAATAATGATGGATCTTGCATATCTTTGCGTCATCTGTATCAAATTATTTTATAAATTGACCTCCTACTTGTAAATAGCCTATACCCTACGACCCAACCTAAATCACGTGGTCAATATTTTCAGAATCTATAATTTTGTAGAACATTACATTGTGCTAGAAACACGATTCATGAGTGTAGTAATCCCAAAATAAACTACAGTATAGTTGAGTAACAAATCATCTGAAATTTAGGAGTTGTTTCACACGACGGAGGATCAACGGTGGCTGAGATTGGACTATACGTTAGGTCCGTCAAGAAATGATTATGCGAAATTGCATGATTTTTTGCCAATGGTTAGATCTCCACCATTCGTATTTATGATAGTTAATATCCATAATACACCTCCTTAACATTAATACGTCTTGTTGCCCAAAAACAAAACACTAAAACACCTTTCGTAATAAGACTTTATAATTCGTTTAACAAAGTTTGATGTATTCAGAAAAAAAAACAATTTGAACTGAATGCCCTTGATTTGATGTAAACCAAATTACCTTTTAAAGTTACATAGCCTTTACAACTTTCTTCTAATTTTGGGTGTAGTTAAGTAAAACTGTTATGTCATACCTCATAAGCCCATCATCATCATATAATATATTGAACGTATGATATTCAACTCCTTTAATAAAATGAAAAAATAGAGGAAAATATGCATAGATCTGATGTTTAGCGGGACCCAGCAAGATTTCTATCCATCATTTTTGTTTATTCTAACCAATACAACCGGTCAAACCCTCTCTGTAAGGTTCTCTACAACTAGGAGCTAATCGATTTTAGAAAAGAAAAGAAAAAAACAAAGAACAGTCAATAGGAAATAAAAAACTAACAATTTTAATCTGATGATTTTGAGAAAATGAGAGACTGGGCTTAAATATCACTCACAGCCATTCCAGAGAATAAGTATTGTATATATACATTGTAAGCCAATAAAGCCATATCACTTGTTTTATCTTATATTTTTCAAAAAATAATAGGTAGAGTTTTGTATATCTTATAGATAGATAGGTATAGTTTTGTATATAGCTTCATGAAAGATTACGCCCTAATTTGCTATTTCATTTATTTGGAGGCTTAAGATATCTACCAACTGAGAAGGAAGTATAGAATGAAACAACAATGAATCAACCAACCTCATACATTTTCACTGTAGAGATAACTCTAGATACTCGAGCTCGAGCTTTAAGTTAAGTCGAATCAAGGACGCAAATTGATTTCGATATCGACAAGGAGAACAAAAAAATGGGCAAGCAATGAATGAAATTAATATGAACATTGCATAAGGTGAAAGTGAGGAAAATTTATCGACACATGTCACGTTTCTATGTTTTTCAAATCTCTCTCTCTCTCTCTCTCTCTCTCTCTCTCTCTCTCTCTCTCTCTTATACAAGAACCTAAATTACAAGACAACTCCACACACCTGTCGACACATGTCACATGTGTGAGTAGCTACTTCGTGTTTCGGAGACACCACCTCGTACGAATGCTTCCTCTTGATCCTTTAAGTTTGGATCTCGAGCTTCAAACTGTAATGCACGAAGGACTTCATTAATTTTTCTTTCTACTTGAGACCTTTTGGTTCATAAGGAGTGTTATGCTTTTGTCTTCACTTTGAAGAGATAAATTGTTCGCGAGAGTTGTCTTTTAAGCTACCTAGGACCAACGATAGTATTTATTTGCATAGGTTTTTGAAGACCTGACTATATGTAATAATATAAGTAAGTATAAGGTGACCATCATCGCACTTTTCGACATAGAGTATATAGATGACGATGAATAAAGCATAACAAAGGCCCAACACTGTTTAATAGCAAACTCGATTGTTGTTACCCAAAAATCAAAACTTTTGCAGGGGACAATGAACCATAACTTCTTGATCTAAAATAAAAAATTGACTCTCTCATTTGATTGAGCATCTAAAATTTAAGTAGATGAACCAAAAGCCGCATGTTAAGGTATGTCATTTGTACAGTTCAGATAAATCAGAAATATTACAATTAGCAAAAGGAAAATCATTAAAAATTTGACATATATATAACCATCAATTATACTAAATTTTCTAAGACCTTATCCTCGGTGCTAGCCATCGGCTCAGCCATTCTGCGACACACAGGACAAGTTGCGTGTGACTCAAGCCACCTACCAATACATTCCTCATCAAACATGTGTTTACAATTCGGTAAAACCTTAATCACGACATTCTTGGGGATTAACCGTAGGCAAACCGGACACTCTATCTCCTGATTGTTGCTCTCGGGGTCGTTATTATCCGGTTTGTAAGAAAAGGTCGGAAACGCGGAAATCACGGAAGCGCTAAGCCCTTGGCGCGGTGGCTCTGCGCTGTGCTGGTGGTCGTCCTCGGTTTCCGGTAATACATCGACCAACCTACGGCGTTTGAGCAAACAAATAACGAGAAGAATGAAGATGACGGAGATTGTCAAGAGAGACGTTACGGCGGCGAAATAAAGAATGATTATGTTTAATGAAGGATCGTTGAAACCCATCTCTTTGATCTATAAAACACACAGAAATGGTTCTGAAAAGTTAATAATGGTAAAAATCAAATAACATATATACCATTTCATATATGTATAGATCATTGAGAGTTGACATTCCCTTTGAATATATTTGGATTAAGAGTTGAAATAAGATCACCACTAAATGAACTTGATAATATTATCATATTATCAGTTGAATTAAAGAATAAGGTTGATTTGAATCGGTACACCACAAATGGGATTAATTTATTATTTTAATTTGCTGCTTGCTTCTCTGAATTTTGTGTATACAAATAATGAAACATAGAAGTCGTAGAAAAAAATGTTAAATGGATAAGGATACGAACAAGGTCATGGTTGATTGGATTAACTATATGTATGTCTGAAAAGACATGAGGATTAAAGAAATTCAATAATAGAGGCCGCAAAATATTATAGCGACCCTATATTAATACATACATGTATATATATAAGTATATAGGCCGATTCTTGAAATAGACTAAATAGACTTTTTTACAATTTTATTGTGAAAAAACTTATAGAAACTTCCCTTTTTACAATAAAATTGTGAAAATATTTTTTTTTTTTAAAATTCTATTAAAATATATGTACTGGTGTGGAAAGTAATAAATCCGAATTAACAGTTGTAAAGCTCTTGGATTTTTCACTCTTAAAGTGTTCTTTTTTTTTTGAGTTTCATTTCATATATTTCAAATAGTTGATGGTAAAAAATGCAAGAGGTATGGGTGAAATGCCAATAATTTGTAACATCTAAAGTCTAAGAGCATTTCTGATCAAATAGTATTTGATAAACTCACACATGCAGTATTTTATTATTATTATATTTTTTACTATATTTATTACATAGATTTTAAAAATAGGAGTATTTTTACTGTTTAAATGTTAGACTTAAAGTTCTAAACAATGATTAAAAAGCTAACATTTATTTTGTAATGTGTGGATCCTTTGCAAGTGGCGATGCTACTTTTATAGATTTTTGAGCACAAAATTTCGACTTTTCCTATGTGCAAATGACCGTTACAAATCCCCAATTAAACAGCGGTTAGAATTTGTTAAACAGCCGTTTAATTTAAGACAAAAAATAATAAACAAAATAAAAATATCAAACTTGGATCAACAAACAAAGATTTGATATTGTTGGAATTCCTAGTTCAAGTCAACTCCCCTATTAAGATGATATTGTTTTTTAAGGGCCAAAACTCGCACAAATTTCTTTTGGGCTCCTTCCCAAAAAATCTCATAGTAATTAGAGATTGACTTGTCTTATATATTAGAAACTTATGTTCTAATCTTCCGATGTGGGACATTGGCTTGACTCCCTATAATTCCCCTTCAAACAATGAACCACGAACTTTAACCTCCTCACCAGCGAAACCTTGGCACCTTGACACTGGCAACCCTTAATCGCATGGTTCTCTTGAGGCACTTTTCTAATCGTATCACATTGAGAGCTCTTCCCACACCGACTTTCCTAGGTTCACGACTTTTGACTTAGACTCTGATACCAATTGTTGGGATTCTGCAAACCCAAGTCAACTCCCTATTAGTATAATATTGTTCGCTTTGGGCCCAAGTGGCAAACCCCGCACGAATTTCTTTTGGGCTCCTTCCCAAAAGGTCTCATACTAATTAGAGATTGACTTGTCTTATATATTAGAAACTTATGTTCTAATCTTCCAATGTGGGACATTGGCTTGACTCCCAATAGATATTATGTTAAGTTCTATGGATTACTAATTCAAAACCAATTGACAACGAGTGAAATGGTCTATATCTCTTATATACCAGTATTAGCTCATTTATATATCCGATGTAAAATTCTAACAAATCTCACAATTTTAACATCAGAGAAATGTAAAATAGTCAGTGTATTGTGTTTTCGTTTATATTTTGAATTGATTAGGATTTTATTTAAAAATTAGATAGGGGAATTTAAATTTTTTGTTTCTTACCGTACCTTTGTTTTGTAGATGTAATCGACTGAAATCTTTAACATCATGATAGGAGAATAACGAAATCACAGGACAATGATCATGTAAAAAACGTCAGAAACCCGCTAAACCCAAATTTATCACTTTATCTTCCCCTTGTCTCTTTAAATGTACTCAAACTTCCCAAGGAAAAGATGTGTTACACTGGCCAAGGGTTTTTTTTTTTGGTTAAATACACTGTCCAAGTTTTGATCACATTATCTCCGTCTCTGGCTCATACCAAAATTTTTAAAAATCTTTAAGGAAGAAAAACCTCAATTTTTTTTTTTTTTTGTAAAAAAGCCTGCAAATTAAATTTGCTTAAGACCTAAAAAGTTTTTGAGACTGACCTGGATCACATATTCATTTATTGGTAAAATAGACAGGTTTAACATTTTTGAGGTTATCAGAACATTCATTAGAAAAAGTTTCTCGTACCAGGTTAAATGGTATAGTAACTATGCTAGGCTAAACACGTCTTAGACCAAACCAAAAGGAAACATGTATTTTGGCTATATGATTCGCTTAAACTAAATTACAAATGGCATCAAATGATTCGTCTAAACTAAATTTCGTTTGTGAATAATATTGTTTCACAAATAATAATATTGTTTTGAGGTGATTAAAATTGTGTGTATATATATAACAATGTTTTTCTTTTTGATATACCTCTCACTAATTAAGTATACAATGACCTAATTAAACTCCAAGTCTCTCCAACCATGCTTCCTAGTGTCAACCGGCTTTCAAGATCTTTCCATCTATATGTCTGATTATTTCATTTTAAAACTAGAACGATATCATTAGAATTAGGTACAAGACCACAGTTGTGGTGGCTCAGCTGCTGAGTATCCACATAAATTTTATCTTAATTATTGGGACATTTAATAATTTCCTCTTAAAAGATTCATTAATTTTGTTTCCTGTCTGTGGTAGATGGATAAAAAAGGAGTGTATGGTAGGTGCAATATCGATTTTGGAAACTTCCGACCCCTCAGGCCCTCGGCCGAAGTCAAATGATTCTGCTAAACATTGCTTCTTTTTTTTTTGTTCTTTATTTTGCTACCAACCACTTGCTAACAAATATAATATTCATTTTTAAATATCCAAATACGTCAACAAATTTAAACTAAAATAAAATTATTATGAAAAAGCCAAAAAAAAAATCAAATTAAAATACATATTGTAATTGAACAATAATCTAATTTTTATTTGGGTTTATACGTTTCTAATTAGTGTACCATGGCCCACGGGTGACCAAAATGTTAATCTGATAGGAATATTTTTGGTTGTTTAGAAAAAATGGTATGATTAGTTGGAATGGTACGAGATAGTGATGATTTGTCAAAGTCTTAGTTATGGTAATCTCAGTCTTAGTTAAATCGTTTTATTGATTGGTAAATTTTCAACAGTTCAAATACTAGTAAACTATGAATAAAATGATTTAATCAATATACAATATGGAATTCAATTAGTAATACATTGATTGTCATCAAAACAATTAACTCATAACCACATTGTTAGTAGTAATCAGTGGTGGGTTCAAGCCTTCGAATCAAAACTTTAAACATGCATACTCAGACGGTTAAGCTGTCATAGTTGATATTTAATGATACAGTATTAAATCACTTAAAAGGGAAAATACCATAATTGAAGGTTTAAGTTTTGGGCAATTCTCTTAAATAGCACAAAATGAAGTTTTTGTGTTAAATTTAACATACATTTTCATTTAGATCATATATATCATTTTTATTAAAGGACATTTTTTTATATATCACAAATCTCTGAATCTCATATTGTTAGGGTTTAAAATTCAGAGTTTAGGGTTTAGAACCCTAGACCTTAAGCCATACCCTTAAAAACTACACCATAAATCCTAAAATATTTAATCCAAACAAAAAAATTAAATTATAAATATTATAAAATACTATACGTGATCTAAATAAAAATATGTACTAAATATATCACAAAAACTTCATTTGATGTTATTTTAGGGAATTTCTCTTAAGTTTTCTACGTTTGATATTTTATCTTATTTATTTCTTTGGACAACATTTGATATCTTATCTAGTAATTAATGTTGAACTTTATGAGTAACTCCGTGAATTACAAACTCTTCGATTAGCTTTAAAAAGAAGGTTGACAACGTGAAAAAAGAGAGTCGAAGAATCTGACAAATCTTTAAACATATTTTAACACTAAACTGTTGTTGGTGTGACACTGTGACATTTTAATACTATAACAATCAGTGATTATTACAAATAAAATAAAAATGTGATTCCAGGCTAACATCTCCACAAGTCACGACGGTGTAATGATGTCTCTTTTAAGTCTTTAGTCTGCTTTACTTATTCCTTACTACAGGTACCCAGAAAAACCAATTAATCATTCAGTCACCAAACAAATCTCTATTCTCTCTGCTTCAATCTTCTTCGTCGTTCATCTTCTTTACCAAAATCCAGTTTTTTCAGGTTCCTTTACGAGTTTCTTTCTAGTTGTTGTATCTAATTCTAGTTCCTTAGTTGAAAAATTGGAATGTTCTTTGCTGGTTTCAATGGTTGTAGATTGGATCTGGAGAATAGACAATTTTGTGGTTTTAGTTTGCTGATTAATCTGTGGGTTAATTATCTAGTTCAGTTTAATGGTTTTTTTCTTGCTCATTTCAAGTAAATTTTGAACCTTTTTAGATTTTCATAGCATTGGGTAAGGAACTTGTGTTTTGCTTTCAAGTAACTTCATTTAATCCTCCCTCCTTCTCTAATTGAATATTACTTTTCTATTGGGTATTTGATTGGTTGTGTATGAGTAGTTGAGTGCAAGAACTTAATCCAATAGTTGTAGTCAAAAGTCAATCTTTGTGTATAAACATTGAACACAAGAGTTTCTTTGGAGTAGTTGATCCTTGAGAATTAGCTTATTTTTAACCAGACTATTTTGGCTTTCAATCTCAGGGTTAGAGCAGCATTTGCATACAACAAGCTGTTTTGGTGACAACTGACAGAATCTGAGATGGGTTCTGGGAATTTGATTAAGGCAATAATTAGATTGAAGAGGGGTAAACAAAGAAGCATCAAGAGCAATAAGGTATGTTTCACAATTCTGCACAAACAGTTACTGAATTGTGTTTTATATTAGTCTTCTCTGTGGTAGGGAATTCCTACTGCTGTTAAACCAAAAGCTTCTAAGAAGAATTCTTCATCACAAGTTATTCGTACTGAGGATTGGGCTGCAACTCGGATTCAGATTGCTTTTAAAGCCTACAAGGTCCATTGAGATGCTATTTCCAAATTTATTTGCATGATTTTACATTTACATTGGAAATCTTAGGGATCTTGTGTTGTGTACAGGCTAGAAAAAGCTTACGGCATCTAAAAGGAATTGCAAGAGCAAAGCTGTTAGCTGAGAAACATTCAGTGAAGAACCAAGCAGTGATCACATTGAAGTATCTTCACTCATGGAGTAAAATACAGTCAGAGATAAAGGCTCGCCGAGTTTGCATGGTCACCGAATGGCGACTGAAGAATAAGAGATTAGAGCATCAGCAAAAGCTTGAGGCCAAACTTCATGATGTTGAGGTAAGATTTTACTAGAGAGTAAAAAAAATTGTTAGTTTTTCAAAACAAAGATGTAAAACGCATACGTAGAATGTTGCGTTTGAAACAATGGCAGCTTGAGCTTTTATATCTAAGTCTCGGGGACACCTCGTTTCTTTGTTTAACTCAAACTCTCATTGAGCTTAAAGCTCAGGCTGAGTTTGATCATCCCGTAGACAAATGAGCATTGAAGTGATACAATTTCAGGTTGAATGGAATGGTGGGTCAGAGACAAAAGATGAAATTTTGGAGAGGATACTTCAAAGGGAAGAAGCGACGATCAAGCGGGAAAGAGCCTTGGCGTATGCTTTCTCTCATCAGGTATATAAAAAACCGTTTCTTTCTTGTTTGCTAAAGAGAAAAAAAGAGTTAATCCATGGCCTTTAACAGTGGAAAGCCGATGGTAAGAGTCAGTGGCTGGGGAGTTATGAACTGGGGAATACTAATTGGGGTTGGAGCTGGAAAGAGCGTTGGATTGCTGCCCGGCCTTGGGAAATAAGATATTCAGTGACTCCTAAGAAACCAAAGAGCTCAAAGACAGTTCTTAGCAAGAGTGAGACTAACTCAAATTCACCTGCAAAGAGAGGAATGTCACTATCATCAGTTCCAGCCAAAGCTCCGTTTTCTGGAGCTAGAAACGCAGTGAAACCACGGAGATTGTCATTTCCCGGTTCGTGAAGTGAAGTTAACTTCGTCTGCGTATAAGAAGAGTATACACGTACACTGCAAGGGTATATTTATTTGGTCTCTGTTTTGTCTCTGTTGTGATGTATATACATGTATTTGTTTATGTAGGCGACGATTGTGATTCTTGGTTTGTTTAATACATGCTTTTGTTTGCCTCTCATAGTAATCCCAAGCCAAATTTATCTTCTTGTATGCTAAAATCTCAAATTATTTTGGTTTTACCATATGGTCTTGTTTGGATTGGAGTAAGCCAAACTTTCAAATATAAGCCATAAAAAAAAATGGTTCAGACCAGAAAATTTGCGGGTTTCGACCATCCGATTGACGTGCCTACACTAAGTCACGGTTATGACCATAATTTCATTGTAATTTTATAGGTTATGCTAATGCAACTCGAGTGTGAATTTTTGAACACTTTGAATCCGATTTGATGATAATAGAAGGTGGAACTAGTTTTCTGTTAATACGAGATAGCAGAAAAAGATGTTAACTAACAACAATTGTAAAGGGCGGTAAGGGATAGTGGTAAACAATTTCTGTACTTTTTTTTAACCAAATATTAAATTAAAAAGTTATTCCACAATTGGTTGTCCAAATTGGAAGAGTAGTGCTTACAAAAAAAAATTCTGAAATTAACACTCTAGAGATTCGTGCTAAGTAATCGGCCTGTCTATTACAAGAACGAGGAATACGAGAGATCATAAAATCAGGTAAAAAAGTACGAAGTAAGGCAAAGTCATATAGCTGATTGGAGAAAGCGGACCACTCCGCTGGAGATTTCACCATTAAGACAAGTTCAGCACAATTTATTTCGAATACTTAACACATTAATCTTGACAATAGAATGACTTTTATAGCCCATAGCAGTGCTTCCAACTCCGTGTGCAAATGTGATAATGTTTTCTAGTAACACTTAGCACCTAGCAACGCGACCTGATCTTCTCCCTGAAGGCAAATCTAACCTAAACATGTATTAGGGTCTGATGATTTCCATGAACCATCAATCCGACATCTAAACGATGTAGAAGGAGCTCCATTAATTCCAATTCTATATATATATATTCTGTTATTCAACCACAAAGTTTGTTACAAATTGCCTCTTATATATACAAAGAGGGGTTTTGGTTTACTTACATTAAACCAACTTAATCACTCGGTTTACATAAACCGGGAAAAAGAAAGGTGTAGGGCTAAAAAAGTTCAGTGATTGGCAAAAATTCGATTGCTCTGCCTTTCAAATTCTCTGCAATTTCATGAAGTCAGCAGCAGCTGCGCCGTCGACGGCGGCAAGCTTCTCATTTGGATCTTCCAGACTCATCGCCTTGGCACAGCAGCTGCGATTATACAAGCCGCCGCTTTCTTCACCGGAAGAGGTGAGCACCAGGAAATCGATCTCCCACGTTGGGTTTCAGGAATCTATGGCTCCGGTGAGGTTCAGAGCGAAGAGAGCGGCTGTATTGATCTGTCTCTTCGAAGGAGACGATGGTGATTTGCGTGTGATCCTCACTAAGAGGTCTTCTACGTTATCTACTCACTCAGGTTTGTACTTTGCTTGTCGAATTTGGTTTTGCTGAGCCCAAAATCATATTGATTTTTTGAGCGGGATTTTCTGTTATTTTGAGTGGAACATTTAAAGTTCTCGTCTTTGTAGCTACTTAGCTAACTGTTTAAACCTTCTGAATTAATGGTTTGAAAAGCAAGAAGTGCTTCAGGATCACTTTTGGTACAGAAACATAATGAAGATGGGATATGAAAGTAATATTATGGATGATGGCTGGGTTTTTTTTTGAAGTTGCAGGAGAAGTTTCTTTACCAGGTGGTAAAGCAGAAGAGCATGATAAGGATGATGGGATTACTGCAACCAGAGAGGCAGAGGAAGAGATTGGTTTAGACCCTTCTCTTGTTGATGTTGTTGCTTTCCTTGAACCATTTGTGTCTCAGGTATCAAAAACTGCTCATAGTCCTCCTTTGTCTCGTTGGTGCTCTTTTTAAGAGTAATGCTTGTTAGTATCAAGATCTTAAAACTGTGTTTTGTGAGGACGAGAAGTTACGGTTGATCTTTAGGTGGATTTGCATTTTGAAGTGTCGAGGCCATAGTCTTATTTCCCAGTGATTCTCTTTAGGCCATAGTGATTTCCATATTTTTGAAACTTTGTTTGTAGTTCTCGTGTCCTAGTAGCATACTAATGGTAAGTGCAGGGAGCTCTAACCTTTTTAAGATCCTGAATAACTTTCAGTAGTAGCTGAAGCCTGATATCCTGCTTCTTATCGTTGGTTGAGGCTCTATTCCAAATTGTTTATGACGTAT
This sequence comes from Cardamine occulta, assembly GCA_028015245.1. Lineage (NCBI taxonomy): Eukaryota > Viridiplantae > Streptophyta > Magnoliopsida > Brassicales > Brassicaceae > Cardamine > Cardamine occulta. The sequence goes on along the minus strand of CM051377.1, from coordinate 13,134,690 downwards.
ACTAAGCTTTCTTTAGCTTTTATGAAGCGAGAGATGCATAGTTGTCCAACTCTGAGTAATATTTTGCTTATCTGTGCTTCATTTTCAAATGCAGCATCTGCTTACAGTAATTCCTGTAGTAGGAATATTATGGGACAGAAAAGCATTTAATCCAATGCCAAGTCCTGCAGAAGTGGAAACCGTGTTTGATGCACCCTTTGAAATGTTTCTGAAGGTTCCTCTCGTTTCTTTTTAATCAAGATTGCTTTATAGTTGCATTATTTATTTACTCTTAAGCATTGGTTGTTGCAAAATATTTTAATCAGGATGAGAACCGGAGATCCGAGGAGATTGAGTGGATGGGAGAAAAGCATTTGGTCCACCTCTTTGATTATAAAACAGGAGATAATGATTATGTTATATGGGGTTTAACTGCCAGAATCTTGATAAGAGCTGCAACAGTGGTTTATCAACGAGCACCTGCTTTCCTTGAACGGAAACCTAACTTTAAGATCTCCAGAATGGTAGGCGAACCTATTTTTGCTCAATTGTGTTATCCTAGATCTTCACTTCTACTATAAGTTCAACAAAAAGACAACAAGGTAATAATACCCATGTAACTGATTCACTGTACCAGTGAATACGGAACCAGGCTAGTAGTTTATATGGATAGCTGAAGGCTCTGAGTTCTGGCTTCCACCGTGCTGGGACATCTTGTGGCAAATTTCCATGGATCTCTTGTTATAATGGAAGGCTGGTGGTGTCTCTATTTGGTCATGTTCCAGGTCAGTCTGTATTGCTGATAATTGTAATGATATACTACTTTTGAGGGCTTTCTAAGAATTAAGCTCTGAACCTCAGACCAAATGTCCAGTGTTGTAATTCATTTAAAACATTTAAGAGAACGCCTTTTGCCCATTCATCCTTTCTCTAAATGCCTAGTCCTGCTCTCTAATTTTAAAATTTCTGGAAGCCACTGATATAGGTTATGGCAGTAATTTCTGGTTGATTTACTTAATAGAAGTCAATGAATCTGAAGGCAAGGATACCTTTTGGATCTTGTTTTCCTAGTTTTCTTTGATTACGTAAGCCTTAACTAGTATCTGGTGTCTTAAAATTGGTGTAAAATGAGTAGGTTACGATGACCTTTTGATGTGTGTAATGATAATTACTCTGGTAATTTTTTTTTTGCTTTTTTAAGAATTCTAGGCAAATATGTTTGTTGGGTTGTCATAGCTTGTATTCATCGATCTCACAAGAGCAAAAATTTTAAGTTTTGTTTCCTAGTATTTTTATTCTTGCTGGGGTTCAAGAACATATAATTAAAGCATCGTTGAATGGGAGACATTGCAAGAATTGAACCCGTGATCTCTTGTACCCTACCACTGAACTTTGGTTCAAAGCAACTGTTTAGGAAATTCAGTTACCTTTTTTCTTTTGAGTTTTTGCTAGAATTTTATTAATTAGGCGTTTCCTTGTTTTCCTTTGCTGCAGCATACTGCTTGCGTTATCTAGTTGGAATCATTTGATCTGAAAGCAAGGTATGTTGCGGTAATGTTAGTAATTTACAGCTGGAAAATTATGGAAATGTTTAGTCAATTGCTGTTTTGAACGTGATCTTTGACAATCTGGGACCAAAAGACAGGAAGGCCTCTAATATAAATCAACTGGCATTCATAACATACATTGTTAAAAAGTCAACGGGGCATTCCGAGAATCGAACTCGGGACCTCTCGCACCCAAAGCGAGAATCATACCACTAGACCAAATGCCCGATTGTTGAGCAATGTTGTTAAAAAGACTAAAAAAAACATTGTGAAGTGAATCTAGATCTCTTAGTTGACCTTTAGTGATGAAATATTTTAGTGTCGGAGCCAGTGGATCTGATAACAAGGATACAATTTGGATCTTGTTTTGCTTGTTGACTTTTAAACATAATCAAGTTTGAAAGTCGTAATTAATGTCTAATGTCTGTAATCTGATGCAAAATGCCTAGAATATGTCCTTTGGATGTTTGGAAAGTGAAACATTCTGTTCAGTAGAATTTGATGCAACTGTCAAAAACAATAGGATCTTCCAACTCAGTTGCCTCTTTTCTTCGGTAGTTTTGCTGTAAATAGTATAATATAAGTTTGATTCTTGCGTTACCGAATGCCGTCTGGAATACAGGGGAAAAGATATGAATGTGGTGATTGTTGACTCAAGCATGTCTGATAATGTAGTGCCCATGGATATATAAATATAAAACACATTTCTTTCATAAAAGTCAATGTCGCATTCTGTGAATTGAATTCAGACTTCTCGCACCATAAGCTTGGCCATCGATGTGACTCAGTCAAATAAAGTGTTCTGGAAATTCAGTTGCCTTTTTTCTTTTGTGTTTTTTACTTGAATTATATTAATTAGACGTTACTTGTTTTCATTTCCTGCAGCAAACTGCTTGTGTTATATGGTTGGAATATTTTCAAGACAAGCGTTTTTGTGCATATCTGAATCATTTGACCTGAAAGCCAAGGTATGTTGCGGTGATATTTGCCATTCACAGCTGGAGAAAACTTAGGAAAATGTTGATTCAATTGTTGTTTAAAACGTGATGTTAGAAAATCTGGGACCAAAAGACAGGAAAGTATCTAATATAAATCAATTGGTACTCTGTACATGCACTGTTAGAAAAGTCAATGGGGCATTCCGAGAATCGAACTCGGGACCTCTCGCACCCAAAGCGAGAATCATACCACTAGACCAAATGCCCTGTTACTGTTTTAACTCCATTATAAACGCCTAAGGATTAAGATTTCATCATTTCTAGGAAATGTCAATTTGAACCCTCGATTTGTTATATTTGAAGTTTCACTATTGTTGCTAATGAGTAGAATCAATCCTGGTTGGTTATTAGAATCTAAGCCAACGCATCTGAAAATAACGATTCAATTTGGATCTTGTTTTCTTAGTTCATTTGATTGAAAAAATTAATCATAAGAATCCCATAAATGCATAGATGTGGTATCATACCATCAGATCTAATGTCTTGATTTAATTTCTCGCCGTTAAACTGACTAGGTTATGGCCTTTGGATTTTGATTAGAAGCATTCTGATTTTTAGATCTTGGTTGCAAAGGCTAAATGTATACTGTTCAATTATCATAGCTCTTACTTAGAGGTTACAACTCAACCATAAAAGTTGTACATTTGAATTCCCATACTGTTCTATAATAGTTTAAAACATTGCGAAAGTCATGTTGCTAGACCAACAGCCCGAATAAACAAGTGATTTTTTTGAAAAGCCTTTGTTTGCTCTTCTATCTTTTGTTCAAACAAATCAGTAAATTCTGTTCATTTTTAGCTGGAAGTTGGTCAACAAGCCTTTTCTTATTGGTGCAGCTCATTCTTGGAAAGTCTTTCGGCATGTTTTGTGGCTGAATTCAAATATTAGACATCAACAAATTTAAATGATCTAATTCGTCTGATGCAAAGCAAAGGTACTTTTCAGATCTTGTTCTGTTTGTTGACTATGGAAATTTAATTATGGAAATAGTAACAATGCATTGTGATCATTTGACCTTACTGTAATTTAAGGGAAATGCATGTTGTTTGATTTGTTCAAAGTGGTGTGTGGTAAGTCAAGTATAAATATATACATTAGTATCTAACAATCCTGAGCTTGCTTTTATCACACAAAATGTCAAAAAATTCTTGGGGGCATTCCGAGAATCGAACTCGGGACCTCTCGCACCCGAAGCGAGAATCATACCACTAGACCAAATGCCCTGCTGTTGAGTAGTTGAGTTATAAACGCTATAAAGAAAAACAGCATAAGTCAATCTCGGAGCTAGTTTCTTTAGTTGACTTTTCAGTTTTGAATGTTTTAGTCTTGGTGAGAATATGAGTTGTTCCTAGATCTGGTTTTCCTGATGGATCTTAACCTCATAAAATGTCTAATGTCTAATGTCTGAGATCTGATGTAAAATATGTAGTTGTGGTCTTTGGATATTTGATATGTGAAACATTCTGATCAGTAGAATTTAAGGGTGTTGAGTTGTCATAGCTTAGACTCAGGATCTAGTCAAAGAAAAAAATATGCATTTTGTTTACCTTACTTTTTCTTTTCTGGGTTTTAGAACAAATAATTTAAAATTAGTTTATGGGGCATTCCGAGAATCGAACTCGGGACCTCTCGCACCCAAAACGAGAATCATACCACTAGACCAAATGCCCAATTGTTGATGTAATTCATTTGAACCAACTGTTTTTAAATTTCAGTCATCTTTTGTGTGTTTGCTGAACTTTTAATTTAGGTGTTATCCTTTCTCTTTCATTTGCTACAGCTTATTCTTGAAATCTCTGGTAGCTCACGCTTTGCAGTAGTGAGGACTGTCTGATGTTAATTGGTCGAAATAATTCAAGAAGTATGTTTTGTGAAAATCAGTCCTGAAAGTAAAGGTATGTTGCGGTGATGTCTCCAATTTACTCCTTGTGAATTTCTTGGAACTGGTCAAATGTTAAGTTGAGCATGATCTTTGAAAATTGGGCGCCTAAGACAGAATTATCAGTAACAAAACTTAGTTGCATAATAAACATAGACTGTTTAAAAAAAGTCAATGGGGCATTCCGAGAATCGAACTCGGGACCTCTCGCACCCAAAGCGAGAATCATACCACTAGACCAAATGCCCTTTTGTTGATGTAATTCAGTTTAAACACTAAAGGGGATGGAGTTGCCTTCGGATTCATTCTCTTAATACCAATTCATTCTTTCTGGTTTTATTGTGCATGAAAAATCACCGTGCAATTGAAAGACTAGAATCATTTTATGATTGATTTGGTTGGAGAGATGTGGTTGTTGGTTAGTAACCTAAGCTAGTGGATCTGATGGTAAGGACGCACTTTGCATCTTGTTCTATCAGTTACTTTGATCATGTTAGTCAATCTTGAAAATTTTATCTCATGTCTGATGTCTGAAAATTTGATTTCTCATTGTTAAAATGCCTAATTATTTGACCATCTTGGTCTTGCTTATCAAGGAATCCTGATATGCTCCCCGCATTGGGTAATAACTAATACATAGATGTGTGATGTTGTAGATCTCCTGAATGCCCCTAAGATTTAAAAAAGAATGGGGCATTCCGAGAATTGAACTCGACCTCTCGCACCCTAAGCGAGAATCATACCACTAGACCAAATGCCCTTCTGTTGAGAAATTTAGTTAGAAAAGCTAAAGAAAAACTTGTGAAGTCCATATTGGATCTAGTTCCCTTAGTTGTCTTAGG